>ML776559.1:954249-1022515 GCA_009831015.1 Picea engelmannii | reverse complement strand
CCAGCCCTGTCGGGGTTCGGCGGTTGCAATGTCGAACAATTCGACATTCCTGTAGCGTCGAGGCGCGAAATACAAAGAGGCACCATGATTATTTGACCTGTGATCACGGCCCGTAATCACATGAGAGAGAGAGAGGGAGAAAGAGCTAGCTTGCGCTAGGCCTCCGTAGGGAATTCGGGGGCTTGGATTTAGCAGAAATCAACGAAAATTTTGATTGAGGTAGTGGGTATGTGACACTCGGTGGCTCTTATCAGCAATCCATTGGGCAACCTACGCCCAATAGTTTATTTGGAGCAGGGAGTCAAGGACCACCTGTGCATAGTATGCTGGTAGGTTCGACACCATTTTCTTGGAATGGAACGTTTGGTAACAACACATTCTCGTCAGCCACTTTCTCGACTGGGGGAAACCCCATTTTTGGACACTCTACTCCTGTTCAGGGTTTTATTCCTGCACAGGGGGCAAACATAACAGGACCTTGGAATTCAGGGCAAGGATCCATTCCCTCCTCTGGAATGTCGATCTGGGGAAATTATTTCCACAATCAATAGAACCCCAGACAAACCACTATGCTTATCCCCACAGGACCGGCATGGGGTAATCCTTCCCAAAGTCCTTCGAATACAATGCATGCCTAGCCATCTATGTCCTATTTGGGAAATCAGTCAATGATGTCTCCACATATGCAAAATCCTTATGCGAGTTAGGGCCATGGTTTCTACCAAAACCCGGGCCAGCAACCAAACTTTTCCTGGCAACCTGGTGCTAGTCAAACTCCAGGACCCTTTTTCCCTGGTTATCAGCAGCAACCCAAATTACCATTCCTGGCAACTTTACACTTTCTAGATTTGACAAGGTTGTTGAATGACCCCATTTGTCATGATCTGCATTGGCCTCCTATGCCGACGAAGTTGCCTTTGGACATTCCAAAGTTCGAAGCCAAACATAATGAAGATTCAGGAGATCATGTGACTACCTTCCATCTATAGTGCTCATCTAACTCATTGAAGGATGACTCCGTATAGTTGCGATTGTTTCAACGTACTCTCATTGGGAGTGTCACGAAATGGTACATCGAGCTCGATCGCTCACGATACTCTTCTTTTGGTGAGCTGGCGATGGCTTTCCTTAACCATTTCCAGTTACCTGTGAGATACGACACTGGCACAGAGTTGCTCGCTAATTTCGAACAGACAACAGCGGACCATATCTCTGATCACATCTGAGAATGGAGACGCTGGAAGAGTTTAATCAAAGTACCAGTCCCACCAGCATTCTTGCTTGAGTGGTTCCTTAAATATTTGGTCCCACAGTTATCCAAAGACGTCGCAACATTCGGAGTTTTCTCCGAAGAAGATGCCATCATGAGGGCTCAATAGTTTCAGCTCATCTATTCTCAGTCTGGTTTATTATACAACATCTTGCCCGATGCGCCACGTTCAATACTGGATAAAACTAGACAGAGAGTTGGACCACATGCCGATGGTATCGTCAGTTCAGCACAAACTAAGCCCGCTGAGCAATTGACAAAGTAGTTGCAACAGTTATCCATACAACACACAGCGGCCAGCCAAACTACTACTTTGGCTGCTCCCCCTACCCAAACGTCGGAGGTACACACAGTGCAATAGACTAACTCGAAGGCAACCCAGCAGCCTGAAGGAAAGAAAAAACAACGAAATAAGGGTAAGGGGGATAAAAAATCCAACGATAATGTTGGTGGGGACAACACTGAAAAACGGAAGGCGAGGTATCCGTGCAATCTATGCGCGGAGGATCACCCGACCCATCTATGTCCTCGACTTGCAAAGGCCCAAAATTTTGTCACACATCAACAACAAGCAGTATTGACTAATCCCTTTCAACATGGGCAAAATCTAACTCAAGCCTCTGCAAGCACAGAAGGGGGCAGCCAAGAAAACTGCCCACCTCCGAACAACCCCTCATCTGCGAACGTGTATATGGTTAGGGGTGATGCTTTCATATCAACTAGAGAACACGATTATAGTAAACCAAGCACTTCTGAGAAAGGCAAAAAAGCCGAACTCCCATCTCTTCCTCTACAGATTGAGAAAATGTTGGGAGAAACAATGACACGCATTCCAAAAGGTGCATTTAAAAGGGATTCTCATAACCCAAACGCAAGGGCCACCCAGAACTACTCTGTGGTGGAATATTTATCACAAACCCCTTGTGCGATGTCTGCTTTGGAGGTCCTCCAAAGTTGCTCTGCTCAGAGGAAGGCTTTGTTAACCGCTTTAGGCTCTACTGAGACTTGTAATCCGGGTACCATCATGTTAGATACAACCGACTTAAAACCTCGTCTGCCTTACCACGTAGCGTTTCAGATAGTAGTGGCTTACCCCACGAAAACTTTTACATGGAATATCTTCCGCACGGTGGTCGACGAGGGTGCCTCGACATGCGTTATGTCGTTGGCATGTTGGAAGGTCATTGGCCAGCCCATTTTGTCTCCATCACCTACTATCCTCACTGCTTTTGACGGTTGTTCTTTCCAACCACATGGCATCGTTCCTTCTTTCCCCGTGCAGTTAGGAGGGAAGACCATTTGCGTCGAGGTAGAAGTAGTCGACGCTCCCCTCGACTATAATCTTTTCTTAGGAAGGAGTTGGACTTATGCTATGCAAGCTGTGGTCGCTACAATTTTCTGGGTCTTGTTGTTTCCACATGAGGGCCGGATAGTGACCATCGATCAATTGTCTTTCTCCAGACCTAACCCAGCTTTGGGGGCATCTACGGTCCCGCTGATTGATAATCCTCAACCGAGTATCGTTAACGTAGGAGTTGGTTTGTGCCCATCTCTGATGGGTACCTTTGATTACCCACCCCCGCAGAGCGATATCAAATTTATATCTAATCACCATAAGGTTGAGATTTTTCAAGTTTCGTCGTTCCGCACGACTTACTTCGAGGATCCATGGATTCTTCCTTCCCCATCAGCCATGATGGATGAGACAGGGCACCCCGGCATGTCCATGTCCTTGTCAGTCGCTGAAGTAGCGTACTCTCTAGTCCAGCAAGCTTCAACTAACCCTTATCCGACTCCTGCACAAGAGTTAGATCCGCTTCTAGATCCTATTTGGGCTCAGGGTTCTCTCGCTAACGTCGATTCGTTAGACTTAGTCTTGCCTTCTGATGAAGCAGTAATCGAAGCAATGACTAGTCCAGACAAGCCTTGGGAATATCTTCATCACCGATCATATTTCCTCCCAAAGTTAAGTCGAATCGAAGCAGGAGAATTCACCATGACTATGACTGGAGATAGGTCTTGTCCTACTAATCCCTTAGCTACACACAAGATCTATGCTGAGGGTAATATGGCAACCATTGCTGAAATGATACCTATCAATATCTCCAGAACCCCTGGCATCATAGACAATGTTTTCGTCAGAGCACACAACTCCCCCGAGGAGACGCCAGGCATCGACCCACAAAGAGTCGATCATGAGCTAACTTTGTTGTTTTTCAAGCTCGCTTTGAGATCCGAAAGCAACATCCGACGAGACTGCATTTATGCTTTTCGATCTTGTCCGAATTAACTGAGAAAAGTAACCATTATGGAGTCTTCTTTAAGCCCTTTTTAGACTCCTTAAAGATGAAAAGATTGTCGAGTGACCTTGTTTCTTCACACTCGTTAAATTGGTCAAGAAGAACGTTCCTTAAACGGGTCCTCTTTTAAGCCCTTTTCAGACCCTTTAAACATGAAAACATTGTTGAGCGATCTTGTGGCCTTTCACACTCGTTAAACTGAAATTTGAAGTCACGTCTGTCTGGCGGTAGTTTACCCCTTTTTCGGTCCGGACGATCAACTGTACGAACAAAGGTATACTCTATGGAACTTTCGTTCTTTAGAAGAGTACTCTCAGGTATAATTTTATCCCTTTTTCGGGCCTGAGGGACTAAACTTACGAAAAAGAAACCCCCACGGAGTCCATAGTTAAGCTCTTTTCAGACTCCCTAAAATTGAAAAGATCGTCGAGTGACCTTATTCTTTCACACTCATTAAATTGGTCCAGAAGAATATTCCTGACGAAGTCCATAGTTAAGCTTTTTTCAGACTCCTTAAAAGTGAAAAAATAGCCGAGTGATCTTGTCCTTGTCACACTCGTTAAAATGGTTTTTAATCGACGTCTAATCGGTGCTAGTTTACCCTTTTTCGAACCGACTCGACTATCTTCGAAAAAGGTACCCCAATGGAGTTTCCTTTTATGTTTTTTTAGACTATCTAAATATGAAAAAACACCGAGCTTTGGGTGACCCAACCAGTGGGGTCCGAACCATCAAATTTGGTCACATCCACCCGCGAAAGGCGTAGCTCGTGTTGAAAGTGATGGTACTGAAAGGTATGGGAATGGGAGGAATGTTCACCTTCAGTCTTGGGAGGTGCATCAGGAAAAGGGTTATCGGTAGGGATCTTCAGTTTGGTGCAGAGTGATGCAAAGACAAATTCAAGCTGGGTGGTCAGTTCTTGTTTGACTTCCTCCATTGAGGACTGCATGGCTATATTTATGGTTGTATTGATGGATGTATCCATGGAGGCAACAGTAGCACTGAGTTGTTTCACTTCTTTTTGGGTATCGAGGAAACTAGATTGCAAGGTGTTGAAGTGAGACTCCAGGTCTTGGCTACGGGTATGGACCATGAGGATGGGTGAACTGAAAAGGGGCGGTCGGTGTCAAAAAAAAAAAAATTGCCAAAAAATGATATGGATGAATGTGATACGAGTGAAGAGATGAATCCAATGGAATAGGTCGCAAATTTTATTTTATTTTTGGTACACCTGCGGAGTTATACTCCGGTCTGAAGAATACTGCAGTGATGAAATCCCCAGATGCTTAACCAAAAAGAAATGTGTATTTACTTGGCAACTCGAACACAGTTGTGCGGCAAGAGATCTTGTCTGTGTTAATTTGTTTATGTTATTGTCCCCCAAGGGTTAGGTATTCAAGGGTTCTATAGACAAGGGTTTGCCCTGTGCTATAGCTCTCTGATATACGTGCGGGGTCCAACAGTAGTACTTGACCCAATATCTTAGGGAACTAACTAAGGAGGATAGACCGTACCCTTAGCCGTACTACCCGACTACCTAGGTACTAGAGAGTATCTTCCCGAGTGTTGTTCTAGGTGGTACTATAGCAGTCAGGCAGCCGATCAGTTTATCTAAAGAAGGCTTCAGAAAATCTAGGCCGATCCGTACACAGGTGTTCTCTGATGCGCTACCACTCGAAGGGGTACCAACAGGGGTTACAAGGGTGGCCAACAGATGTGCGCTTAAGAACCACTTGTATTTCCTGCATGTATGAATCCCTCAACCGTGGGTTTATGCGCGTATTGACAGATCTTTGTGGCTTAAAGATGTCGGAATACGTCTCTACCCTGGAAAAAAAATTCCCACACTTTCTACCAAGGAAAGTGCTCTGATACCACTTGCAATATACCAAATATAAAAAGTATGCGGAACAGAAATAAAATGCTAGAAATGGCAGAATAACAGTAATATAACCAGCATAATCTCTACAATAACACAGAAATGATATAAGAACAACAACAGAAATAGCACTTTGATTCAAAAAGCAATGTTCACAGGCCTCTTTGAGGGGGCAACCTCCAGTCGAGCAGCGCTCTGTTACAATAATCTCCAAGCTAGGGTTTTCATACCCTCGACCCTTATTTATACTAAATATGCCTATCAAGAGAAGCATCTAGAGGAAGATCCATCTAGAAGCGAAAGCTTCTATTAGGTCTTCTTACATCCGCCTTATTCTATTTTATTGAAAGGCCTTATTAATATTGACCTTTATTACATCTGAATATATTGTTCTACCTATGTGCGGGTTAGGACCCTAACAATGGTTTTCCTCCTCATTTATTTCGATAACAAGGATGAAACCACAACATCGAACTTTAATGTGGTCTCATTACTACCAATAGATACAACCAAAATATCCCACGAATCTAGCAATGAACACAGTAAACTAATGCACTTATCTTCATTTGAAATTTTATTATCCACAGACAACAATTGAATTACCATACTATTGAAGGAATTTAGATGATTTTTCATCGAGTCTCCATTGTTCATCCTCAAGAGGTACAATGTCTTTCGAAGGAAAATTTTATTTACCAGGGACTTAGACTAATACAAAGCCCCTAACTTATCCCATAATTCCTTGGTTGTAGGTTCTCTTGAGACATTCAATAACATTCAATCTGAAAGACACAACTAGATTGTTATTTATTCCTTCCTATCCAAATTCATCCAATCTCCTGCCGACATACATGTAGGTGCAGTACATGTATCCACAACGACCCATTGATCTTTGTCTATCAAAAGATTCTTCATCTTGAGCTTCCATAGATCAAAACTTTTCCCATTAAATTTCCTGATCTTGATCTTATAACTGCTCGTCAGTTTCTTTCACCACAAGAATCACCATTGTAGAGCTCCTACTGAAACCAGGTTTAACACATACCCATGATAACTGAACCCCTAGAAACAAAGGCAACCCCCTGAAGCCAATAACCATTATGATACCAAATGTAGGTTTTAAACATCTACAATACAACAATGCACATATAGATTATTTATAAAATAGAAAAAATAATAATAGCAATCACACATAGTACTTAGAAATTTACCCTAGAAACCCTTAACCGGGAAAACCAGCAAATGTTTAGAGACACACCTCTATCCCTCATTGTATTAAATTAACCATTTATTGTTAGAATGCACTGAAATAGAGATAAACATGGAAAGAATTTTGTTAACATGATACATGTATAAATACAAGACGATAAACTTTGGATGCATCTTCCAAGAGGTCTCTTGGACTCCCAATGACAATTCCTATCACTTCACTATTCATATTCCCTCAAGTCAGTAACCCTAGCAGATTATGTTTTCAATATCCCCCCCCCCCCCCCCCCCACTTGATCTGAAGGGGTATATGTGAGTCCAAGGAGAGAGCTTAAATCTAGCAGTGTGCAGTTGTTGATGACTGAATGTGCTCTCTGAATACAGTGGTTTTGGGATGACCACAAACTAAAAGGCTAGTAGAATTTGATGTCTTCTACTAAATGGTGGTGGTGTTTTAAGGAAGACCACAAACCCTAGAACTTGGCTCTGAGACTCAATGGTTCTTGGAACATTTCCTAAATTAGATAGAAGTTGATCTCTTCTACTGATTAGAAGTGCTCTCGAATGGAGGTTTAAAGATGACCACAAACTGTTGTCTAGCAAAAGCTGAAATTCTTCTACTTAATGGAGGTTTAAGGGAAACCGCAAACCAAGCTAGTGGTTTTGGGATGACTACAAACCAAATTACGCTCGTTTTTTGTTGCTCAATCAATAGGACTTCTAAACTTGAAGCATGATTGTCAATCATTGATATTGTTCCCCCATGTCAAGTACAAGGAGGGAAGATGCAAATATTTCCACTGCAAGATGTGTCAATCAGTATGACTGGTATATCTTCTTGACTATTGATGACCATTGCCAATAAGTGATCCACCCATAGTGGTTCTTTACTTTTGTATATTTCTTATGTTTGGAACATCTATCTAAAGGATTATTATGCTTTCCACAATGCTCACAAGGATGAAGATCAAAACATTGATCTTTCACCTAGCCAACTCGATGACAATGTTGGCATTTTAGAATCTCCTCTTGAACTGAAGTAGTTGAATGTTAACTTTCTTGAAGCAATCCAGCACCTTGGAACTGGATTAGTTTCGTATCATTTGGACTATCAAAGGAAAATTCATTTTCATATCCGATACATGTTTTGTGCTTATTGGATCTGGTTTCTTCCCAAGGTCTAATGATTGGCATGGAAATAAAAAGTTGAAACTGTTCATGCACAACTTCATCTTCATCTACACTTGTATCTGAAGTTGGATCGTTGACTTGATCCTGTGCTGACTATTGATCTAAATCATCTTCTTCTTCTTCTTCGAAAAGAGGGTTGTACTGAACAAGGATTGGTTCAGAATGTCGAAGATTCTTTCATTCAAGTTCATCACGAAGAAGTCGAGCCTAAGTTTGAAGTAGCTCTACTTTGTCTTCTGAAACTTGAAAACAAGTTAGAACGGACTCGAGAGTTTCTTTGTCAATTGTGACCATATTGTCATTAGTTGAAAGTATTAGAGTGTTCAGTAATTCTAATAGTTCATCAATTCGAGCCATCGAAATATTAACTTAGACTTCAAAGGGTTTCTTGCAACTCCACCCTTTAACAATCAAACTCTATAATGCAAAATCAGCAAATGAAGGGTGTTAGCTTCTACCAGAAATGTACATGTTTATAAAAAAACAAAAGTAAACTTACAATACTTCAAGAAATTGTTTTTATGTGTTGTCCATGAGCATGGTATATATATATATATATATATATATATATAGTTCGGTGGGTTAGCTCCAATGGTTGAGTGTTATGGTTATTACGAATGAGGTCTCAGGGTCAAATCTTCAGCCAACTATTGTTGCTCCTGATGAGATTTTTGAGCCTCACTCGATGTCCCCACCAGGTTAGGCTCGTAATCAGGCCAACGGTTTACCCTTTACCATCCACTAAATGTGGGAAAGTATTCGGGGATTTCCTATGATATCTTCCATTGGAAAAATATGTATATGCGTGTGTGTGTGTGTGTGCACATATGTCTACACACACACACACACACACACATATATATATACATGTATAATACATACATATATATATAAATAAAAATATATTTACTATACATATAATAAACATATATATATATATATATATATATATATATATATATATATATATATATATATATATATATATATATATTGAATTGGACCAGGAAACTTCAAAGATGTCACAATATAATATTAGCTCCTTTGATTGAAGAAATAGATAGGATTTTAAATAGTTTTGACTATTTTTCTATTCAACGTGTCTACAAAGAACGAAATTCCAATGCAAGCACTCTATCCAAATCTGGCATAGAGATATATTTTGGGTCTTGGACTATCCAGAAATCAAAGGACCGGACCAGGACAGACTCTACTCATTCTCCTTTCATATAGATAGCTCAGATGATCCTTTTTGGGTTTCTCAGTTGGACTGTTTTATGTGCATAAGTTGATACTATTACATATCATGATAGACTGCCTTGTTTTCAAAGACAACTCTACATGTCTTTATGCTTCATGAACAATTTCCCTAGTCTTTCTCTCCTGCTAGATTTTTCATCTTTGTCTCATGTCCACTAATTTCAATGTAAGTAGGCCCCTGGCTGGTTTTCTTGGTATTTCAATGATGGGATGATCCTCTTTTTGCCTCTCAGACCTCTCCGAGAGGAGGTTGTTTTGACTTTTGTAAAAGGACTGATTATGCATTGCCTCCTTGCAGTAACAACAATACATGTCCCAACATGTATCTACAAAATGTAATTATATTATATGAATAAAATTATGTTTTTTTCCCCAGAAAAAAAAAAAAAAACATATATATATATATATATATATATATATATATATATATATATATATATATATATATAGGTTCCACTTGATGCGATAAAGAATTAAAAAATGGCATGGGCTCTGCGACTAGGGTTTCACTAGCCACATCCCTGGCCACAGACCCCTAGGCTAGACCTTTTACGATTGCAATGATCATGTTCACCGTTGGGCGTGAGTGTTATTCTCTGCAACTCTTGTCATCATTTGCTATGGTGTGCGAGATCACGTGCTCTTGGTTTTGGCTGTGAAATTTTCTGGCGATGGGTGGCAGTGGTGGTGGTTGCGGAGGAGGTGGGTTTGGGGGTTGTTGTGGCGGGACCTCCTTGCTCAGGTTCTTCGCTGATGATGCAACTGGCCTCATTCCTAGTGAGGTGTTGGTCGGGGTTAGATCTGATGTGGTGTGTTTGGGATCTGTGGAGCCTCGAATTCTGTGATTGGTCTGTATTGCTCGGATCTGCGGTTGGGGTTTTTCGTGCGAATCTTCGGCTTTGGTGACCTGGGGTATTTTTGTGGCCTTCTCTTTTCACCGTCGGTTCTTCTCTGTGGGTGGTCCGTCTCTTTTGGCATACATCTATATTGTCTCCATTTGATCGCCCTCTCTAGTTTGGAGGCATTTTTCAGGGTTTGATGTATACCCTATGCTCTATGGTTCTGGTTTCAAAGTTATTGATGCTGAGTTCTGAATATTTGAAGTCAGGATCCAGGGTTTTGGATCCTCTCATTTCGAGAGGACTGTATGCCACTATGACCTAGTTTATTCTTCTTCTAGGTTTTCTTTGGAGGCTTTCATTGTTGTTTTCTCTCGGCAAGGTTTTTTGGGTTTTACCTACTCCTGTTTGTGATTCCTCTCTCTAGTTATGTTGGTTTCTTCAGGGTTTGATGTATGCTCAGATCGGGGTCCTTTTAGAGGCTGTTGGTGTCTCTCTCTTCCTCATATCAGATGGGGGGTTTGACCAGATATTTGAGGTCATTTCTAAGGGTGTGCAGTGTTGATGCGTTGACACTTTCAGGTCCTCTTTGAGGGTGTGCAGCTTTTTGGTTTATCTTTTTCTGGTGTTTTTCGAGTGGGGTATTATTTGGTGTCGCTGCCTTATGGTTATGTTGATGTGAAAGCTTCATACCACTTTGACCTGGTCCCTTCGGCATCCGGAGTTTTCTTTGGGATTACTTTCCCGATGTGTTTTTCGTGGAGGGGTTTCTTGTACTTCTATGGTCATTTTCGGACTTATTTTGGGTTGTTCCCGACTCATTTATTGTATATTTCTATGTGGCTTATTAGCCAGATTCAAGGCCCCTCTGGGATTCTATTTTCTAATCACTTTACCCATGGTTGGGTCATGCTTAAGGCACCTACAAAATGTAATTTGGTTCTCTTCAGATGAATAGAATTACGGGTTTTTTTCATGGAAAAAAAAAAAAAAATATATATATATATATATATATATATATATATATAGAGAGANACAAAATGTAATTTGGTTCTCTTCAGATGAATAGAATTACGGGTTTTTTTCATGGAAAAAAAAAAAAAATATATATATATATATATATATATATATATATATATAGAGAGAGAGAGAGAGAGAGAGAGAGAGAGAGAGAGAGCCTAGTGGGTTAGATCAAGTGGATGAGTGTCGTTGTTTGCTCGAATGAGATTCCAGGGTTGAATCATTGGCCAGGAGCTTGTTTAGCGCCTCACTTGATGTCCCCACCGGGTTAGGCCCATAATCAAGTTGAACGGTTTACCCCGTTTAGCATCCACGAAATGTGGGGAAGTACTTGGGGGTTTCCCGTGTTGTATTCCCAGGAAAAGAAAAAAAAGAAATATATATATATATATATATATATATATATATATATATATATATATACACATATACATATACACATATACGCACACACACATATATATACATATATATAGACACACACATGTGTGTGTATATATACACACATACACATATACGCACACACACATATATATACATATATGTATACATATATATAGACACACACACACACACACACATATTGTCAGTTGTGACCATATTGTCGTTAGTTGAAAGTATTAGAGTGTTCAGTATTTCTAATAATTCATCAATTCGCGCCATCTAAGGACTCACTTAGACTTCAAAGGGTTTCTTGCAACTCCACCCTTTAACAATCAAACTCTATAATGCAAAATCAGAAAATGAAGGTTGTCATCTTCTACGAAGAATGTACCTATTTATAAAAATCCACAAGTAAACTTACAATACTTCAAGCAGTTGTTTTTGTGTGTTTTCCATGAGCATCACACACACACACACACACACACACATATATATATAGCCCAGTGGGTTAGCTCCAGTGGTTGAATGCTATGGTTACTACGAATGGGGTCTTGGGGTCAAATCCCCAGCCAACTATTATTGTTCTTGATGAGATTGTTGAGCCTCACTCAATGTCCCCACCGAGTTGGACCCATAATCAGGCCGACGATTTACCCTTTACCACCCACGAAATGTGGGGAAGTACTCAAGGATTTCCCGCGATATATTCCATTGGGAAAAAAAGTATATATATATATATATATATATATATATGGATGTATGTATGTATGTGTGTGTGTGTGTGTGTGTACACACACACACATATACATATACATATATATACATATGTATTTATATATGTACATATATATTTACACATATATATACATATGTACATACATATGTATACAAACATACACACACACATGTGTGTGTGTGTGTGTCTCTCTCTCTCTCTCTCTCTCTCTCTCTCTCTCTCTCTCTCTATATATATATATATATATATATATATATATACATGTATACATATATATACGTGTTGTTTTGAGGCTTTAAACAATGTTTTTTGGGCCCGCCACAGTCACACTGTAGACGAAGTCAAAGTGTGACAGCATAATGTGTAGTCCTCCAATAGACCTTTACAATGGGATATTTTTCACCTAAACCAGAGATTGTATGCAAAAGTTACAACCTCGGGAAGTTGATGTACCATCTTACCCCATCGGGGCCCACATAACTTTTGGTGCTTCATCTCCTAGGGTTAGGTTTTTGGATGTCTAGGGTTTTCCGATTACTTCTTGATGCTAAAAAGACCTAGAGGCCTCATTGTAATGTGCTCAGGTGAATGCGCGTGGCCTCCACATCTCTTCTCAGAGATTAACTACCACCATTCAAGCAAGATTGTTGCATTCTGCATTTTACAGTTTCAGTTGATTTCTTTATTGAATAGAAGTTAAGTTTCATTGTATCTCTGTTATTTTTTTTTGTATATATGTGTTAATGTTGGGACTCAAACCAGTTGAGCCTTTGAAAGATCGGTCTCACCGAACCCAATGACCACCCATGGGGGAAGAAAAGAGAGATGATGGGGCAGGAGATCCCTTTAAACTGTTGTTCGAGGAATCCCTCTCACAACAAAGGAATGAGATGATAGATAATTTTGCACAAATACTTCGATGATTGCCAACAGGCGACGCATCTTCCTCGAGTGGAGGCGTTGCCCCCTTCAAGGTATAGATCAATTTTGATATTCCTCTATTTGAAGGTCAAATAGATGTGGATGTTGTAGACAAATGGTTAAACCTTATAGAAGGGTATTTTTTTGTCCATAACTTTTTCGATAGAGAAAATATTACATTTGTGCTCCTTAAGGTCGTCCCTCATGTCAAAAATTGGTGGGAGACTTTATGTGAGCAAAAGGAAATAGAGGGATCTATATTATTTGTAGTCGCACCCACTTGGGGTTCTTTCAAGGATGTTATTAAGGAAAAATACTACCCTATTGGAAGTTATGACGACTTATATACAAGATGGACCACACTATGGTAGGAAAGGGACCAAACAGTGTTAGAGTTCACCAATGTCTTCCATACCTTGCGCACCAAGCTGGGTATCAAAGACTCTGAGGGACATCTAATGCTCAAGTATCGCGGCGGTCTGCATAGATACATCCAGACATAAATGGAGTTTTTGGACATCTCATTCTTGGGCGCGGCCTATTGATATGTTGTTAAAATTGAGCAGAACCTTAAACAAAAGACACAACAGTTTAGGTCTACGAACCCCTCACAACAAAAGCAGGGAAAAGGCAGCCCATACTAGTAGAACAAAGGGAAAAGAAAGGATGGAAAGCCTCAGGACAACCAGTCTAAACCGCAAACAAAGAACAACAATGGGATACAAAGAATGACAATGGGAAGATAAAGAAGATCCCTTGGAATAACACCGCTAAATGTCACTCAAAGCAGTGATTGGTGGTCGAGGTGAAAGCCTCTAAATCATATGTGGGCTCTAACTCTGAGTTGGAACCAGTAAAAGAGAGACAGATCATTGATGCAGAACCCAGTGCCATCGTTGCTACCACCAAGGTCCAACCCAGTGAACCTGATGAACCAGAGGAAGGTGAGAGCCTCTTTCATTCATATACGTGGGTGAAGGGTACTCCACTGCACTTCATCATTGATAATGGCAGCCAGAAGAACCTCATCTCAGCAGAGATGGCCAGGCGGTTGGCTCTGTCAACAACACCACACCCACTACTTACACCATCGGATGGCTCCACAAAGGGAGAGATCTTCACCTCAGCCAACAGTTTCACCTGGCCTATAACATGAATCCCTTCAAAGATGAGGTATTGTGTGATGTCGCCCCCTTGAAGTTTGTGATGTTATTTTGGGCCATCCTTATTTATGGAAACATCATGTTGTATATGATTTTAGGCCTTGTAGTGTTATTGTTACTTTGGATAGGAAATTGTACAGGATACTAGAGGTAGTCCCATCTACTGCCATTTCCTTGATCTCTTCCAAGCAATGCGGGAAGGTCATCTCTCAAACCGAGAAGTTTGGCTTCTTCGTGATTCGCGCTCAAAGTAAGCGGAAGTTTGCAGCCACATCCATGGCCTCCATGACATGTCTCTCGATGCAGTAGAAGCAAGTGGATAAGGTCGTGGAAGAATACAAAGACATCTTCTCCTCACCCACTGGGGTACCTCTGCACTGCCAGGTCAAGCACTCAACTGATTTGACCCCCGATGCACCGCTACACAATGGGCCAGTCTATCACTGTTCTCTGTTAGAAAATGAGGAAATCAAGCACTAGATCCAAGAGCTGCTCGAAAATAGGCACATCCGACCAAGCTCTCACCTTATGGAAGCCCAATCGTGCTTGTGCAAAACAAAGATGGGACTTGATGACTTTGCATTGATTACCGGGACCTAAATAAAATCATAGTCAGTAACCAGTACCCAATTCCCCGAATTGATGATCTTCTTGACCAAATCAAGGGGGCCAAATACTTTAGTAAGATTGATCTGAATTCCGGCTACCACCAGGTCCCAATAGAGCAGACCAGTGCATGGAAGATTGCCTTCAAGTACAAAGAAGGTCTTTTTGAAAGGTCGTACATGCCCTTTGGCTTGACAAATGCCCCAACAAATTTCATGAGGATGATGGACGATATCTTGCAGCCTTTCACCAATTCTTTTGTGGTGGTGTATTTGGATGACATCCTCATCTTCAGCAAGAGTTGGGCGGAACACTTGTAGCATATTCAATAGGTTTTTCACACTCTGTGACAACACAAGCTATATGCGAATTTGGAAAAATGATCCTTCGACAAAAACAGGGTCCAGTACCTAGGCTACATAGTTGATGAGCATGGGGTGCATTTCGATCTAGCCAAGATATAGGTCATTTATGACTGGCCAGTCCCGACTACACTCACTGAGCCTTGAAGCTTCTTAAGCCTTACCAATTTCTATCGCAGTTTCATGTTGGGCTTCTCCCACATTGCATGGGCCCTTAGCCAAGTGACCAGGGGTGGTGGCAAGGAAAAATTTGTGTGGGTCCAGTCAAAACAGAAAGTGTTCGATGATTTGAAGAAGTGTATGTGCTCAGCCCCGGTGTTGTGATTACCCAACCTGCAACAGCCTTTTGAGATTGAAACAGATGCTTCAGACTATGTTGTCGGTGCAAGTCTCACTCAACATGGACATCATTTGGCCTATCATAGTGAGACGCTATTAGATATCGTCCGTAAGTACCCCACTTATGAAAAATAAATGTACTCCATTGTACAAGCCTGCTACCAGTGGAGGCATTACATTCTTGGGAAGAAGACATTCATCCACACTAATCATAAGCCTTTGTAGTTGATGCAGACACAAGGAAAATTGTAGAATGACCACCATCAGAAGTGGTCCACAGACTTGCAACAGTTCCATCTCAACATCAAGTATAAGACAGGGAGCATCAACGATGTCATTAACTACCTCATTCAACCTCCAATTACAACACTAACCACGGTGCTACACTCCTGCGAACATGAGACCTCCATATGGCCCCAACTCTATGAGAGAGATCCTGACTTCGCCACTACCTACCATATGTTGGTCACAAACACAACTGTCATTGATTTCCATCTTTAGGATGGATTATTGTGCCATCTAGACCATCTCTACATCCCATCAAGCGAGCGAAGCTGATTTGGGAAGCTCACTACAGTCAAGTGGCAGGACAATTCGACCTAGAAAAGGCAGTGGCAGTGTTGCAGCAACATTTTTGTTGGCTGAAACTTCGACAGGATGTCAAAAATTATATCAGGTCCTGCACGGCCTATGCCATTGCCAAACCGTCCATTAAGAAACAAGGCATGTACACCCCTTTGCCTACTCCTGACAAGCCTTGTGAATCCATCTCGATGGAATACATGTTGGGCCTTCATTCAATGAAGCAGGTAAATGATTGTCTTTTTGTGGTTGTTCATCGATTTTCCAAGATGGTGATTCTGGTCACCTACAAGAAGAGCATCACAGCAAAGGCCACTACCAAGCTCTTCTTTGAATGAGTGTGGGTACATTTTTGGATACCAAGAACCATCATCTCATATTGGGACAGTTAGTTCCTCAACACATTTTGTTCGAGCCTTGGGTCACAGCTGGACACCAAGATCACCAAATCCATGACCTCCCCCCCCCCAAACAGATGGCCAAACCGAGGTTGTCAACAGGATGATCGTGCATATCTTAGGCATGTACAATTCCAAGCATCTACGCACATGGGATGAGAGTCTTCCCTATGTTCAGCACAGTTACAACAAATCCATACATAACTCAGTCGACCACAACCCCTTTCAAGTGGGGTTGAGATTTCAACCATTAGGTCCCATGGATGTTGCACTAACCCTTGCGTCCACACGGGCAGAATCGTCCCATGCTCAAATCGAAGCCAAAAAAGCCACTCGGTTCATGGAATGAATCTAGCACATCTTCCAACAAGTTCAATATATTTAGCAGAAGTCCAATGCCAAGTACAAGCAATGCCATGATCAACATCGAGTGCCACACAAGTTTCAGGTGGGAGATAAAGTTTGGTTGTACTTGCAGAAAGAACTCCTTACAGGACCCCATCGGAAGCTTCATCCACTCCATTTTGGACCTTACACCATCACCAAGGTTGTGGGTGACAATGCTTTTGAGCTCAACATTCCCCCTTCCTTGGCTTGCACCCATTGTTTAATGTAGACCTCCTTCGACCATACTTTCCACCCTTATTGCACACCTCAGAGATAGAAAAACAGTTGACACTGACATATTTCAACCCTGACTGCATGGAACATGCATCCACTGATCATATCGTGGACACACAAGTCAAGGTCACTCGCTAACAAAAGCTTCAACTTTATCATGTTGTCAAAGCGGGGCAACTCCTGCACCAAGGCAAGTGGCTCACCCGGGGCCAAATTCAGTAGAAATTTCCTCATCCTATGGGTAAACTCAATGCAATGGATACCATTTATTCCTAAGGAGGGAGGATTGATCCAATTGGATATCGGTGGACACCCACCTCTTACAATTGGCTCACATACAGTTTTCATCTTGGAAGTTTTTTTTCTATCTTTTCGAGTCCTAAACTTTCGGGGTCGTTTTGAGGCCCTAAACAACGTTTTTTGGGCATGCCATATTCACACAATACATTGACTTAGAGTGTGAGAGCATAATGTGTAATCCTCGGATAGACCTTTCCAATGGGCTATCGTGCACCTAAAACAGAGATCGTATGCAAAAGTTACGACCCCGGGAAGTTGATGTACCAACTTACCCCATCAGGGGCCACATGACTTTTGGTGCTTCATCTCCTAGGGTTAGGTTTTTGGATGTCTAGGGTTTTCTAATTACTTATTGATGATAAAAAGGCCTGGAAGCCTCATTGTAATGTGCTCATGTGAATGCGCATAGCCGCCACATCTCTTCTCATAGATTAACTACCACCATTGGAGCAAGATTGTTTCATTCTGCATTTTACAATTTCGGCAGATTTCTTTATTGAATAGAAGTTAAGTTTCATTGTATCTATGTTATTGTTCTTTGTATATCTGTGTTAATATTATAGATATGTGTTTCATTTCATTCCGCTCACAAATATGGATTAAACATTCTTCAAAGTGTCCACCTTCACCAGCAATACCTTCTTCCAAAAATATTGCACTTTGACTATCACAATCTAACTTTACAACTTATTGTACAAACCCAATATCTAAACACAATCTATGTAACCATACAATTTCCTTACTTGCATGATTGGTTGTCATGTATTCGACTTCTGTAGTTGAGAGAGAAACTACATATTTTCTCTTGCTCATCCAACTAATTGCTCCTCCACATAGGTTAAACACTTAACCACTTGTAGATCTTCTATGATCAAGATCTCCACCCCATTCTACATCAACAAAGTTATGTATGTCCAACACTTTGTCTATTATAGGTCTTCCTTGGTATAAAATTCCATAATTTGTAGTGCCATACAAGTACCTGAAAACCCTCTTTACAACTATCTGATGCTCCTTACCTAGTTTTGACATATACTTGCTCAAAACTCCCACTGCATGTGCAACGTCTAGTCTAGTACAGACCATTGCATACATCAAATTGCCAACAGAACTAGAATAGGGAAGACAATACATGTCATCTTCCTCTTCATGTGTCTTGGGGCACCGATCCGCAAACAACTTTACACCTATGGGAATAGGGACTTTCATCGGCTTACATTCCTACGTATTAAACCTCTACAATATTTTCTCAACGTGTTTCCTCTTATTCAACTAGAGTTTTTTGTTTTCACTATTTCTTTTTATTTCCATGCCCAAAATAAAATTTGCAACACCAAGATATTTCATATTGAATTTAGAAGACAATTGGGTTTTTACTTCCTTGATGATTTCCTAGTTGTTTCCAATCAACAACATATCATCACCATACAACACCACATAAATAAAATGATCTCAAACTAATTTGAAATACACATAGTGAGCATCTTTGCTCCTTGTGAAACCAAGTCCCAAAATATAAGTATCAAACTTTTGATACCACATCCTTGGAGATTGCTTTAACCTATAGAGGGACTTTTTCATCTTGCAAACTAGTTATTTTTAACCCTTCATTGCAAAACCTTATGGTTGTTTCGTGTAGATTTCTTCTTCAAGATCCCCATGTAGGAATGTTTTCTTTACATCCATCTGTTCTACTTCGAGATCAAAAGCAACAACAACAAACAAAATAAATATAATAGAAGTCAATTCAAGAACATGAGAAGAAATGTCACCAAAATCTATTCTCTCTACCTGGGAATATCCCTTTGCTACTAGGTGAGCTTTATACTTCTCCACTTTACCTTCTACATTCAACTACTTCTTAAACACCCATTTGCTACCAATGGGTTTTTTTCCAACTAGAAACTCAACTAGATCCCAAGCCTCATTATCCAAGGCTGGCATTTTCTCAACCTTGACCTTCTTCTAGAGTTTATCATCCTTTGAATCCATTGCCTCCCTAATAGCTTTTAGATCATCATCAATAATAGACAAAGAAAAATTAGAATGAAAATCAAGTGGAGAATACCTTTTTGGTTGCCTTCTTTCTTGAACCAATCTCCTCAATACTGGAGTATGAGGTTCTTCTTCTTCTGATACTGATTCTTTTGTTGAGTCATATTCTTCACCCTCCAACTCAAACTCTATTGTCTCTAGTTATTTTTCCTTTAGTGGGACTTCTTGTTTGGGAACATATTTAACCTCTCTAAAGATAACATCCTAATTGCAAACAACCTTCTTATTTTCTGGGTTCCAAAGTTTATAGCCTTTTATACCATCTTTATAACCAACAAAGATAAATTTTTCAGCTGTATTATCCAGCTTACTCTTATTTTCCTTTGGAACATGTACATAAGAATCACAACCAAATACTATGAGATGTTAAGAGTGGGTTTCTTACGAGTCCATGCCTCATGCGAAATTTTTTTCCACCAATGTTGATGAGGGTGATCTATCTACCAAGAAACATCTAGTACCCACTGCCTTTACCTAGAATTCCTATCCTAACCCGACATCATTGAGCTTGCTCGTTGTTTTTTCTATCAACGTCCTATTCATCCTTTCTGCAACCCCCATTTTTTTGAGTTGTGTATGGAGTAGTATTCTGCCTTGATATATTGCACTTATTACAGAATTATTCAAATTTATTCTCGTATAAATCTCCACCATTATCTGTCCTCAACAGCTTTATTTTCTTCTATGTTTGATTCTCCATAAGAGCCTTAATGAAATTCACCAAAGACCTCGGATTTCTTTCAAAGGAAATAAATCCATGCATTCCTCGAGAAATCATCAATGAACGAAACATAGTAGACATATTTACATAGTGATGGAACATGCACATGTCCAAACACATCACTGTGTACTAACTCTAAGATCCCCTTTTCTCTTGTAGCACCAAATCAGAAACTTACTCAATTCTATTTACCATATATGCAATGTTCACAAAAATCAAAATCCGGTGTACAATCATACATACCTTCAACCATAACTTTATCGTGTAGTGCTCGAAGACCCTTCTCTCCAATGTGTCCTAGTCTTTGATGCCACAACATTGTCTTTTCTCCAGAGACCGTAGGGGTTTTGTCTTCTTCACCCTCATGAACAACAGAACTGTTACACCCATTACTGATTGTGCTTCCCAACATCTTGTATAGATTTCCATTTCGAACTCCCCTAATCAACACCATTCCCCTTAGAATCATTTTACAAGTTTCCTTTTTGAACACAATATGTACAACTGCATCACTCATCTTTCTTATAGATATCGAGTTTCTAGCCAGCTCTGGAATGTGCAAAACCCTAGGGAGTATTCTAATCCTTCCATCCTTGAGCTGCAACTTGACCTTTCCACATCACGTGATTCTGGATGTTGAGTCATATCATAGGAAAATGTCACATCCATTATACTTTTCATATTCACAGAACCACTCCTTGTGGGGAGTCATATGAAAGGAAGCACATGAATCGATCAACCATACATCATGATTTGCATGTATGCTTGAAGAAGCCAAGTACACATCCCCTCCTCTTTTTGAGGAGGCTTTCCCTTCTGTGGAAAGAACATCATTAGATCCCTTCCCTCTCTCAATACTTTTTGATTTGCAATCCTTCTTGAAATGCCCGACTTTACCACATTTCCAACATTTCTTTAAGTATTTTTCCAAAGGTTTAGATGTACCTCTAAATTTAGATCTCCCACTCGAGGAATTATTTTTATTTCTATCCAAGGTATGTCCTCTTACAGATAAGGCATCTATGCTCTATCTATCCATGGTTTTCTTCCTCATTTATTTCGATAACAAGGTTGAAACCACATCATCAAACTCTAATGTGGTCACATTGCTACAAATAGCTACAACTAGACTATCCCAAGAATCTGACAATAAGCACAGTAAAATAATGCACTTATCTTCATCTAAAATTTTAATGTCCCTAGACAACAACTAACTTACCATAGTGTTGAAGGCATTTAGATGCTCTTTCATTGAGTCTCCATCATTCATCCTTAGGGGGTACAACTTCTTTCGAAGGAAGAGTTTATTTACCAAGGACTTAGACTCAGACAAAGCCCCTAAATTACCCCATAATGCCTTGATTGTAGCTTCTCTGGAGACATTCAGTAATATTGAATATGAAAGACACAATCAAATTGTGCTCTTTTCCTTCCTATCCAACTTCATCCAATCTTCTATGGACATACCTATAGGTGCAGTACCCAGATCAACAACAACTCACTAGTCCTTGTTTATCAAAAGATCCTCCATCTTGATCTTCCATAGGTCAAAACTTTTCCCATTAAATTTCTTGATCTCAATCTTAGAACCACTCTCCATTTTCTTTGACTACAAGAATCACCACCATAGAGATCCCACTGAAACCAGGTTTAACACAATCCCAAGAGAATAAAACCCTTGTAAACAAAGTTGACCCTTTGAATCCAATAACTACTCTGATATTAAATGTATGTTTTAAATCTTTACAGTATAGCAATGCACATACGGATTCTTTATAAAATAGAAAGAAAATAATAGCAAACACACATAGTACTCATAAATTTACCCTAGAAACCCTTAATCAGGAAAACTAGCAAATGTTTAAAGTTGCACCTCTATCTCTCATTGTATTAACTTCACCATGTACAATACAATATATAATATCCCACGACATCCACAACCCTAATCCATTGACCAGGATTAGATTCCTTGACTGGAATTACATTATAGTGGGTTGAAAAACACAAAAAACGGACCAAAAAACAACCTCCTATGACCCCCCCTGCTTCGCTCCCATTTCAATGTACAATACAAGTTCTAATCATGCAAAGAATATAACACATACCCAACATTCTCCCACTTGTTTTTTTTTGCATACAAGGGGGCCCAAGATTACATGATCAGCAATCCAAGGCAACAATGCCCATTGTTTATCTACTCCAATAAAACTTCTCAGAGCTCACAGAATTTGTCAACGAATCTGCAACATTATTCAAAGTGTCCACCTTCACAAGCAACACCTTCTTCTCTTCAACCATGTCTCTCACAAAGTGATATTGAACATCAATATGCTTTGTCTTAGAATTATAATTTGGGTTCTTTGCGAGAAAGATTGCACTATGATTGTTACAATATAACCTTACAACTTGATGTACAAACCCAATACCTGAACACAATCTTTGTAAACATACATCTTCCTTACTTGCATGAGCAACTGCCATGTATTCAACTTCTGTAGTTGAGAGAGAAACTATAGACTATCTCTTGCACATTCAACTGATTACTCCTCCAAATAGGTTAAACACATGACCACTTGTAGATGTTTTGTGATCCATATCTCTAACCCAATCCACATCAACAAATCCATGTATGTCCAACACTTTGTATGCTCTAGGTATGCCTTGGTAGCAAATTCCATAATATGTAGTGCCACGCAAATACTTGAAAACCCTTTTTACCATTCTCCAATGCTTCTTCCCTAGCTTTGACATATACCTGCTCAAAACGCCCACTACATGTGCAATGTTTGGTTTAGTACATACCATTTCATACATCAAATCGCCAATAGCACCAACATAGGGAACACAAGACACGTCCTCTTCCTCTTCCTGTGGATCTTGGGAAACTAATCTACATATAACTTTACACCTACATGAATAGGGACCTACACTGGTTTACATTCCTACATATTAAACATATGCAATATTGTCTCAACATATTTTCTTTGATGCAGCCAAAGTTTCATGTTTGCCCTGTCTCTTTTAATTTCCATGCCCAAAATTAAATTTTCATCTCTAAGATCTTTTATATCAAATTTAGAAGACAACTGGGTTCTTACTTCCTCGATGATTTCATGGTTCTTTCCAATCAACAACATATTATCAACAAACAACACCGCATAAATAAAATGATCTCCAACTAATTTGAAATACACCTAGTAATGGAATGGGCACAGGTCCAAACACATAACTATGTACTATCTCTAAGATCCCCTTTTCTCTTGTATCGCCATATGAGAATCTTACTCGATTCTATTTACCATATATGCAGTGTTCACATAAATCAAAATCCACTGTGAAATCAAACATACCTTTACCATGTAATGCTCGAAGGCCCTTCTCTCCCATATGTCTCAGTCTTTGATGCCACAACATTGTCATTTCTTGAGAGATCGTAAGCGTTTTGTCTTCTTCACCCTCAGGAACAATAGAACTGTTACACCCATTATTGATTGTGCTTCCTAACAACTTGTATAGAGTTCCATTATGAACTCCCCTCATCAACACCATTACTCCTTGAACCATTTTATATGTTTCCTTTTTTAACACAGTATGTACGCCTACATCGCTCATCTTACTTACAGATATCAAGTTTCTGGCCAGCTCTTGAATGTGCAAAACCCCAAGGTGTGTTCTAATCATTTCACACTTAAGTTGCAACTTAACCTTTATGCATCCTGTGATTTTGGATTTCGAGTCATCTCCTGGGAAAATGACACCTCCATTATGCTTTTCATATTCACATAATCACTCTCTATGGGGAGTCATATGAAAATAAGCACCTGAATCGATCATCCATACATCATGATTTGCATGTATGCTTGAAGAATCCAAGTACACATCCCCTCCTTCTTCTAAGGATACGTTCCCTTATGTGGAAAGAACATCATCAGATCCCTTCCCTCTCTTGACACTTTTTGATCTGTAATCCTTCTTAAAATGCCCATCTTTACCACATTTTCAATATTTATTTAAGAATTTTCCTGGAGATTTAGATCTACCTCTAGATTTAGATCTCCCACTCGAGGACCTATTTTTCATTTCTATCCAAGGTACGTCCTCTTACATATAGGCATTCATGCTCTGGTTATCAATGGTTTTCCATATTATTTCTTGTGATAACAAGGATGAAACCACATCATCAATATTTAATGTGGTCGTGTTACTACCAATAGCTACAACCAAACTATCCCACGAAATATGGCAACGAACACAGTAAACTAATGCATTTATCTTCATTTGAAATTTTAATATCCATAGATAACAAATGACTTACCACAATATTGAAGGCATTTAGATGTTTTGTCGCCAAGTCTCCATGTCACTCTGTCATGTCGTTGTGTGTACCTAGAATTGTCCTTCTGCAAGATATCATGAACCTATTATTGGAGGTGTTGGATCCATTCAACAAATTTAGCTGCTTTGTCTACCTCGGTCTGAGCGTGGGAGGAATTTGTTGGTGAAGATGGAATGGGAAAACTTATATCAATGGGGGCCAATGGTTGGAACCCCAAACACACCTAAAAGGGTTTGTGGCCAATAGAGTTGTGGAGGGATTTTTTATAGATGTGAGGAACATACAGAAGGCTCTCGTCCCATTTATGTGGATGCTTAGAGTTGTACATCCATAAGATATGCATGACCATCCTGTTGGCCACTTCCATTTGTCCATCTGTTTAGGGTTGAAAGAAAATCGATTTTTTCAACTTGGTGTCCATCAAAGACCATAGGTTGGACCAGAAGGTACTGAGGAACTTGTTGTCCCTATCGGAAATAATGGTTCGTGGTAGCCCAAAATGAATCCAAACATGCTCAAAGAAGAGCCTAGCAGTGGCCTCATCTTTGATACTCTTTTTACATGGTGCCAAAATGGTCATCTTAAAGAACAGGTCGACCTGAGCCATAAAGACGCAGTCATGACCATCTTTGTTGGAGGGAAAACCTGATATGTAATCCATGGAGACTGACTCCTAAGGCTTGTCTAAGGTAGGGAGAGGATTGTACAACTCTTGCGTCTTGATGGATGGTTTAGCGATGGCATAGGAAATGCATGACTTGATATACTAGCTAATGTCCTATCGAATATTTGGCCAATAGAAATGATTCTGAAGTACTTCTACTATCTTCTCCACACTGAAGTGACCTTCCACCCGATTGTATTGTGCCTCCCAAATTAGCTTTACATGCTCACTTGAAGAAACACAAAGATGGCCCAGATTTCTTAAGAGCACACCATGGAGGTGGAACTCTGATACTTGTTTGTCTACACTCAGTTTCTGATAAGTAGTAGCGAGTTAGAGTCACGATCATATAATTGTGGCCACCCAAAGGTCTCGTGCCCATAGGAGTTAAGAACTGTGGTTAGTGCCATAATCGGGGGTCGTTTGAGGAAGTCGGCAACACTGTTGACGCTGCCCTTCTTGTACTTAATGTTCAAGTGGAATTGTTACAAGTATGTGGACCAATTATGATGGTGGTCATTTTGTAACTTTCCTTAAGTTTGCATGAATTGAAGAGGCTTGTGATTGATGTGGATGATAATTTATTTTCCCATAATATAATGCTTCCACTGTCGACATCCTACACAATGGAGTGCATCTTCGTGTCATAGGTGGGATATCTAGGAACAACATCAGATAGTGTTTCATTGTGATAGGCCATCATATGTCCCTACTGAGTAAGGACTGCACTGATAGCATAGTCGGAGACATCTGTCTCAATCTTAAATGGTTTTTGTAGGTCTGGCAATGTGAGTATTGGTGCGGAGTGGAGGTGGTGTTTCAGATCTTGGAATGATTTCTATTGTGATTCAGATCAGGAAAACTTGTCTTTATCTCCACCTTTGGTCACTTAACTTAGGGGCCAGCTGATATGAGAAAACCCCAACATGAACCTACGATAGGAGTTGGCGAGGCCCAAGAAGCTGTGAAGCTCTATCAGAGTCGTCGGGGCTGGCCAATCGCAAATGAATTGGATCTTGGTTGGGTCCACATACACCCCATGTTCATCCGTGATGTATCCTAAGTATTGAATTCCCTGCATGTCGAATGAGCATTTCTCTAGATTTGTGTATAACTTGTGTTGCCAAAGGCTGGTTAGGACCCGTTGAATGCGCTACAACTGTTTTTCCCATGTCTAGTTGAAGAGAAGGATGTCATCCAAATATACTACCACAAAAGAGTTTGTGAACAACCATAAGATATCATTTATTATCCTCATGAATGTTGTTTGAGCATTATTCAAGCCAAAAGGCATGACCAACCACTAAAAAATGTTTTCTTTAGATTTGAAGGTTGTCTTCCATACATTAGTTTGTTCTATCGAAACCTGATAGTAGCCTGACTTTAGAATAATCTTACTAAAGAACTTGGCACCCTTAATCTGATCAAGAAGATCATAAATTCAGGGGATCGGGTATTAGTTCTTGACAGTGACAGTGATTTTGTCCAGGGCTCTATAATCAATATAGAGTCACTATGTTCCATCCTTCTTATGCAACAACACAATTGGACTCCCTCTAGGTGAGGAGCTTGATCAAATGTGGCCCTTTTGGATGAGCTCATGTATTTGATGCTTTATTTTTTCAATCTTCAAAAGGGAGCATCTATATTTTGGACCATTGGGTAAGGGATCACCATGTATCAAGTCAATGGGATATTTGACCTGACAATGTAGGGGCACCCCTATAGGTAAAGCGAATATGTCTCTATATTCATCTACAACCTTGTCCACCAACTTCTACTATGTAGAGAGATCATGTGCTAAAGTTGTGGTGGTCATGGTGACCTTTCGTTCACCTTTTGACCAAACCATGAAGAGGACAAACTTTGTAGTTTGAGAGATTATCTTTCGACATTATTTTGTTGAGATCAATGAAATTGCAGTATCTGAACTACCTCTAGTACCATGTAGGGATAGCCTCCCAAAGTGAAAATGACATTATGGGGGCCATGACTCATAGACAACATGGTGTTTCCACATATAACATTGTCCTAAAAGAACATCACAAACTTTGAGTGGGGAAACATCACTCGTTATCTCATCTTTGAGGGGCTTGATGTCGTAGGAAAGGTGACATTGTTGGATGACACAAAGATCTCGTCCCTGGATCAACCAACCAATGGTGTATGGTTGGGGATGTGACATTTCCGTCCACTTTATTCTCTTAATGACCTTGGTTAAGATCAAGTTCTTCTATCTCCTCTTGTAAACAACGAAATGTAGTGCGGTCCCCTTCACCAACATATGTGGATGGAAGAGGCACTCCCCCTCCTCAAGCTCCTCCAACTCATCTAGTTGGTTATTTCTAGTGTCCTTCTTCAACTTTCCATTACCTTTTTTTTCTTGTGGCTTGGACTGGTTGTCTTGAGGCTAGATCTTCTTGCTATGTCCCTTCTATGAGTCAAGGTCACCTTTACCATACTTATGTTGTGGCATATTTGCAGACCCGATCGCTCACTTATTCCACTAATTAAATGTCTACTCAATTTTGAAAGTATATCGATAAGCGTCTCCTAGTGAGCAGATGTCCAAGAAATCCATGTTTGTTTGGATGTACCTGTGTAGGCCACTGTTGTACTTCAAAACTAGGTGTCGCTCAAAGTCTCTAATGCCCAACTTTGAGTGCAAGGTATGGAATATTTTGGTGTACTCTGACACCGTCTTGTCTCTCTCCTGACGCATAGTCATCCATCTCGTGCACCAGTCATCATAATTTCCAACATGGTATAATTTATCCTTGAGGGCATCAACAAAGGCTACACAAGTGGGTCTTCTCCCGAATGTTATAGACTCATCTTCATTATGTCTCTCCTAGTAACTTTCCCACCAACCTTTGACATGGGGAATGACTTTAAGGAGCGCAAAGGTGATCTTTTCAATGTCAATTTTTTTTTTAACAGAGTAATAACCCTCTAAAAAAATTAACCATTTATCCAAAGCATCTGCATCTATCTGCCCTTCAAATAAAGGGATATCAAAGTTAACTTGTACCTTGAAGGGTGTCACCCGCCCGCCATGGGTAGTCATCGAAGGATCTAGGTGAAGGTGTCCATCATCTTGTTCCTCTATCACTCAAGGGCTTCCTCGAGAAATATCTTAAAAGGATCCCTTGCTTCACCATCTCACTTTCCTCCCGCCATGGGAGGTCACTTGGGGTAGGGAGAGAGGTAGTCCCCTAGTGAAACTAGATCAAGACCCAACTCTCTATACCCTGACTTTGTTAGGGACATGAACCGAGAAACAATAAGGAGCATATTGCTCTGATACCACTAATCCGGATCAAATAGGGAACGTAATGAAATGCATAAAAATATAACAAAGAGCACAACAGTATAATGAAAACCCTACTTCTATTAATGAATAAAATAAAAAAATATTGTAGAACACAAACTAGTGAGAATGGTGGTAGCTTATCTTTGTAGAGAGAGAGAGAAAGATGCAAGTTATGCTTATTCACAAAAAGTTAATATGAGATATCGAGAGAATGGCCTTTTGACATAAATCAAGAACCCTAAAGGCCTAAAACCCTAACCCTAGGAAACGAAGCACCAAAAGGTATTTTTGGGCATGAGGTGGTTAGTTTCTACATCAACTTCCCAAGTATGCAACTTTTTCATACAATCTCCATTTGGTGCACATAGTAGCTTGTTGGAAATATCTAACCAAGGACTACAATATTGTGGCATGGCCTTGGCTTGTCAAAGGCAAGCCTAGGCCTATGAATTTCCAAGAGAGCGTCATTTAGGTCCTCCAAATTGGACTCAAAAGTTTAGAACCCACAAAATCATAAAAGATCGTAACAAAACTATTAATAAATCTTGGTGAGTCATTTGCCCCATTGAAGAAGTTGTCCTTCTTTGACAACCCAATAGAGTTATATGTTCTGCTAGTGGGTGAATGGTTGGGGGTGTGGAATTATTGAAAAATTAAATCTCTTATTGACCTTGATTGAGATCAAGTTCTTTTGGCTCATGTCATCCACAATGAAATGTAGTGGGGTCCCCTTCACCCACATCTATGAATGGAAGAGGCACTCCCCCTCCTTAAGCTTCTCTGACTTGTTTGGTTGGATCTTTGTGATTGTGATGGTAGCATTGGGTTGTACATTGATGATCCACTTTCCCTTATCATGTTCCAAATCAGAGTCTGAGACAAGGTTCGACTCTTTTTATTTAAGCTCAAAGAACAATGATCGTTTCAAGTGGCATTCATCGACGTTGTGCCAGGGGCATTTGTGGAACTCACACCACTTTCTAGTGTCCTTATTTGACTTCCCATTACCCTTCTTTACATGTGTCTTAGACTATTTGTCTTAAGGTTGGATTTCCTTGCTCTGTCCCTTGTTTTGTGAGTTAGGGTCACCTTTACCATACTTTTGTTATGGTAGATTTGCATACCAGAACACCCACTTATTCCACTGCTTAAATTTATGCTTGATTTTGAAAACATATCAATAAGTAGCTCCCAGTGAGGAGATGTCCAAGAACTCCATCTTTGTTTGGATGCACATGTGTAGCCTACTGTGGTACTTCAAAACCATGTGCCACTCGGAGTCTCTAATATCCAGCTTCGAGTGCATGGTATGGAAGATGTTGGTGTACTTCGACACTGTTTAGTCTCTCTCTTGATGCAAAGTCATCCATTTCGTATACTGGTCATCATATTTTCCAACACAGTAGAACTCTTCCTTGAGGGCATCAACAAAGGCCGCCCAAGTGGGTTCTATCATGAATGTTATAGACTTGTCTTCATTATGTCTCTCCTCGTAAATTTCCCAGCAATCTTTGACATGGGGAAGGGATTTAAAGAGCAGAAAAGTGATCCTTTCTATGTCGATTTTTTTTTTAATAGATTAATAACCCTTGAATAGATTTAACCATTTGTCCAAAGCATATGCATCTATCGGGCCTTCAAATAAAGGGATATAAAAGTTAACTTGTACATTGAATGGTGTCACGCCTCCAAAATGGTTGTTTGTCGAAGGTGCCTTTCCCTTCATCGATAATCGTCAAAGGATTTGGGTGAATTTGTCCATCATCTCATTCCTCTATCTCTCAAGGGATTCCTCAAGCAATATCTTGAAAGGATTCCCTGCTCTGCCATCTCTCTTTTCCCCCACCATGGGAGGCCACTTGGGTTGGCGAGAGCGGTCATCCCCTAATGAAACTATGATCCGTAATTGAGGGGCTCATAGCCCACTCATTTCACCAACACGGATACATGTGCAAAATTATTTCTTGTTCTCTACCTCAGTTCTATATCTGAGGATTTGCATAGGTTTCTCTGTCTTCTAGAGGCTACCAAGCCTATGTCCAATTTCCTAAAATGACCTTTCTTCTTGGATCTTCCTAGACCAGCCTTACAACCATTCTATAAGTAGGTTGCAACAAATGGTAGAGGGACCTTGGTTTGTGCTTGGAACATCCTCTCATGCAACCAATAGATGATTCCCCAAAAATACCTCCTTTAGGGCATAGAACTGAGAATAAAAATTCAGAACAACAGCTTGGCACAAAGTTTAAAATAATATATGTTTCCTTATCATATCGCACATGACAAAGGATATTATGTTTGCTTTGCTTGAGACAAAATATTATAGGGATCAATTGTCTCTTTTCTTTTATTCTTGCGCCATTTCATAACAAATTCTTTCTCAACACATGAGTTGGCATCCCATCAACTCATGCAATAATCAATTGTCATTTAATGGATAGAGGTGGCAAAGATATCCCTTATTAACTCAATCGTCCCCTTATTTAATGCACCAACCATTCATCTCCCACTCAATGTACTCAACATCTATCTCATAACAGTTATCCAAATGGACGCGCCTGAGCATAAGCCAATGAGTAAAAACGATCATAGGTTATAACTGACCCACTATAGATTCTCTGAAGCGCCTTGGAAGGAGGTTGAAGACATAGAAGATGGAGGTGTTACACTACACCAAGATGAGAATTAGGGTTAGGTTTTCACCATCAGTTTGGACAACAAGATAATGCAATGTCCAGACAACAAACAAAGATTCTTGGGCCCCTTGGAATTAGGTTTAGGGTTTACACCTTGTAACCAACAAGTTAAACTTATTGTGATCTCTCAAGTTGTTGGGGAAAGGCGAGAAAACTGATATCCAAAGAGGAAAATCGTGGTATGGTATCTCCATGTGCTAGAGATGGAAAGTAGACAACAATATGAAGTATCCAAGTTGTGGTCATGTTGGGAAGCAAAAGAATGCTCCCAACAGTTTCATGGACACCCCGAGGAGAGATTCGGGCCATGACAAGATAGACAACAAGATAGCAATGAGTGGTACACCTAGCAACAAATAAATTCTCCCAACAAGTCAATGGACGCGCAACAACCAAATGAATTCACCCAGCAAGCAAAGGAATTCTCCAAACAACAAAATGGATGCCCAACAAGCATTAGAATGCCCAACAAACAAGGGAATTTGCTAAAAAACCAAATGGATTCCCATCAAACAATAGAACACCCAAAAAACAAGGAAAGTGATCCTCTAATGGTTTCACCTTCCCAACAAAATAAAATGGTGCATGGGCACTCCAATACATCAACTAGACAATGAAAATTCACCCAGAGAGAGAGAGCAATTCCTATGAGAGAAAAAATTAATTTTAGCAAGTTTTCCAAATGACTCTGTAAGGAGGGCCATGGATTTTCCCTCATCCAATTCGCTCAATTGTGTAGAGTATTTGACGGATGGATTTATTGATTTAATAACCACCACCACCAAGGTGTTTCATAAATACTTCACCCAATAAAAAAAAGTGCAACAAACTAATCATCATACTCTCAACAATTATAAACCACATCCAGAGCATAAATTAATGGGTTACCAACAAATTTCAATAAAACACAATGGAAAATTTTAACCACAACACATAAAGGAAAAACAACTCATTGAGACAAGATTTTTACCCTGGAACCAATTAGGAAAACTAGTCATCAATAGTGCTCAATATTCTTTCTCTGCAAGTCTGCAAGTTTACAATGCTCTCCTCCTCCTTGGCCAAAATCCCTTTGAGTATGAGTGAGAGTGAATAAATAGGGAGATCTAGGGGGTAAGGGAAGGCCAATAACCATGGCTCTTCACTTCTCGTTCCTTATCCTTCTCTCCTTGTCATTTTTTTAATTACCTTCTTTAAATTTTTATTTATATCCTTATTTGGCTTATTCCACGTAAACTTGCATTATTTTACATGGCTTACATAATGCATTCTGATTGTCAATTTGTTTTGTAGGTACTGAGTCTTATCCACTCTTCAGTCTGGATCCATTTTGGATCACACCTCCCCATTGAGAGGCTTTTTGATCTCCAAAAGCTCTAGGAAACCAATCTAGATCAGTGTTGTCATCTTCTTTGGAACGTGGCTTTGGTCCTCGGCTATGGCTTTGGCTCTGGTTTTGGCTCAGTTGTTCCCATAGTGCAACAATATTCTCACCGAGTCTTAACTTTGAACAATCTATGAATCCAAACTCTAGACTCAACACTCATTCACATACCCCTCTCTGACTTGGAGACAACCCATCTTGGCTACCCATGAATCCAAGTCGAATGCTAATTTGTTCAGTGTGACCCCAACATGATACCATCACATAACAACTCCTTAAGTGTGGTTACATTCCTCTGCTAGGATCGGTTGCTTTCTAGCATGGAAACAACTAACTAGTGTCTGAACATTGTTGCAAGGCATATCATGGAGTCCTCAAGAACACTTCTATTTTCATTGACCTCCATGCACCAATCTCCGGCACAACTCCATGATGGGGTTCTTTGGATGCAATATTAGAAACAAGAATTGGGTTACGGATGCTCTCAACATCAACCTATTATCCTTCTTGTCTTTTTGGTTGTTCTCATGTATTGTTATCTCTCCTTGGACAACTTCTGTCACTTGGACTGGAGATGCAGGCAACTCTTCATCTTATTATTCTTCAATTTCCACACCCTTCTCTTGGTTGTGCGGTTTATGGGGTGAAGCTATAGGTGAAGTCGCCAACACTTCGCTTCCCAATGTTCACTCAAATTGCAATGGTGGAAAAATTTCTTGTTGTTGCTACAAGGAGTTCTTACCATGCTCGTCCTTTCAATGTGCCTTTGTGTATGATATTAGATTGTAAAATCCTTTTTGCCATTGAACTTCTGAAAACAATCATGCATGTGTAGCATGTCTTTCTTCTTCCAACAGACTGCCTCACAATGGCCTTTCTTTCTACAATGTGATCATGTATCTGCATACCAACAAATGTCTATGGTGTGGCCTCTCTTCTTACAACAATGACACGTGTGAAATTTAATGTTTGACATAGACCCCTTGGTATTCTTCTTCTTCTTGCTCTCGTTAATTGATTTGATGCTTTCTCTGGGTGTAGGTGTGGGTTGAGTATGCAAACTCTCCTCATCGTTGTTCTCCTTCAATCTACCACAAGGCTAAGGTGGTGGTGAGCTGACACCTCCTCTAACTATTATTTCTCTTTCTCTTGATGAGCAAGCCAAGTCCAACATGTTTGTTGCCTTCATGAAAATAGTTTTCTTCATGGCGATGGAAGTTTCACTTCTACCATCAAAGCCTAGGCCTTCGTGCTTGGCCAAGGGTGTGACTACAATGGGGCTCAAGATACCTTGTCTCCTCTTGCATAGCCCTTGTCCATCATATCCCATTTGATTTAGGAGTCTAGAGCCAATACCCCTTGTATGCTTCTCAAATTCGTCGAGCTTTTGTTGAGAGGTGTTTATGGAAGGTGAGCTTACCAAGGTAGCCTCAGTCATGGTGCTAGAATTTGCAGTGGCAATGGAAGGTTGCCTTGCTCTTCAATGCTCTTGGACAATTGCTTGAAGAATTTCCTAGGCTTTCTCCTTTTCTTCCAACTCTTCTTACAGTTGCATCATCATTTGTGTAAGCCTATCCTCCTTCCAACTATCCAATTGGATGACCTTATCCCCAAGGTGTGCAACTTGTGTTCTATGTGTTGAGATTTTAGGTAATTTCGAAAGTTATTCCTAAGTGTAATTGTATTGGTCATAACCTTGAGAAGGTTGACTTGATAATTCATTATGAAAGGGTTTATTGATAAGTCATTGTGAAAGGGTTTATTGATAAGTCGTGTCTTTTAGGTCTTTTAGAGTCCAAATAGAGGTTATATCGAGTCATATTGAGATCACTCATTGAACATAAATACAAGAGAGTGGTGTGCATTTATCTAAGAGGCTATTCTTGGTTCATGTCTGAGTATCTTTGGTCTTGATTTTGGGAAAGAGCATTGTATGATATTGTACATGTTGGAGGAATCTATACTGAGGAAATTTTGCAGGGTTTTCTCCCCCTTGAGGGTTTCCCTGAGGATTTATCCTATTGTTATGTGGATATCTATCTTTTTGTTGTGATCCTTTTTCATATTAAATTATATATATACAATATCATCTCTCTTGAAAAATCAACATGGTATCATAGAAGAACTGGGCTTCACTCCCCTACAGGAGGGCCCAAGTAAAATGAAAGGGAAATGGAAACATATCCATAGAGAGGTGAGTTGTTGTTGTGAGGAAGAAGTCGCCATTTAGAGAAGACTTGTTTCCTAGAAGGAGCTGCATGAGGAGCTAGAGAAATAGTCTTCGTATATGTTTGAAGTGTACCAAGGTGTTGGCATTGTACAAAGCTAAGAAAAGGCGATGGCTCAAAGGCATCGATGTGTTTACCAAACCTCGAAGTGGCATAGATCATGACTAGGAAAGAGGTTACTACACATGTGGTGTGCGCCAAGAGTCTCCCCAATGGCATGCATAAAATTACATGCAAATGCGTAAAATGGTGCTACGAGGGACCACTCTCACCTTTGTAGAGTTGACTATCGTGATGCGTAGGGAAAAAGTGAATGTGGAGAGGCCAGTGCCAAAGAGAAGAGAGGAAGCTATGAGTGGCATCTTGGTAGTGGTACTAGTCATCGATGAAAGAGTAGAGACGACCCGATGGGGGTGTGTGGATCCATGCAGAGTATAAATATTTGCAGTCGTCCAATCACAATTGGGAATTTTTTTAGAGTCCCATCCAATAGAGATGGGTGAGTGGTAGTAGTCGAGCATAATGGTCGAACTTACTCTGTTCAACAAAATCACTCTCCCCAAAATTTTAGTCTGCAAATAAATAAAGTGTATGTGGCTCCCACTACACTAATCGGTGTCTCCAGTTAATGCAACGATGGCACAGTCCATCCCTACCTATGGAGGTGTTAGCAGCTTGTTTGTAGTCTGCCTAGAGAAGGTCGTGAGGCTGAGAAGGGTTCAAACTGGCTCACAGTGGCCTGAAGGTAGCAACCAGATGGATGTCCAACAAACAATAGAACGCCCAATAAACAAGGAAAACAACCCTTTAATGGTTTCACCTTCCCAACAAAAGAAAATGGTGTATGGGCACTCCAATACATCAAACAGACAATGCAAATTCATCCCAGAGAGAGAGAGAAGAGAGTGACTCCTATGAGAGAGAAAATTAGTTTTAGCAAGTTTTCCAAACAACTCTGTAAGGAGGGTCGTGGATTTTCCCTCATCCCCCATCAATGGTGTAGAGTAGTAGACGGTTGGATTTAATAGCCACCACCACCAAGGTGTTTCATAAATACTTCACCTAGTAAAAAAAAGTGCATCAAACTAATCATCATACTCTCAACAATTATAAACCACATGCAAAGCATAAATTAATGGGTTACCAACAGATTTTAGTAAAACACAATGGAAAATTTTAACCATAACACATAGAGGAAAAACAACTCATTGAGACAAGATTTTTACACTGGAACCCGATTGGGAAAACTAGTCATGGATAGTACTTAGTATTCTTTCTCTACAAGTTTGCAAGTTTACAATGCTATCCTCCTCCTTGGGAAAAATCCCTTTGAGTATAAGCGAGAGCGAAGAAATAGGGAGAGCTAGGGGATTAGAAAAGGCCAGCATCGATGACTTTTCACCTCTCGTTCCTTAGCCTTCTCTCATTGTCATTTTTTTAATTATTTTCTTTAACTTTTTATTTATATCATTATTTGGCTTATTCCATGTAAACTTGCATTGTTTTACGTGGATTACATAATACATTCTGATTGTCAATTTGTTTTGCAGGTACTAAGTCTTATCTACTCTTGAGTCCGGATCCATTTTGGATCAAACTAGCTCGAGACCCAACTCTCTATACCCTAACCTCGTAGGGGACATGCACTGAAAAACACTAAGTGGCAGATTGCTCTAATACCATTGATCCAGATGTATAGGGAACAAAATGAAATGCACACAAAATATAATAAAGAGCACAATAATACAGTGAAACCCCTACTTCTATTAATGAATAAAATAACATAACAATGTAGAACACAAATTGGCTAGAGTGGTGGTAGCTTCTCTCTACAAAGAGAGAGAGACATGTTGGCTACACTCATTCACAAAAAGCTAATACAAGAGGTTGAAAGAATGGCCTTTTAACATAAAGCAAGAACTCTAAAGGTCCAAAACCCTAACCCTAGGGGGCGAAGTGCCAAAAGATATTTTTGGGCCCAAGGTGGTTAGTTTCTACATCAAATTCTAAGGGGCACAACTTTTGCATACAATCTTTGTTTGGTGTGCATAGTAGCTTGTTGGAAAGCTCTAAATAAGGACTACAATGTTGTGTCATGGCCTTGGCTTGTTAAATATAATACCAAGCCTATGAATGTCCCATAAAATATCATTTAAGGCCTCAAAACGACGTCGGAAGTTTAAGACCCAAAAAATCATAACAAAATTGCCAAGATGGAGAACCATGTTGAGTTAGTGGAAGCGATGGGTGGCCATCGATGATATCCACTTGGATCATCAAACAAGTAATAGGGAAGTGTTTGGATGATTCATCAAGGTGTTGGCTAAACCTTCCAACTCACTGTGGTCGATTGTGTGACCTAGAAAAATAATATTTTGAAATTAATGCAAGGATGCGTTGAGTAGGTATGCACGAGTAAATTATAAAAGTGTCCAATTGGTGAATATGCACAAATGCATGCTGCTAATTTTTTCGAGGAAATGTACTCACGGAAAACCCTCCAAATAATTCCCCATGATCCATGGATGGTAAGCAAGGTGAACCATTGGCCTTGACTATAGGACCTCACCCTCAGGGAATCAAACTTGTGACCAACAACAAGCATAAACTCACGTCTGACTCTAAACCAATTGAGATAACCCTCGAGACTACATGCACGATCTATCTATCTATCTATCTATCTATATATATATGTATCCAATATATATAACCCTTCGATTATTTCCCCATGATCCATGGATGGTAAACGGTGTAAACCATCATCCCTGGTTACGAGGCCTAACCTGGTGGGGACATCGAGTGAAGCCCAACAATATAGTTGGTCAGGGACTTGACCCTGAGACCTCTTGCATTATAACCACAACACTCATGCACTCGAGCTAACCCACTGGGCTTATTTATATATATAGTGTTGAACACATTTGTGTGAATGCATGCTTGTGCTTTATTTCATTGAAATTAATATGTAACGGCTAAAATGATGTAATTATTGCTAACTCATGAAGTTGAGAACATTTTAGGAGTTGTTGGAAATTGCAACAAAAGAGTTGCATGTTAAAGTAGTCACACACACACACACCCACATATATATATATATATATATATATATAGTGTTGAACACATTTGTGTGAATGCATGCTTATGCTCTATTTCATTTTAATTAATATGCAACAATTAAATGATGTAATTATTGCTAACTCATGAAGTTGAGAACATTTCAGGAGTTGTTCAAAATTGCAACAAAAGAGTTGCATGTTAAAGTAGTCACGTGAGGATGGACTACATGAAAGATCTGTCAAGGGAGAAAAGTTGTGAAAAATAATGATGGTTGAAAGAAGGAAAGCTCGGGAAGAAGGCCATTGTGGCAACATTGGACCATATGATCGCTACAAGTTGTTGAGTAATGACTACCAATGGATGCCCGGTATTAAGTTGGCCCTCTCTTTGCACGTGAAAACCTTGGTAAATGATGGATTGTCCGAGGGATTGTGTATTAGTGAAGGGGATGCATGATATTGGAGGGCGAGTATAGCAAAGAAGAGGCAACATAAGAATGAATGTAGCTAGAATCATGAGAGTGTGTTAGAGGCTAAATTATTGGCCATGACATCTTTGTGCAGCACAAAAAAAACCATACATATAAGTATTGGATTATGATTGCAAACTGATTTTCGAATACACGAATACATTTTGGATTTTGGAAATCCCATGGACAAGATAATTGTTGCATGATAATGGCTATAACATGTATGTTTTCTTGATGGTCATTATAGGAACAACTAAAGAATGAAGACATGAATTGAGTACCTAGAAAGAAAAACACCAAGAGATGGTGTGTTCCAAAGAAAAAAAGGAATGTAATACTAGTTACAACTAGAAGGAAACAAAGCTCAAGAACAAAGGCATGAGACAAGTAAAGTCTAGTGGACTTGTTATAGCTCAGAAGAAGCGAAGTGGGAGTTGGAAGAAGCGAAGTGGGAGTTGGAAGATGCGATTAAGAAGGCATACCTGTAGTTATTTTGAAAATTTAGAGACTCCATTATTGTAGTTGGAGTTCCTAGAGCCACAACTCTGAGACTTCTTGGTCGATTTGTGTTGGAACCCTAGAAGGGAAGTGGCATAGCCTAAGGGATTGCAGAGAAGAGAAGGGGGTACACTTCCTTGGGTCGTGCAGGCTGAGGGGAATGAGTGATTGTTGGTTGGAATTGTAGCGGGAGTCGTTAAACTATGAAATTATTGAGTATTTTGATGTAAAAATTGTGTGTGTGTGTGATATGTAAGTTGCCATGGATATTCCAATGGAATATTTCGTCACAATAGATCTGATAAATAAAACTAAAATCTATGCCATGAAGGTTAAATTCCTTTAGATTCCAAAATATTTAGTTACTGATTTTCTGCTTATGCATGAAATAAATAAAATGCGGAAAATAGAGAATAGTAAAATACAATCACATACCATCCATTAAATATCACAAATATTTGCTCCGAGAAACCCTTACGAGAGAAAACCCATATAGAAGGTGAGGTTGCTCTGCTCTTTTTTCTCTGGTATGGAAATAATGCAAGTATAAGGGAGAAGGCACTCTCTATGGAGTTACCTAAGACCTATGGCATGTTAGCCTACTACATAATATTAACCCCCTCTGTTATACTCTCTAATTTTCCCACTCCTAGTTGTTTTACTTTTCTATGGACAAAATGCAATAACATAGAATGGAACCCCTTCTCCTCCTAGCGACTTGGTGTTTAATATAGCTCGATAATTGTCTAGGGATAGGGTTTGACTTCCTCAACCCTCAATTAGCGATAGGGTTTGGACCTTCTAAAATGTTCTAGAAAATCCACTACATGGCTAGCCCCATATGTTTAAGTAACGTGGGTTGACGTGACATCCCCTCGCACCATGGTGATCAATATGGTAGGCATAAATTTCGATACGAACTCTGATTGAGGTGATTCTTGCACCATTGGAAAGGTATTGATGTGCAGAATATAAAAAACGACTTGATAGTAAGGTTTGGACCATAAAAAAGTGTTATTTGATGCCACGAAATGGCTGTGAAAGATTTCATATGGTTTTTTTGGACCCAAATTTCCAAATTCAGACCAACTGCTAAAATGGCTTTGCAGGTTGATTCCTCCATTTTTTCACCCACAAAACATCGAGATATATGACAAATAATATAATGATGCATTTTGGATATGTGTGTGTGTGTGTGTGGACACATGTATGTTTATGTGCACTAAGGATAGTGAAAAAATAAGGGGGAGGGGAATGTGATACCCCTAGTTTGATCCCTAGGTTGTAATATGTTTATGTACATATGGGTTATAGGTTGGTGATCTCCAATATGGTTTGGGATAGAGTGTATGTAATGATCAAAGGCAAAAGATCATAGCATCGTAATATGTACATACACTAATTGATAAAATGCATCATGGTTGTAGACCAAGTTAAACAAAGAGTATGGGGGGTTAGGACTCCACAAGAGGGAAAGGGGGCTAAGGGCTTGAGGAAAATGGGCTAAGTTAAGGGGCTAATCCAAGGGATATAATATTATATTTCTAAGTCCTAAGTCATAATGCATATATTAATTCCTAAGTTCCTAAGTGGTTGTAATATGGTCCTTGAGTGCCACCTGTCAAGAGAGAGACATGCATATTTAAAGTATGGGCTTAGTGGAAAAGCCATTCACTCCATCATTGTTCCTTGCCATTCTTGCCATGGTATGATGGGTGTGAGCTAATGAGCCACTATAACCCTATTACCTTGTGAACCCCAAGAATCCTAAGTGGATTTGGGTGGACAATTCTTCTTGGGTTGCCTTGGGGAAGGTTGGATCCCTATAGGGAGAATTATGTGGGTAGGATTGCCTAGTGTGTGAGGCCTAGAGGGTGATTGGAGACTACATTGGTGTAGCTGGAGTTATTGGAGCCACAACTTCAAGACTTCATGTCCGACTTGTGTTGGAGCCTTGGAAGGGAAATGGGACACCTCGAGGGACTACTGAGCAAAGAAGGGGTACACTTCCTTGGGTTCTCTAGGCTGAGGGGAATGAGATTTTGTAGGTTGGAATTATTGTTGAAGTTTGGTACCTTGGCCTAGACACTTTTTGTACTGATTGTAGACCTAGTTGGCTTAGGTAGCCTTTGCCCTCATAGAGTCATAGCCCTAGGTTGGGGGTGACCTATTGTTGACAGGGCTAGAGTAACAAGGTCCATTGTTGGGTGGAACATCTGAGGTTTGCATCCAGTTGGACATTTATAAATATAAGTGTTATGAATTTATGGTTATGTGTTTATATGTTTAATTTGTTGTGTATATATTATGTTACATCCACTGTTATGTTAATGCATTTGTATTCGTGTATAATTAATTGTTGTATGTGTAATTGTGAGTTGCATTGCATGGTGTAATGCATATTCATTCATAACAAGAGGATGTTTATGGCCCCAAAGCTGGAATTGTGTAAATGTCAACACGCGGGATGATTGGATAGTTATATTTTTGTATTAGAGCACAAAAGTAGAAAAATCGTGAAATTCAAAGCTACCCCGCATCCACAATGGTGGATAGAGGGTAATGGGTATGTTACAACCATGAAAACAATGAGGGATAGAAACTACATAATGGCTTCTGCATATCACAATTACTTTAATATGGAAGCATACATAATTTTAAATGTGAATAGGGTATTATCTTATTGTTTTTGTTTTGATTATCAATGTGGTGAATCGATATATTCTATTATTTCTATTTGATGTTCTAGGTTTATCAAATCCTTGTTCATTAATGTGTAGTTGTGAGCATTACAAGGCAAGACATAGGTGGGGTTGCAATGAGTTCCTTTATTATGCATCATCCAAATCCATTAAATATGCCTAATAATAACAAAAGTACAATTTACACTAATAATACAAATAATAAATTTTGGTAACTTTTTCAGTGTGAGTAGTTTTCATTTATCATTTTTAGATTTATTCATATAACATCTATCATTTTTTTATGCATAATGCATTTTTCCAGGAAACCCACCTAACACTTCCCCTTGTTTTAAGGATTATACCCAAGGTAAACTAGATTTTGTAAAAGCTTGAAGCTTCATCGCTTAACTTATGAAAATAAAATCTAAGTAGAAAGAATAACACTTCATCATGCAACCACTTGGAATAAGACCCAATTGATAGAACTTATATCATACAATATTGTTGTATCCTTTAATACTCTTTAATACTTCTTGCTTCCCTTTCTACCTGTGTGAATGCAAATGATAAAAGGAAATGGTAGGAAGACATATGAATTATGATTAAACATAATATTGTTGCATGTGACATATCAAACATGTCATTGAGTAGTCTTCTGAGTGCAACTACTTGTTAGTATACACACGATGTCGCCTTGATATCCTCATATCCTTCTTCTAATTGTATAAGAAACTATGGGATTGATAGTCTCAATGTATCTTAAAGTGCATACACCATGCAAAATTCCCTCATCTTTCGTGTTGCACCACCCATGCTTATAGTCGTCCACTTTGTTAACATTTATCTACACATTTTAATGTAACTTACAATATTGAGGGGTGGCTTCCTCATATTTGAAACTTGTCCTTAGTTCAAGAGAGGGGATCGACATATATTTGGAGCTTCCTTACTTGTTATGATTAAATGATTAAAATGTTAGAATAATTAAATAGATGATTAGTATTTCATTAAATTTAACAACACTCCTTACCTTTTCTCTTTGCTTATAGTAACAAAATATGTTGATTTTAAGGCTTCAAATATTGAGATCTAGGTTTGAATTATATATATATATAACACAAGGCTACAACATCAAATACATAAGAAACATAGAGTCGAATAGTTTCTGAAACTAAAACTGAAACAGTAATAACATAATTTAGCATTCTTGATGGGTTGTTCCTATGATTTTCCAAACTAATAATATCCTTACAAAATCTCCCAAGGCACCACCAGATTTTAAAAAATATTCATTACATATTTGAAGTAGAGTCTTGTATTCTTGAGGCCTGTGAGAGTTGAAGAGGCCCTTCTTCGACATCCATTAGTGCAGTTCCTCTGTTAGAATTCCCAAAGTCATTCTCAGCGGCTATAATAGGGGGGAAGAGTCTCCCTAGATTCACAGAGTCAGAAGTTGATCGTTGGAGAGGTCCCGGACCTTGAAAGTGATGGAAGGTTGCTTCCATTTCATCTAGTCGACGAGCCAGAGTAGAGAGAGCAACCTCGATGTAATACCCGTTTTTCCCCCAGTTTGTAAATATAACTATAACTGGCCAAGAGACTATGGCAGACTAGATATGTGCAAATGTTTGATTTGATGAACCTTTGTATAAAAGGTCAATGTGTGTATTTTATGTTATTAATAGAAAATGGATAAGTGTTGCATAACTGCTGAAAGGGGGGTTTACCAAGATAGACCATGGATGCTATGAGAGAGATGGTGAGGGGAACCATAAATGGTTGAGATGAACCCCCACCAAACCAATACCTTACTATAATTAATGGCTCAGACCCAGAACAATTCTCAGACCCATAAATGAATTACCAGTCAGAGTGGTAGCTGGAAGAGTCCTCCTCAAGGGTTAATGAGGAGATGGGGTAGAGTACCCATCTGCAAGACTTCCAGACCTAACCATGAGTTGGGGATTTGAACCCATGTAACCTTGCTAAGGAAGGCAAAAAAGAGGTAATTTGTGGGAAGAGGCAAGAGAGTGAGCAAGCATATCTACGAAGAGAGCAGAGTCGAAAGAGAAATCTTGAGAAGATAAAAAGAGTGGTTACAACTCTCTGGTTCAAGGAAGAACTGGGAAATAATATCGTTCTGGGCGTAATAGGTTGTTGGCAAGGTTTTCGTTACAAGATGATCAACGAGGTTGACGAGTGACTGTGGAATTACTCGGGCAGACCTCCTTGCTTGGTACAGAGAAAATCCGTTCCCAGGATCCCGTGGGAGGAGGAGAGTAACCTCTGTCCCTCACTTTCATTGGGAAAGAAGAAAGAATCTCTCTCAGAGCATCGTGGTCTAGCTCAAGGGTGGACAACGGTAAATCTGTCAGGAGTGGTTGTGCCTATGGTTGGGTGGAAATAGGCACCCCTTTCAGTTGTCGCTTCACGAACTCTGGTTTTTGGTAAGTATCTTCATACTCTGTGTATTGAGATGGAAATGATGGTTGAATACATATATTTATCTATCTATGAATGATTTATGTATTGAACGATTAAAGGTATAAATATGTATTGTCTCTTTGAACCCATGCTTTTGAATGGTCATCTGCTTGCCTCAGCTTAGCAATTAGAGGGTTGTGGGACGTAAGTCTGCAAGAGGGTCGAGGTAGGATTTATTGGAATGTTTAAGTCTTGTTGACCTCTTGAATCTACCCTCACGAGAATACTAAGTTCAAACCCGATGGAAGGAGGGCGCATCCTTAAGACTCTTCACCGTATGACCGAGGGATCATCCCCATGTCCTTAACCCATTTACGGCTAAAAGAATTAGTGCATAGCGCTCAATAATTTTCGAAGGACCCATGTGACCAAGGTATGGGAATCCTACGGTGGGCCCGAAAGGAGTTAAGCCTTTTGGCTTCGGAACTCTGGGATTTCGGAACTCTAGAGTGTTTCGACCCTACCGTTTATAAATCAGCCAAAGGAAACTGATGGTTGTGGCTGTCCACAAGGTTGACTGGTGCCTGTCGGTTTCCTTATCTTGGACATATAGACTTGCCCCACCATTAAACCTTGATCCATTCAATTATCGTGAAGTAACACGAACTACCATTTGAGAGTATTCGAGAGTCCCCTTAGTCGTTGGATCTACACCGAGGTAAATTCGGCAAAGTCCCGCTTCAGGAGAATAGAGATGCTATATCATCAAACTCCCTGAAGGTCGGAGCTGCGAAGTAATGAGAACTGTAGATCCAGGGATCCCTTGGGATCTTCCATGGTCATTGGATTTATGCCAAGATCAATTCGACGTTAACCACTTCGGAAGAAAGGGGGAGGTAAGCGAGTGGAGCACCCAAGCGCTGAATCGACGAAGTAATAATAGTTGTAGATATGAGGATGTCTCGGGATCTTCTCTGACCGTCAGATCTAGACCATGGTCAGTCCGTCGATGACCACTCCGAGAGCAAGGAGGGAGTCACACCACGAGTCCCCCGAACGCCAAAGTTACGAAGTAATGGAGGTCGTAGATCCATGGGTTACATGGACACACCATGACCGTAAGATTGAAGGACTTGGAAAGCAATCAGTCTGGGGTGACGTGGTATGCAGATGTAATCTAGGGTGACCTGGATCCACGTTTGACGTGCCATGTGTCACCTGGATCTGGATGTTTCACCGACCTTGCATGCCCATTAATATGTGACATGTGTCACCCACTATAGGGGCCACGTGTCCTCTCCTCCTTGCCGCGTGTCATCTCTAGCAATTACCTGTTTAGTCCATGTGGTGGTAGGAGTATTGGGGACCCACCTGTATTCGTCATCGCATCTAGTACGACACCATGTGCGACAGTGGACTCTTCGAAAGTACGAAACTTCACAACTCCGGGGGTTTGGGATGCAACGTCGTGGGAAGGGTGAAAGGCCCGAAGGCTGGAGCCACGTGGCAATATTTCGGGGTCCTTCGGGAATTCGGGACTCTGGAGGACATGCGTGCAAAAAATAAAAGGGACGTTCAGTGTCGAAGCATCAAACACCGAATTCTTCTCTATATTGTGTGTTAGATGAGGATTAAGCCTCACTGTTGGTGTGGACGGTGGATGGACCTTCTCTACGAGAGGTAGGAACCTGGAAATGGTACGAACGATATGTATCCACGTGGCCCTCAACCAACGAACGCCCAGAGAACTTCAAGAAGCCATAACTTGTAAACCAGAGGTCGGATTAGAGCCTGATAACAGTCGTTAGAAAGCTACGGGTGAGTAGAAGAAGATAAATCATCTCGAAGAGATGATTCAAGATGATTTGAGTAAGCAAAATTCCGATGCCCCATCCCTAGAAAGGGTACTTAGGGGTCGGGTATGTTACAAATTGGTATCAGAGCATGGTTACAACACTTGGCCTGCTTGGGCTCATGAACAAGTCGCTTAAAAATCTTATTTAAGGAACTTTTAGGGGTGACACCTTATCTTACCCCTTTCCCTAAAAGTATTAGTTAAACCTCTACTAAAGAAGGGAGTGAAATTTCCTACTGTTGTGTGTGTTTGGGAAATATGAATTGTGTGTTGTTCATGAACTAATAGACCATTAACTAACAGAAAATGTTTTATCAGCACTCAAGCAGTCAGTGGACCGCAGGAAAACTACAACATAAAGGATTGTGACACACCATGAATTGGGGGAAAACTCCCATAATAGAGAGGAAGAATATGATGAAAGGAGGGTGGCGAAAACCCCTCTAGATTTGGATGAAATTGTAAGAAGCCTCATGGCAGAATTACAGAGTTGTAAGGCTGACAATGAAAGGTTGATAAAAGAGTAGGAAAAACAAACTAAAATTAATGTAGTCCTACTGCAAAGCTTATCAGATACACAAAGGTAGCTGTAGCACGGACCAACAACCAGTCATGTGGACAGACATCATATGAAGAAAACCTAGAGTCCACCTGAGATATGAAGAATGGCCCTTAAAGTGGCCACACAAGGAGGAGCACCTCAAATAAGGCCCAACGTGGAGCCAAGAGACACTCATCGGAAGAATCCTTTGGTGAGGAAATTGACAACTCCAAGGAATCCTCTAGTAGAAAAACTAGTTCGCATTCCCAGAGGAAAAGAAAGAAGACAAAACCTTCCAAGAGTCATGACCTCAAAGAGTTTAGAAGGCCAAACCACCCACCTTCGATGGAGAAATTAAGAAGGGGGAAGAGGCAGAAGTTTGGTTGCTTGGCTTGAAGAAGTACTTCAGATTCCATGACTACTCTGAAAATTTAAAGGTTCGAATAACCATATTTAACTTGAAAGGAAAGGCCTCCATTTGGTGGGAGGACCTTAGAAACGTGAAAGGAATCCATGAGAAGGACTTATCATGAAAATAATTTGAGAAATACTTCAAGAAGAAGTATCTATCAGAGAAATACTTTGATGGGAAGACCAAGGAGTTCTATGAACTCAAGTTGGGACAACTCACCATAGATGAATATATCAATAAATTCCTTGAGTTGATAAGGTATGTGCCTTACATAAATGATGAAAAGGTAAAGATGCAACGATTTATTAGTGGACTACCTTAGTCCTTCTAGGACAGGATTGATTTTGATGAGCCAAAGACCTTAGAAGACACTATCCGGAAGGCAAGGTATTGATATGAGTAGTTCAAGAATAAGATAGAACCTCACGAGGAATGGATGAAGAAAAGTAGTTTGGGATTCAAGAAAAATGGGTTTAACCCTGAAGATTCAAAAGCTCTGGGAAAGGTTCTAAGATGAGCCTTCTTACTAAAAGTGTATACCAACAAAATTTCTTCTCTCGGAGTGGAAATAAACCCTTTGGAACAACCCCAGGTAAGACTCATAACAAAAAGAGAGAACCCTTGAAATTTTGGGGTTATGGATAAGAACATATGCTGAGAGACTGCCCATATAGGAAACATAACAGTAGGAGGGTCTACAACATCCAAGAGGCTACCACAATCAATGATGTGGCTAGGAACATGCCTCGCATTTATGCATCCTTGGATAATAAACAAGTCGACCACCAAGCTTCAGTGGTGGAGATGGAAGGTATGATTGCCAACCATCTAATTTCCATTTTAATTGACCCTGGTTCTAATTTGAGTTATGTTGCCCCTCAAACTGTTGAGAAATGTAAATTGAAACAAGTTAAACATGTTAAATCATGGATGGTACAACTATCCACTAGAACCAAAAGAAAAGTAACATGGGTCATACCAGCATGCCAATTTGTTATGATTGGATTTCCCACCTAAGGGAACCTAAACATACTCGCTTTAGGATCTTATGATCTGTTGATTGGCATGGACTGGTTGGTTGCCCATAAAACCAAGTTGGTCTGTTACAATAAAACTTTGGACTGTGACAATGAAGAAGGGAGAAAGGTAACCCTACAAGGGATTCAAAAGCATGTCTCAGTGAGACAAATATCATCCCTTCAAGTGAAGAAGTATTGCAGAAAAGGGTGTCCTTTGTATGCAATACAAGTGTTGGACTCTATTGAGGACAACAAACCAAGCCTAGAGGATCACCCCGTATTAAGAGAGTATAAAGATGTAATCCCAAAAGAGGTACCAGGTCTACCTCCAAGAAGAGACATTGACTTTTCAATAGAACTTGCACCAGGAGTGGTGCCAGTGTCTAGAACACCCTATAGAATGAGTACACCAAAGATGGTTGAGCTCAAGCTACATCTAAAGGAAATGATGGACAAAGGCTACATTCGACCTATTGTGTCTCCATGGGGAGCACTAGCCTTGTTTGTGAAAAAGAAGGATGGCACACTTAGGTTGTGCATAGACTATAGGTAACTCAATAAGATGACCATAAAGAATAAGTATCCCTTGCCAAGGATCGATGACTTATTTGACCAATTAAGGGATGCTACAATTTTCTCCAAGATTGACTTGAGGTCTAGATACCATCAGGTCCAAATTAAGAATGAAGACATCCACAAAACAACCTTTAGGACAAGATATGGTCACTATGAATTTGTGGTGGTGCCATTCGGGCTAACCAATGCACCAACCAATTTTATGTGCTTAATGAATAATGTACTCAGTAAATTCTTAGACAAATTTGTATTGGTTTTCATTGATGATATCCTAATGTATTCTAAGAATAGGGAAGAGCATGAAGAACATCTTAAGTTAGTACTTCAAGTACTAAGAGAACATCATCTCTATGCTAAGTTTAGTAAGTGTTACTTTTTCCAGAAACAAGTCCATTACTTAGGCCATGTTATTTCTGAAGAAGGGGTGGCAGTTGATCCCGACAAGATCAAAGCCATTATGGATTGGCCTACCCCAAAGGATGTATATGATATCAGATCCTTTATGGGCCTAGCATGATACTATAGGAGGTTCATAAGAGGATTTTCCAAGATTGGTTGCCCAATCACTTCCCTTCAGAAAAAGGGAGTTAATTCATTTGGACATCAGAATGTGAAGAGAAATTCCAAGAGCTAAAATACCTTCTAACCAATGCACTTGTGTTGAAGATTGTAGACCCAAACAAGGACTTCCTTGTGTGTAGAGATGCTTACAAGGAAGGACTCGAAGGAGTCCTTATGCAAGAAGAACATGTAATTTTCTATGAATCCAGAAAATTGAATGAGCATGAAATCAATTATGTGACCCATGATCTAGAATTGGCTACCATAGTACATGCTTTAAAAATGTGGAGGCATTACCTCCTCGGTAGAAGATTTGTGCTTATGACAGACCATTGTGGGTTGACGTACCTGTTTGATCAACCAAAACTTAATGCTAGACAAGCTAGATGGATGACTCTCCTTTGTGAGTTTGATTTTGAAATCAAAGATATTAAAGGAAATGAAAATAGGTTGGTTGATGCCCTTAGCAGAAGTGTGAAAATTCACCTGGCAGTGGTAAGCACCTGTGAAACGGATGTCAGGGAGAGAGTCAAGCGTGCACAAGAAATCGATGCGTTCTTCGAGACTATAAAATCGTACTTAGAACAAGAGCCCACAAGGCTGAAGTACGAAGGTTATCAAATGTTGAATGATGGCCTGCTAACTTACAAAGGTAGGTTGTATATCCCGAATTGTGACGACTTGAAGAGGTTCACGATGGATGAACTACACAAAAGACCATATACTGGTCATCCTGGTTATCAGAAGATGACCACAACCACTAGGAAATTGTTCTATTGGCCAGGACTGAAGAAGGACATAGCTTATTACTTGGCTAAATGTCTAGAATGTCAACAGGTTAAGGCAAAACATTGGCATCCAGCAGGGTTGTTGCAGCCCCTACCAATTCCAGAATGGAAATGGGAAACCATCTCCATGGATTTCATCACCGGATTACCAAAATCAGCCAAGCAGAATGATGTCATCATGGTAGCGGTGGACAAATTGAGCAAGGTTGCTCACTTCGTTCTCGTCAAGTCAACTTGCAAGGAAATAAATATTTCCAGTATCTTCATGAAAGAAATATTTCGGTTGCACGACATGCCTAAGGAGATCATATCTGACAAAGATACAAAATTTACTTCAAGCTTTTGAAAATCTTTAATGGCTTGTTTTGAGACTAAATTGTTGTTTAGCACAACCTATCACCCTCAAATTGACGGGCAAACAGAGAGGGTAAACCAAGTATTAGAGGACATGTTAAGGATGCATGTAATGCATCAGCCTAAGAAGTGGGAAGACTACCTACCACTGGTAGAGTTTGCCTACAACAATGGCTATCAAGAGTCATTGAAGATGAGCCCTTTTGAAGCCCTCTATGGTAGACAGTGCAAGATTCCAATCAGCTGGAATAATCTAGTAGATAGAATTACAATTGGGCCAGACATGCTGAAAGAAATGGAACAACAAATAATTCAGATAAAATAGAATCTGAAAATAGCTCAGGATAGATAGAAAATCTATGCAGACAGAAAGAGGACTCTTAGAGAATTCAAAACAGGGGATCATGTGTATCTCCGAGTTAGACCCAAGAAAAGCTCCTTGAGGATGGGAACTTGTGCCAAGATGACACCTCGATATTGTGGACCCTTTGAAATTTTGGATAGAGTGGGACCTATAGCCTATAGGCTAGCAATCCATCCCACAGTGAAGGCACATAATGTTTTCCATGTTGCATTATCAAAGAAATATGTACATGACTCTAATCATATTATTAACTGGTCTGTGATTCAGGTGGAACCAGAGGGAGAATTTCTGCCAGAACCTCCATGCATAATAGACAGTAAGGAGACCCCACTCAGGAATAGAACCATTGCACATGTCAAGGTGCAGTGGAAACACTTTGGCCCAGATGAGCTACATGGGAAATGGAGGATGCCATGAGCCATGCATATCCATTTTTGTTTACTTTTGTACATACAAAGCACATCGACAAATAGAACATCTAGGACGATGTTCCTTTAAGAGGGAAGGGATTGTAATACACCTGTTTCCCCCAGTTTGTAACCAAGAGACTATGGCAAACTAGATATGTGTAAATGTTTGATTTGATGAACCTTTGTATAAAAGGTCAATGTATGTATTTTATGTTATTAATAGAAAATTGATAAGTGTTGCAGAACTGCTGAAAGGGGGGTTTGCCAAGATAGACCATGGATGTTATGAGAGAGATGGTGAGGGGAACCGAAAATGGTTGAGATGGCCCCCCACCAAACCAGTACCTTACTAGAATTAATGGCTCAGACCCAGAACAATTCTCTAACCCAGAAATGAATTACGAGTCAGAGTGGTAGTTGGAAGAGTCCTCGTCAAGGGTTAATGAGGAGATGTGGTAGAGTACCCATATGCAATACTTCCAGACCTGACCACGAGCTGGGGATTCAAACCCACGTAACCTTTTTGAGAAAGGAAAGAAAGAGGTAATTTGTGGGAAGAGGCAAGAGAGCGAGCAAGTAGATCTGCGAAGAGAGCAGAGTCGAAAGAGAAATCTTGAGAAGAGAAAAAGAGCGGTTACAGCTCTCTAGTTCGAGGAAGAACTGGGAAATAATCTCGTTCTGGGCGTAATAGGTTTTTGGCAAGGTTTTCATTACAAGCTGATAAATGATGTTGACGAATGACTGTGGAAGTACTCACGCAGAACTCCTTGCTTGGTACAGATAAAACCCGCTGCCAGGATCACGTGGGAGGAGGAGAGTAACCTCTATCCATGATCATCGTTGAGCAAGAAGAAAGAGTCTCTCTCAGAGCATCATGGTCTAGATCGGGGGTGGCCAGTGGTAAATCTGTCAGGAGTGGTTGTGCCTATGGTTGGGTGGAAACAGGCACCCCTTTCAACAATTGCTTCACGAACTCTAGTTTCTGATAAGTATCTTAATACTCTGTGTATTGAGATGGAAATAATGGTTGAATACATATATGTATCTATCTATGAATGATTTATGTATTGAATGATTAAAGGTAGAAATATGTATTGTCTCTGTGAATCCATTTTTTTGAATGGTCATCTGCTTGCCTCAGCTTAGCAGTTAGAGGGTTGTGCGACGTAAGTCTGCAACAGGGTCGGGGTAGGATTTATTGGAATGTTTAAGTCTTGTCGACCTCTTGAATCTACCCTTGCGAGAATACTAAGTTCAAACCCGATGGAAGGAGGGCGCCTACTTCAGACTCTTCACCGTATGATCGATGGCTCATGCCCATGTCCTTAACCCATTTACGACTAAAAGAATTAGTGCATAGCCCTCAATAATTTCTGAAGGACCCATGTGACCAAGGTTTGGGAATCCTACGCTAGGCCCGAAAGGAGTTAAGCCTTCTAGCTTCAGAACTCTGGAGTGTTTTGACCCTACCATTTATCAATTGACCAAAGGAAAATGATGGTTGTGGCTGCCCACAAGGTTGACCAACGCCTAGTGGTTTCCTTATATGGGATAGATAGACTTGCCCCACCATTAAAGCTTGATCTATTCAGTTATAGTGAAGTGACGCGAACTAACGATTCGAGAGTATTCGGGAGTCCTCTTAGCCGTTGGATCTACACCGAGGCAACTTCAACGAAGTCTCGCTTCGCGAGAATAGAGATGCTATAGCATCAAACTCCCTGAAGGTCGGAGTTGCGAAGTAACGAGAACCGTAGATCTAGGGATCCCTTGGGATCTTCCCTATCCGTTGGATTTATGCCAAGATCAATGTGACGTTAACCACTTCGGAAGAAAGGGGGAGGTAAGCGAGTGGAGCACTTGAATGCCGAATCCGTGAAGTGATAAGAGCCGTAGATCTAAGGACGTCTTGGGATCTTCCGTGATCGTCATATCTAGACCATGGTCAGTTCGACGTTGACCACTACGGGAGTAAGGAGGGAGTCACACCACGAGTCCCCCGAACGTCGAAGTTACGAAGTAATGGAGGTCGTAGATACAGGGGCTATGTGGACACACCATGATCGTAAGATCGAAGGACTTGGAAGGCGATCAGGCCGGGGTGACGTGGTATGCATACGTCACCCAGGGTGACATGGACCCACGTTTGACATGCCACGTGTCACCTAGATCTGGACGTTTCACCGACCCTACGTGCCCATTAAGATGTGACATGTATCATCCACTATAGGGGCCATGTGTCCTCTCTGCCTTGTCATGTGTCATCTCTGGAAATTACATGTTTGGTCCATGTGGCGGTAGAAGTATTCGGGACCCACTTGTATTCGTCGTCGCATCTAATACGTCACCTCACTCGAGACTAAACTCTTCAGAAGTACGAAACTTCGGGACTCCAGGGGTTTGGGATGCAACGTCGTGGGAAGGGTGAAAGGCCCGAAAGTCGTAGCTATGTGGCAATATTTTTGGAATTCGGGACTCCGGAGGACATGCGTGCAGAAAATAAAAGGGATGTTTAGTGTCGAAGCGTCGGACGTCGAATTCTCCTCTAGCTTGTGTGTTAGATCAAGATTAAGCCTCACTGTTGGTTTGGACGATGGATGGACCTTCTCTGGAGGAGGTAGGAACCTAGAAATAGTACGAACGAGATGGATCCACGTGGGCACCATGTGGCCCTCAACCAAAGAACGCCCAGAGGACTTCAGGAAGCCATAACTTGTAAACCAGAGGTTAGAGTAGAGCTTGGTAATAGTCATTATAAAGCTATGGGTGAGTAGAAGAGGATGAATCATCTCGGAGAGATGATTCAAGATGATTTGAGTAAACAAAATTTTGATGCCCCATCCCTAGAAAGGGTACTTAGGGGTCGGGTGTGTTACACTCGAATACCGCAAACTTTTCCTCCATTTGACGGGAGAGGCCCGCCATCATTTCTTCGAACTCTCTGAGCTTAACCATTAACTATTGAAGGGTTGAATGATTAGCTTGGTTAGACTCTTCATGGAACCATAGGATATTCGTGAGGTCACTCATTGAAGGATCCATATGGAATCCATTAGCGCTAACCCTGAAACTATTCTAGCTAATTCGAAAATCCTTAGATGTCAATTAGTTCTTAAGCAAACACTAAACATTCGACCAAATTAAAAAATTAGGATCGTTATGACTATTTGTAAAATATCATGTGAAAACGCTTGCTTATCCATAATTTCATTAACTAATAAATAACTTGCGGAAATAAAAAATGCAAACATGGATAGAAATATTAACAACAAAGATCAAGGCACACTACACAAGTTGATAACAGAGTTCACCCATCTTGGGCTACATCTTCGGGTCCACTTCAAAATGAGAGACCGCTCTATTAATGCTCAAATATGCTTCTTTTACAATGACCTTATGATATGTTGCTCAAACACAAGTATAACTTTCAAAATCGACACCGCCTTGGAAAATCGAAACTTTTGACTGTAAACACCCTATACTTCTCTCAAAGTGTCCCAAGGCTTAAAAACAATATCAAACCAAAATAGTAGCGACTTCTTGGCACACAAATTGAGACCAAAATGAACTCAATCTGAGTTCTTGGTATAATCCATAACCAAAATGAATTCGCTCTAAATTCTCAGCATGAAAATACCATGCTCATACAAAATGAACTCGCTCTGAGTTCTTGCACAAACTTCCATTGTAAAAAATGAACCCAATCCAGTTTCTTGACACACCGAGCCTTCGATCATAACAAAAATGAACCCCATCCGGATTCTTGGAATATGAATACCCCAACAACAGAAGTCACCATTGAATTCCTCTCGAAATTCTGAGAAGAACAAGTATAAACTCGACTATGTTCTAAATAGGTTCTCAAAGACCCTCCTTGGCACACACTTTGAGACAAGGTACAACTCATGTGCTTGTCTAAAATCTCACCTTGAGATTCATGTCAGACCTATGCACACAAATCCATGAAAAATCCTCTCTTGGCATGAATTAGGATGTCCTGCATTGGGTCGAGCGCTTGGTTTATATAGGCGTGGGCTACCCAACCACCGACCAGGAATCTCATATCAACTTTAAATGCAATTTTCTTTATTTGCATAACCAATCGTGCCTTGTATCATGTTGGTAGGGCCGTTAGATTGTTAGTGGGGAGGTCAGGGGTTCAAACCCCATGACCCTCCACTTGCTATTTTTTACAACAATATATATATAGAATAATTCATTGAACCGTTGGAGATTTGGTTCGCCCCCTTCGGGCACAATTTTTGATTCGCAACTCTCCTTGGGGTTCTTGAAGGTTCCATGTGGCACCACCTGGTTGGTTCACGTGGCCACTTCTCCTTGGCCATCACCGCCAATTGTGCATGCCTGACATGTGGCGCTCCTGGATTGGGCCACGTTACCTCCCATACGCCACGTCAACCTGCTGACTAGACTTCCTAGTCATTGTATGTCTCGTCTCATGGCACCCTTTCAGTGGTTCCATGTGGACTGTATGGATGCCACGTCATTTATACAGATGACACATGGCAAGGTTTTACTGGTCCAATTGGGTGTTGAAATTGCCAAAACCGAGTGACACATGTCATCCTCTTGTGCTGCCACGTTAACATGCTAATGTCATCATGATGTCACCACGTGCCCTGTCAATTGTACAGATGGTCATGTGGCAGCCTGTGGGCCTGCCACGTGTCCTGCCCAGTTTGATTTTTTACCTATTTTTGCCGAAACTTTGAAAGGCCATAACTTCTTCATACGACATTCGTTTGAGGCCGTTCAAATTGCGTTGTAAAGATCTCATCGAGATCTATGCAATGAATTCATTTCCATAAGCATTTGAGACTATCAATTTTTAAATCTTTCGGATCCTCCTGGATCACACCTCCCCGCTGAAGAACTTTTGGACCTCCAAAAGTATGGATCATTCAAAAATGAAGTGAGGATATTGTCTCCTCACTTGTCCAGTATCATCCATCCATCCTGCTTGGATAATGAGCACCTGACTCATCACAATAATAAGGAATACTGAAACAACATTGTTGACCAAGTTATCCATTCCATTAAATTCACAAACTCCACCATTCATTGTTGCAACTACTAAACATACTCCACTAATTAGTAATAAACTGACAACAAAATTGAATATATAGATGTGAAAGAGAATGAACCATCAACATATTTTCCCTTCTAAACATGGTCAACATCAACCAAAGGACCTGTTTTACTTTCAACCATAGGTTGTAAATATGAATCTTGGATACTATCATTTTCATGTGCCCTGTAATGACAACAGTCAAATTAGTCTTCATCTGATGAGTTCTCACAATGAACTCAATCCCATCCTTGAAAATATAATACTTGTTATGTTCCTTATAAAAAATGGCCTTCCTGTCATACAAGTATGGACTTCCCAAAACCATCCCGCAAATGTTAAGTGGAACCACGTCGAACTCTACCTCGTCAATGAAACTAGTTGTGATCGCAAACTGTAACTTACATTGCTTAGTTACATGTAATTGAGCATTGTCACAAATCCAACCCAAAGGATACGGTCTCGGATGAAGCCTAGTTTCCAATCCCAAATTCTTAACAACTTGCTCTGAAATAAGATTTACTTGTGATCCACTATCAACAAGTGTATCAATCTCAGTGTGCTTTGAGATAACTCATAAATGAACGATTATTTTCTTTGCCTTCCATCATGGATTACATTAGCCTTTGAAGAAGAAGTATGTGAACTAGAACTAGCAACAAAAAATAAACCTTTTACGCCCATAGTTGTAACTTATAATCTGATCCAAGATCCCAACTTATGGTTGTGGCCTTTTGTTTACCCTTGTCCTTGAACTTCTTTGGTAGCCTCTATGGATGCAACTTCCAACACGTTGCCTCCTTGTGTCCTTTCTTCTTGCAATGAGAATATGTAGGCTTCTATGCTTCTTTTCCCTTCGAATGATTCTCGAAGTTATGTGGCTTCTTCGACTGCTTCTCAAAGTTATGTGGCTTTCCTTTGCCTTTACTACCTGTTCCCTTGGCCTTCTTTCGATCCTCGTACATTTCTTCCACCATGTCCTTCATTACCATGAACACGAAAAAGAATGCCTCTTCAGTACCGAAAGGATTTGGATTAAAAGAATCCCCGTCTTTTGTTGAAGCCATTTCTGCTTTCGAAATGCACGCCTCAAACCAATCTCAGGAATGTACTCTTCAAACGATCCTTCACCAAGCTTGAGTTTAGACCTCGTAAGCATTCACTTGCAAATACACGTCAAACCAGATCTGATACCAACTTGTTCCGAAAATCGTTAGATGTCAATTAGTTCTTAAGTAGACACTAAACATATGACCAGATTCAAAAATTAGGATCGTTATGACTATTTGCAAAGTATCATGTGAAAACGCTTGCTTATCCATAACTTCATTAACTAATAGATAACTTGCGGAAATAAAAATGCGAACATAGAGAGAAATATTAACAATAAAGATCAAGGCACATTACACAAGTTGATAACAGAGTTCACCCATCTTGGGTTATGTCTCTGGATCCGCTTCAAAACGAGAGACTGCTCTATTAATGCTCAAATATGCTTATTTTACAACGACCTTCTAATATGTTGCTCAAACACAAGTATAACTATCAAAATCAACAACGCCTCAGAAAACTAAAACTTTTGACTGTAAACACCCTATACTTCTCTCAAAAAGTCCCAAGGATAAAAAATGGTATCAAACCAAAATAGTAGCGACTTCTTGGCACACGAATCGAGACCAAAATGGACTCAATTTGAGTTCTTGGCACAAACCATAACCAAAACGAATCTGCTCTACATTCTTGGCATGAAAATACCATGCTCATACAAAATGAACTCACTCTGAGTTCTTGCACGAACTTCCATTTTCAAAACGAACCCAATCCAGTTTCTTAACACACGAGCCTTTGGTCATAACCAAAATGAACCCCATCCAGATTCTTGGCATGTGAATACCCCAACAACATAGGTCACCACTGAATTCCTCTCGAAATTCTAAGAAGAACGAGTATAAACTCAACTATGTTCTGAATAGGTGCTCAAATACCCTCCTTGGCACACACTTCGAGACAAGGTACAACTCTTGTACTTGTCTAAAATCTCACCTCAGGATTCACGCCAGATCTCTGCATGCAAATCCATGCAAAATGCGGTCTTGGCATGAATCATGATGTCCTACATTGGGTCGGGCACCTTGTTTATATAGGCATGGGTTGCCCAATCGCCCACCAGGAATCTCGGATCAAATTTAAATGCAATTTTCTTTATTTGCATAACCAATTGTGCCTTATGGCATGTTGGTAGGGCCGTTAGATTTTTTGCAGGGAGGTCGAGGGTTCAAACCCCACGATGCCTCCACTTGTTATTTGTTACAACAATATATATATATATATATATATATATATATATATATATATATATATATATATATATATATATATATATATATATATATATATATATATATATATATATAGTATAATTCATTGAACTGTTGGAGATTTGGCCCGCTCCCTTGAGGTACAATTTTTTATACGCAACCCTCCTTGGGCTTCTTGAAGGTGCCATGTGGCACCACTTGGTTGGTCCACATGGCAGCCTCTCATTGGCCATCACCACCAACTGTGCATGCCTGACACGTGGTGCTCCTAGATTGGGCCATGTCACCTATTGTATGCCACATCAACCTATTGCCTGGACTGCCCAGTCACTTTACGTCCTACCACATGGCACTCTTTTAGTGGTGCCACGTGGACCGTACAGATGCCACGTCATCCATATAAATGAGAGATGACAAGTTTTTTGTAACACACCCACTACGGGAACTAAGAATTTTCAGTTTTTTCTTCTTTTCTTCGAGGAACAGAATCCCCGAATCCCTATGGGACCCTGTGCAGATCCTCCCTTCCCTTATCCTTCCCCATGTGGTCGTGGGCTATGACCACGGGCCTTACCCGAGAGGTTCTTCCGGCTTTCGCGATTCGGGGCATCGCGATGCAAGCATTTCCCTGCTCTCTGTCTTTCGAAATGTCGAAACCCAAAAGGAATCTAACAACTCATTCGAATTTATCAATGACTCGGATTAAATCCTGGCACTCTACCTTTCGGGGTTTCGTATACCAGGGTTTCGCGATATATGAAGACGAGGGTTCATACCCTTCGGTTTTCCGGGTGCCGAAACACCGAAATCCTTATATCCACCACGCCCATTGCGGGGTTTCACAAGTCAGGGTTTCGTGATATGCGAGGTTAGGAAGTCTCGCACCTGGGTTTCCCGGGAGCCGAAAATCCGAAGCTTATATACTCTGCTCAACTCCTTTCGGGGTTTCGCAAGTCGAGATTTCACGACTGGCAAGTACAAGGAAACTTACCCTTAGGTATCCCGGGTGCCGAAACACCGAAACACCAACTCAAAACATATGCTATACTATTTCGGGGTTCCACCTATCGAGATTCCGCGACTGGCGAGTACAAGGGAACTTACCCTTGGGTATCCCGGGTGCCAAAACGTCGAAACACCAACTCAAAACATATGCTATACTATTTCGGGGTTCCACCTATCGGGATTTCGCGACTGGCGAATACAAGGGACTTGCCCTTGGGTATCCCGGGTGCTGAAATGATGAAACACCCATTCTAATCATGCTATACCATTTCAGGGTTTTGCCTGTCAGGATTTCGTGACTGGCGAGTGCAAGAGAACATGCTCTTGGGTTTCTGGGGTGCCGAAACGCCGAAACACCCATTCTAGACACGCTATACCATTTCGAGGTTTTGCCTGTCGGGATTTCACGACTAGCGAATGCAAAGGAACATGCCTTTGGGTTTCCCAGGTGCCGAAATGCCGAAACACCCATTCTAAACATGCTATACCATTTTGGGGTTTTGCCTGTCGGGATTTTGTGACTAGCGAATGAAAAGGAACATGCCTTTGGGTTTCCCGGGTGTCGAAACGTCGAAACACCCATTCTAAACATGCTATACCATTTTTGGGTTTCGCTTGTCGGGATTTCGCGACTAGTGAATGCAAGGGAACATGCCTTTGGGTTTCCCGGGTGCCGAAATGCCGAAACACCCATTCTAAACACGCTATACCATTTTGGGGTTTCTCCTGTCGGGATTTCACGACTAGCGAATGCAAGGGAACATGCCTTTGGGTTTCCCGGGTGCCGAAACGCCGAAACACCCATTCTAAACACGCTATACCATTTCGGGGTTTCGCCTGTCGGGATTTCGCGACTAGCGAATGCAAAGGAACATGCCTTTGGGTTTCCCAAGTGTCGAAACACCGAAAACCTGAGAGACCCACTTTCTCTCGTACAAGGTTTTCCGACTCAGATCACCTGACCCTTCAATGTGTTCTGAGGTAATTATCTCTAGGTTTGGGGACCAGACTGAAAATCCTTCCTAAAACACCGAGCTATGAGCTTCTGTGACCGGGATGGAGTAAACTCATGGGTTTACCAAAATGGTTGTCCTTTCAAGGAGCCTACTCTGGCTTTGAAATGTGAGGGAACTTTCCCGAAGAAGGGGTCTTCGGAAGGATGAACCAGGACATAGCACGAATCAAGTTAGATATGTCAATCCTCAGGGGAACGGACTCGTATCCTGAACTCATACATTTTACACATTAACCAATTTGTAGTCACATCAGTATAAGCATGCATCCATTATATCCAATCAAACACAAGGCAAACATTTCTATTCAGAAACTATTTACAAGTGCATAAAAATGAGCATGCGATCGTGACATTCAATTTCAAATGCAAGAATAACACTTATCAGAAATTCTGGATGTGAAGCGAATGCTGAGAGGGGTGCTCGTTTCCACCCAACCGTAGGCTCAGTGACTCCAAACGGATTTACCACTAGCCACCCCCAAGCTAGACCATGATGCTTTGAGACTTAGTCTCCTACTTCCTGCTCGTCGGAAGTCAAGGACGAAGGTTACTCTCCTTCTCCTCTGCTCATGACTCACTGTATTTTTGGAGTTCTTCTGGTTCTCCCTTCGCGATTCCTGTCGCACGTGCTCTCTCTGCTCCCCCCTACCACACTTATTTCCTTGCCTTTTTCCCTGCGAGGTTGTGTGTGGTACGAATTTCCCTGTCCGATGGTCAGGTCTGAGAGCTTCTACGGATGAGCGGTTCACCCCCATCCCCATCATTTACTCTTGAGGAGCCTCCCCACCTACCATCCGAGCGAGTAATTCATTCTGGGGTCTGAGAGTGAGATTTGGTTTCCGAGCACGTACAGACTAGTACGGTTTCGGTTTGGTGGAAGTTAATGCAGCCACTCCCGGCCCCTTCCACCACCTCTCATCAACCATCATGGTCTCTTTTCAGCACATCCCCCTCCCAGCAATCATGCGACACATATTCATGATATAATTTACATTCATCGACCTTTTATATAAGGTCCATCAAACCAAAACATTCACATCTTTGAGTTTGCCATTGTTCTTGGCCAATATAGTTATTTTTACAGATTGGGGGAAACAGGGTGTTACAATTCCCTCCCCCTTAAAGGAACATCGTCCTCGATGTTCTATCTTTAAATATGACATGTTTGTACAGAGGTAAACAAAATCGGATATGCCTGTTTCATGGCATCCTCCATTTCCCATGTAGCCTCATCTAGGCCAAAATGTTTCCACTGCACCTTGACCTGTGCAATGGTTCGGTTCCTAAGCGGGGTTTCCTTTCTGTCCAGTATGCATTGAGGTTCTGGTAGGAATTCTCCCTCCGGTTCCAAATGGATCACAAACCAGTCAATTATATGATTAGAATCATGTACATATTTCTTCAATAATGAAACATGGAAAACATTATGTGCTTTTACTGTGGGAGGAAGTGCTAGCCTATAGGCTACAGTTCCCACTCTATCTAGAACCTCGAAGGGACCACAATATCAAGGTGCCAACTTGGCACAAGCTCCCATCTTCAAGGAACTCTTCCTGGGTCTAACTCTGAGATATATGTGGTCTCCCGCCTTGAACTCTCTTGGAGTTCTTCTTTGGTCAACGTAACTTTTTTGTTGGTTCTGAGCAACCTTTAGATTTTGTTTTATCTGAATCACTTGTTGTTCCATTTCTTTCAAGATGTCGGGTCCAAAAGAAATTATGTTTACGGGATTACTCCAACTGACTGGAGTGTTGCACGACCTACCATAGAGGACTTCAAAATGACTCATCTTCAGGGATTCTTGGTAGCCGTTGTTGTAGGCGAATTCTACCAGTGGCAGGTAGTCTTCCCACTTTTTGGGTTGATGCATTACATGCATCCTTAGCATGCCTTCTAACATGTGGTTCAATCTTTCCGTCTGTCCATCGGTTTGGGGGTGATAGGTTGTGCTAAATAGTAACTTGGTCTCCAAACCAACCATCAGTGATTTCCAAAAGTTGGAAGTAAATTTCGTGTCTCTGTCCAACACAATCTCTCTAGGCATACCATGTAGTCTGAATATCTCCTTCATGAATACATGGGCGATGTCTATTGCCTTGCAAGTCGACTTGACGAGGATAAAATGAGCGGACTTGCTCAATTTATCCACCACTACCATGATGGCGTCATTCTGTCTGGTCGAGGTTGGTAATCCGGTGATGAAATCCGTGGCGATAGTTTCCCATTTCCATTCCGGAATTGGTAGAGGTTGTAATAATCCTGTTGGGTGTCGGTGTTATGCTTTAACCTGTTGGCACTCTATGCATTTGGCTAAGTACTCGACTATGTCTTTCTTCAACCCAGGCCAATAGAATTGTTTCCTAGTGGCCGTGATCATCTTCTGGTATCCTGGATGACCAGTATAGGGTCTTTTATGTAGTTCATCCATTATGAACCTCTTCAAGTCGTCACAATCTGGAATATACAATCTATTTATGTAAGTGAGCAAACCTCCTTCTATCATCTAGTAGCCTTCATATTTTATCCCAGTGGTTTCTTGCTGCAGGTACGAGGTCACGGTCTGGAAGAATGTGTCTATCTCTTGTGCATTTCTGACTCTTTCCTTGACATCCATCTCACAGGTGCTTACCGCTGCCAGGTGAATTGTTTTCACGCTTCTGCTGAGGGCATCGGCCACCCTATTTTCCTTTCCCTTAATATGTTTGATTTCAAAATCAAACTCCCTGAGGAGGGCCATCCACCTAGCTTGTCTGGCATTGAGCTTTGGTTGGTCAAACAAGTATCGCAACCCACAGTGGTCTGTCATAAGTACAAATTTTCTTCCTAGAAGGTAATGCCTCCACATTTTTAAGGCATGCACTGTGGCGGCCAGCTCTAGGTCATGGGTCACATAGTTGACTTCGTGCTCATTCAATTTTCGGGATTCATAACAGACCACACTTCCTCCTTGCATAAGGACTCCTCCGAGCCCTTCCTTACAGGCATCTGTACATACGAGGAAGTCAACTTCAGGATCGACGATCTTCAACACGGGTGCTTGGGTCAGTAGGTGTTTCAGGGTTTGAAATCTTTCTTCACATTTTTCTGTCCACATGAATTTCGTCCCCTTCTTCTGGAGGGCAGTGATTGGACACCCGATCTTGGAGAATCCTTTTATAAATCTCCTATAGTATCCTACTAAGCCCATAAAGGATCTGATATCTGAAATGTCCTTTGGGATAGGCCATTCCATGATAGACCTGGTTTTGTCAGGGTCTACTGCCACTCCTTCTTCAGATAGGACATGGCCCAAGTAATGTATTTGCTTCTGGAAGAAGTCACACTTGCTAAATTTGGCATAGAGCTGATGTTCTCTAAGTACTTGAAGTACAAGCCTGAGGTGTTCCTCATGCTCCTCTCTATTCTTGGAGTAAATTAATATATCGTCAATAAAAACCAGTACAAATTTATCTAGGAATTTGCTGAGCACATTGTTCATTAGGCACATAAAAGTGGCAGGGGCATTAGTTAATCCAAATGGTACTACTACAAATTCATAGTGACCATATCTTATCCTGAAGGCAGTTTTGTGGATGTCTTCACCCTTGATTCGGACTTGATGGTATCCCGATCTCAAGTCAATCTTTGAGAAAATAGAAGCACCCCCCAATTGATCGAACAGGTCATCGATCTTGGGTAAGGGGTACTTGTTCTTTATGGTTACCTTGTTGAGTTGTCTATAATCTATGCACAGTCGAAGGGTACCGTCCTTATTTTTCACAAACAGGACTGGTGCTCCCCATGGAGACATGCTGGGTTGGATATAGCCTTTGTCCATCATTTCTCTTAATTGTAATTTAAGCTCAATTAGCTCAGGTGTGCTCATCTTGTAGGGTGTCCTAGACACCGACACCGCTCCCGGTGCAAGTTCTATCGAGAAGTCAATGTCCCTTCTCGAAGGTAGACCCGGTACCTCCTCCGAAAATACATCTCTATATTCTCTCAGTGTGGGGTGGTCTTCGAGGCTTGGTTTGTCACCTTCAATTGTTTTCAACACCTGTATTGCATATAATGGACATCCTTTTCTGGAATACTTTCTCATTTGAAGCGCTGATATTTGCCTCACCGAGACAGGTTTTTGGATCCCTTGAAGGGTTATCCTTCTTCCTTCTTTACTTACACACTCTAAGGTTTTATGGTAACAGTCTAGTCTGGCTTTATGGATGGCTAGCCAGTCCATGCCAATCAACAGATCATACGATCCTAGGGGTAATATATTAAGGGTTGCTTGGGTGGGGAATTCGCCCATAATTAATTGGCAGGCTGGTATGACCTCCGCTACCCTTCTTTTGGTGCCAGTGGCTAATTGTACCAACCATGGCTTGGTATGTTTATGTGGCTGTAGTTTACACTTATCAACCGCCTTAGGGGCTAGATAACTCAAATTTGAACCAGGGTCAATCAGAATAGACACTAGATGGTTGGTGATCATACCTTCCATTTCCACCACTGAAGCTTGGTGGTCATCTTGGTTATTATCCAAGGTTGCATAAATTTGCGGCACACTCCTGGCCACGTCATTGACGATGATAGCTTCTTGGACGTTGTAAATTCTTCGGTTATTCTGTTGTCGGTGTGGGCAATCCCTCAGTAGATGTTCTTATCCACATCCCCAACATTTCAAAGGTTCTCTCTTTGCGTTATCAATCTTTACTGGGGCAGATCCAGAAAGTTTATTTCCGCCCAAGGAGGGAAATTTATGCTGGTGTACACTTCGGGCTGGGAAGCTCATCCTTGAGTTCTTTTTATAGTTCTTAAATCTTGGGGATTTAATCCCCTTGTTCTGGAATCCCAAACTATTCTTCTGTTTCCAGCCTTCGCGAGGTTCTGTCCGATGTCCAAACTGTTCATGACAATATCTTGCCTTTCAGATAATGTCTTCTAGGGTCTTTGGCTCATCAAATTCAATCCTGTTCAGATAGTCCTTAGGTAGTCCGCTGATGAAACGTTGCACCTTTGCCTTTTCTGCTTTTATATAGGGTACATACCTCAACAACTCGAGGAATTTGCTGACATATTCCTCTATGGTGAGTTGCCCCAGAAATGAGTTCATAGAATTCTTTAGTCTTTTCGTCAAAATATTTTTCCGACGGATACTTCTTCATGAAGTATTTCTCAAACTGTTCCCAAGACAGGTCTTCTTCGTGAATCCCTTTCACATTCTTAAGGTCTTCCCACCAAATGGAAGCCTTTCCATTCAAGTTGAAGGTGGCTACTCGGGCCTTCAAGTTTTCTGGTCATGGACCCTGAAATACTTCTTTAGTCCAAGCAGCCAAACCTCCGCTTCCTCTCCCTTCTTTATTTCACCATCGAAGGAGGGTGGTTTGGCCTTCTTGAATTCTTCGAGATTATGACTCTTGGAAAGTTTTCGCTTCTTTTGTTTTCTTCGAGAATGAGAACTAGTTCTGCTGCTAGAAGATCCCTCCGAGTCGCCAGCTTCCTTTCCAGAAGAATCGTCCGACGCTCATCCCTTATCTCTGGGGTGGACCTTTCTTGAGGTGCTCCTCTCAGTGTGGCCACTGATATGACCACGTTTCTGTATATTAGGTTCATGTTGCAATTGTCTTTGAATGTCGGATAAGCTCTGCAGTAAAACTGCATTAATTTCTGTTTACTTCTCTTGCTCTTTCATCATCCTCTCATTGTCAGCCTTGTAGCTCTATAGTTCGACTATGAGGCTCCTCACAGTCTCAGCTAGATCTGGAGGGGTTCCTACCGCCCTCCTTTTGTCAGACTCTTCGTCTCTATTGTGGGAGCCTTCCCCCACTTCGTGGTGAGTCACCATTTTATGCGTCTGTAATTTCCTGCGGTTGATTGTCCGCTTGTGTGCATAAGAAAAACGCTTGATGTTAGTCAATATTTATATACTTTCATAACCCGCGCATAATTCATATTTTTCACATGCATACACACAATAGGGGTTTTTCATCCTTAACTTCGACCTTTGATTTAGAGGGTTAAGATAGGGGGTCACTCCTTTTAACAGTACTTCGAACGGAGTTTCTGCGCAACTCGTTCATGAGCCCAAGTAGGCCAAGTGTTGTAACCATGCTCTAATACCAATTTGTAACACACCCACTACGGGAACTAAGAATTTTCGGCTTTTTCTTCTTTTCTTCGAGGAACAGAATCCCCGAATCCCTATGGGACCCTGTGCAGATCCTCCCTTCCCTTATCCTTCCCCATGTGGTCGTGGGCTATGACCACAGGCCCTACCCGAGAGGTGCTTCTGGCTTTCGCGATTCGGGGAATCACGATGCAAGCATTTCCCTGCTCTCTGTCTTTCGAAGTGCCGAAACCCAAAAGGAATCTAACAGCTCATTCAAATTTATCAATGACTTAGATTAAATCCCGACACTCTACCTTTCAGGGTTTCGTATACCGGGGTTTCGCGATATATGAAGACGAGGGTTCATACCCTTCGGTTTTCTGGGTGCCGAAACACCGAAATCCTTATATCCACCACACCCATTGCGGAGTTTCGCGATATGCGAGGTCGGGAAGTCTCGCACCTGGGTTTCCCGGGAGCTGAAACTCCGAAGCTTGTATACTCTGCTTGACTCCTTTCGGGGTTTTGCAAGTCGGGATTTCACGACTGGCGAGTACAAGGAAACTTACCCTTGGGTATCCCGGGTGCCGAAACACCGAAACACCAACTCATACTATTTCGAGGTTCCACCTATCGGGATTCTGCGACTGGCGAGTACAAGGGAACGTACCCTTGGGTATCCCGGGTGCCGAAACGCCGAAACACCGACTCAAAACATATGCTATACTATTTCGGGGTTCCACCTATCGAGATTTCGTGACTGGCAAATACAAGGGACTTGCCCTTGGGTATCCCGGGTGCCGAAACGCCGAAACACCCATTCTAAACACGCTATACCATTTCGGGGTTTCGCCTGTTGGGATTTCGTGACTAGCGAGTGCAAGAGAACATGCCCTTGGGTTTCCCGGGTGCCGAAACGCCGAAACACCCATTCTAAACATGCTATACCATTTCGGGGTTTCGCCTGTCGGGATTTCGTGACTAGTGAATGCAAAGGAACATGCCTTTGGGTTTCCCGGGTGTCGAAATGCCGAAACACCCATTCTAAACATGCTATACCATTTCAGGGTCTCGCTTGTCGGGATTTCGCGACTAGCGAGTGCAAAGGAACATGCCTTTGGGTTTCCCAGGTGCCGAAACGTCGAAACACCCCTTCTAAACACGCTATACCATTTCGGGGTTTAGCCTGTCGGGATTTCGCGACTAGCGAATGCAAGGGAACATGCCTTTGGGTTTCCTGAGCGTCGAAACACCCATTCTAAACACGCTATACCATTTTGGGGTTTCACCTGTCGGGATTTCGCGACTAGCGAATGCAAAGGAACATGCCTTAGGGTTTCCCGGGTGCCAAAACGCCGAAACACCCATACTAAACACGCTATACCATTTCGGGGTTTCGCCTGTCAGGATTTCGCAACTAGCGAATGTAAAGGAACATGCCTTTGGGTTTCCCGAGTGCCGAAACACCGAAAACCTGAGAGACCCACTTTCTCTTGTACAAAATTTTTCGACTCAGATCACCTGACCCTTCAATGTGTTCTGAGGTAATTATCTCTAGGTTTGGGGACCAGACTAAAAAGCCTTCCTAAAACACCGAGCTATGAGCTTCTGTGACTGGGATGAAGTAAACTCATGGGTTTACCAAAATGGTTTCCTTTCAAGGAGCCTACTCCGGCTCTGAAATGTGAGGGAACTTTCCCGAAGAAGGGGTCTTCGGAAGGATGAACCAGGACATAGCACAAATCAAGTTAGATATGTCAATCCTCAGGGGAACGAACTCGTATCCTGAACTCATACATTCTACACATTAACCGATTTGTAGTCACGTCAGTATAAGCATGCATCCATTATATCCAATCAAACACAAGGCAAACACTTCTATTCAGAAACTATTTACAAGTGCATAAAAATGAGCATGCGATCGTGACATTCAATTTCAAATGCAAGACATAACACTTATCA
>ML776559.1:882830-939071 GCA_009831015.1 Picea engelmannii | reverse complement strand
TCCATTAAGAATCATTTCCGCACCCTGACCTTTAACACAGTGCGGAAGGTCCGCAGTCAGACTGAATGCAGCCTGCGGAAACAAAGTACTTCCGCAAGGCAATATATGTGCAGCCTGCGTACTGTCCCCAAAAGAGTGATTTTGAGAGATTGACAAGTGTAACTTTCTTCATGAAAATGATCTTAAAGAAGAGCTAGATCTTCTATCACCATGTCATTATCATGTCACCATCTTGATAACCAAAAATGAGGATAACAACTAGCCACCCTCGATCTAGACCACGATGCTTTGAGACTTAGTCTCCTACTTCCTGCTCGTCGGAAGTCAAGGACAAAGGTTACTCTCCTTCTCCTCTGCTCATGACTCACTGTATTTTTGGAGTTCTTCTGGTTCTCCCTTCGCGATTCCTGTCGCGCGTGCTCTCTCTGCTCCCCCCTACCACACTTCTTTCCTTGCCTTTTTCCCTGTGAGGTTGCATGTGGCACGAATTTCCCTGTCCGATGGTCAGGTCTGAGAGCTTCTACGGATGGGCGGTTCGCCCCCATCCCCCTCATTTACTCTTGAGGAGCCTCCCCACCTACCATTCGGGCGGGTAATTCATTCCGGGGTCTGAGAGTGAGCTTTGGTTTTCGAGCACGTACATACCAGTACGGTTTCGGTTCAGTGGAAGTTAACGCAACCACTCTCGGGCCCTTCCACCACCTCTCATCAACCATCGTGGTCTCTTTTCAGCACATCCCACTCCCAGCAATCATGCGACACATATTCATGATATAATTTACATTCATCGACCTTTTATATAAGGTCCATCAAACCAAAACATTCACATCTTTGAGTTTGCCATTGTTCTTGGACAATATAGTTATTTTTACAGACTGGGGGAAACATGGTGTTACATTTTTACTGGTCCAACTGGGTGCCGAGAATGCCAAATTCGAGTGACATGTGTTAACCTCTTGTGTTGCCATGTTATCATGTTGACATCATCATGATGTCACCCTGTTCCCTGTCAATTGTATGAATGGCCACGTGGCAGCCTGTGGGCCTGCCACATGTCCTGCCCTGTTTGACTTTTTGCCTATTTTTGCCGAAACTTTGCAAAGCCATAACTTCCTCATACGATGTTCATTTGAGGTCGTTCAAATGGCGCTGGAAAGCTCTCATCGAGCTCTACGCAATGAAGTCATTTCCATAAGCATATGAGGCTATCAATTTTTGAGCATTTCGGATCCTCCTGTATCACCAACCGAATGTGAATACAGAACAAGGGGAGCAAGGTATGAAGAGAATTAAAAGAACAACACCATTATGTTTTGACATTAAATAAAGAGTAAACATGGACATGAAATTCTGTTGAAGAAGCCAATGGGAGAAGCTAAAGGGAGATCCTCGAAGAATCCCCAAATTCCTTTCCCTCGGAACAAAGACTGGCAATGGAGAACGCTGGCGAAACCATCTATTCTCCTTCGGTGCGACACTATGAATCCCACACAAAACTGACCTTGCTCAACCAGGAGCATTCAACGTTCAATACACAGTTATAATCACCATGCCTCGGCTCTGCGAGCTACTTAATGAGTATGAATCACTTGAGCTAGGAGGAGACCTCACACAAACTTCATTAAACCTCACATAAACATCACCACCTTTCGCACATATGAAGGCGGTTTGAAGTACGAGGGAAATACAACTGGTGGGAGGAAGGATGTGGTCACTTTGCATCATGAAGAAGGGGTTAGAGAATGGGGAATACCCCCTTGACATTATTTAAATTTATTTCACCTTGCTCCAGCCTAGACCCCTCTTTTGCCCAAAGGTCAACATGGGGGTTTAAACCTCTCATTATATGAAAGAGATTGATTTCCTCGAATTGTCAGATTAGAATGGTGATTTGATGGAGGATACCGCTCAAAAGATTATTCTCCATGTAATCTCTGCTGAGTACTGCCATGACAATTAGCATTGAGTCTCTAAAGACTGAGAGTTTAAGGATATTATGCTCTCTCGCCAATTTTAATCCAACATAAAGAGCATAGGCTTCTTCTATGTTGTTTGTTGTTGTCCCTAGTCCCCAAGCATAGTAAAACATTGTGTTTCCTCCAAGATCAAGGAGAATCCCACTCACACTTGTCGCCCCAAGGTTTGAATTCTATCTTACTGAAAATAGATGTATCCTTTTTTCTATGGGACCTTTTCATATTTTTAAAGCTCAAATATGTTCCATGATTTATTTCAATGGTGTTAGATGTCTCATGCAGTGTTTTCTATCACATACAAATAATGATAATGACACACTTGAGCACTTTGTAGCTAAATGCCCTCTCCTTGAAAGTTTGATGATTAGACATGTTTAGTATTAAGAAATTTAAAAGTTTTTATATTAAATCTCCATTATTTAGATTCTACGAGAAATTATTATGCAATCTCACTCACAGTTACACACAGGTGGCAAATGCCTCTCCACCAAGAGCTTGTTGATTAAAATCACCCTTCATGAGTTCACAAGAGAAATACTAAGGGGGTTAGGATATGCATGAACATGTTGCACACATGTATGTGCATATCTTCATTATTGAGAGGATGGACAGTGTGGGGTGAGGATATGCACACACATGTATATCTTCACCCTCAAGAGGGTGGGCGATGGGGGTCAAGGTAACTATTGTCTAGATTATTGTGATATAAATCCATTTGTAATCTAGGGTGTTTGGTCAAAATGACTTATTTATTATATTTACAATGTCCAATCGCACTATTGAAGACAATTGTGCTTATTATTATATTTACATGTCCCATTGCTCTATTAAAGACAATTATTAGTATCAAATTGTCATAAAAATGTTGCAACATTTATCATCTCTCACACTTGTCTTTGATAGTGTATTGTCTCATCATCGATTTACATCTACAATGTTTTTAAACTTCAATGTCTTTGGAGATATCTACCAATGCACATGTTTGCAAGTCTTATAATTTCATTCATGACCCAACTTTGAAACCCAAAGCCTTTCAAAAACTTCAACGTCTTCAAATATTTTAATCCTTACAAATTTTATAAACAAAACTCGCCTTTTTATGTTTTGGAGATGTTTAGTTCTCCCTCCAAAGATCAAGACCATATGGATCTTTGAACCTCTAGTATTTTAAACTTGTTAGGCAAAAACATAAATCTATGTTTAAATCATCCCAAATATGAAATGGAGTAAGTGGTCAAACTCAATTCGTTAGGCAAAAACATAAATCTATGTTTAAATCAACCTAAATATGAAACGTGAAATGGAGTAAGTGGTCAAACTCAACTCTTTTCCCGTGGAAATTCTTTCGTAAATTTGGCAAGAATTTTGCTAGAAGTCATAGTTCTCCCCAATTGATGAAATAACTTTAACCATGGAACTTCACTCCTAAGAGTTTAAGTTTTAGGACATTTAAGATGACCCATATTATTAGAATTTGGAAAAATGAGTAGATCAAAGTAGAACTTTATCTATTCACAAAAAATAGACTTAACCAAAAATTGAATTTATCTACTTAGTAACTTAGTCCAATATGGAAAGATCTATCTTAAGTCCGGATCTATCAAGAGCCTAGAGGAATCCAATCTCTCTAGATGAAAACAATTTTTAAAGTGCAAAACTTGAGAAAAGGTTAAAGATTTGATCCCTCTCGACCCTTGATATACCCAAACTTAAAATGAAGAGTCGATATACCCAAACTTAAAATGGATCTATGCAATAAAAAAAACAAAAAAAATATATTATATTTTTTAAATCTAAAAACTGTTTGTTTCAACCAACCAACATGACAAGAAGCGAGAAACAAGTGATCCCACGACGAGCTTTGGCCGCGGAAAGTGTGCATGGTCCTCCATCTCTCCTAAAACCTCCCTCCATAAATGCAAAAAAGACATTCAAAGTGACAAGGGTGCTGAAGAACGCCGTGACCGTGCACACTGGAGAATAATCCATTCTATAAGAAGAGAACAGTAACAATCCGTCTCAGTGAAGGAAGAGCCCAAGCCCGTGGAGAACCTGTAAAAACACCTGTTCTGTGCCCTAACCCGAACAGTTGGTGTACGGAGTGTCTCAGACATAATTTGAGAAAAGCGGACAGAGGACACAGGGTATAGCAGCACAAGGCACAGTGGGCAGAGCAACATTTGTCCAGCAGTCATACGAGGTAACCCGTAACTCATTCTTTAAAATGTCAGGACAATTGAAAGTCTCAAAAATAAAATTGCTTCATGCACAGTTCCAGTGCAATACATTCTATCTTCGTTCGTGTGAGTTTTGGCCCTCTCTGCTTGGTAAACGGGTGTAGTGGGCCTTGACACAAGAATTCTGTCACGTCACTTGTTTGATTTCGTCATTTCACTTCTCCGTTCTGGTCGATCCATCCACGCATCTTCGCAACTGCTTCAATCAGAGGGAGCGTGTTCGAATCGCCGCATTTTTAACAAGCCCTTCATTTGGAAAATAGATAAGCTTGCATATGTCGCCGGACTTAGGTATTTGCATCGTAATGATATAGGTTGAAGGCACAGAGATTTGAGGTGATAGCTGCTGAAGAGGTAAAAATTGGGAGAAGCGTTTTGCTTTAGAGTTCGAGTTTATGGCACTCGTGCCCATGCTGGCATGAAAATCTCAGAAATTTTGACGCAGCAACAGTTGGTGTCTTTTGTGTGGTGGGAGATGACAACTTGGAAAAATCAGTCACGAGGAGTGGGATGTTAGGGTAAAACTTGACGTTTTGCCATTGGAATCCGTGCTTGTTCTTTCTCTTTCTCATGTCTGCTGCCTTTTCCAGCAGAAAAAATTACTCAATTATATTAAATATAATGTGTTCTCACAACATGATTACAATCACCATAGTGAATCAACTGACTTGAATATCTTTCGCCTACAAGTGGTCTTCCAGCCAATTAGAAGGAGAAAGAGCAGAGCTGGAAGTATAGTTGTTACAGATTACTATAAGTCAAAAAAGAAAACAAAAGTATGTAAAAAATACCAAGAGTTTGCTGTTACATATGTTCTAGAACAGGATAATATACTGTATTTGCTGACAAAAAAACTGGAGCATCCAGTCCTAAAATATTTTTATAGTATGTGTGGAGCCCTCATGTCCATCCAGCCGGTGGTTGTATGTAATCATGCTTGCTTTTTTCTGTAGTGCTGCCTTTGATAGCAAGTCTGCTTCCTTGTTGTACTCTCAGAAGATATGAGTGAAGCTGAGCTTCTTGAAGTGGCATTGAAGTAATCTGATTCTGTCCTTCCAGGTCAAGAGTGAGATAGTTTGTAGCTTACCCTTGTGATTCAACCAATCTATGATAATTCTAGAGTCCTCGATCAATTGTAGGTATTCAATGTTTAATCTGAAGAGTAACCCAGGCACCCAGACACCCAATAACTCTGCCCTTGTGTTGGTGCCCGGGCCACAGCAGAAAGTCCATCTGTAAATAGAGTCTTTTGTAATTCTACTTACTTTTATTCGTTTTACCAAATTGACTGGGTGTATTGCTTTCCAGTTTTGGTACATGCCAAGTGATTTATAAGTGATAGTGCTAACAGAGGGAGGCTTATTATCGAAAATTTTATTATTTCTAGTCAGCCAGATAAACCAATTGACCAATGGAGGAAGTAATTTGTAGCTGCGCTCTCTAGTTGTCCAATGATCAAAGCAAGCGGATATGGAAGTCCCATTCCAGACAGTGCTTATGTGTTGGTCAAGAGCAATCCTGTCCCATACAAGGCGAGTGAAGTGGCACTTGGAAAAGAGGTGTAGAACTGTTTTGTCATCCCTGTAGCAAAGTTGACAGATGTTGGGGCCAACCCATCCTTTCCTTTGGAGGTTATCCTAGGTGGGGATTTTGTTTTCAACAGTTAACCAGGTGAATAGCTTTATCTTTTGCGGTATTTTCCAGTTCTAGAAGTTTTTTCGCCAACCAATAATATTGTTTTGCCAGAGTGAGTTTGTGATGGCAGAATATAAATTTTTGACGGAGATGTGTCCAGAACTGTCTCCTCCAGACCATATGAATTGATCCTCCACATCATGAAGTTGAATGCCCGCTCGAGTAAGCTCCAAGCAGTATGAATCCCACTCCGCAACAAGTTCTGTTGGTAGTTCCAGATCAAGACTAGATTTCCAGCCTTTAGTCGGGGTCCCGATTTTATTATAAATCCTGGCTTGGAAGAGATATCTGGTATTTTTTGAGTTTAGTAGTGTAATCAATTGTGGAGACAGGTAAGAGGTTTGGCCGAGTCCTAATATGCAGCTGCCTACGAAAGGCATGCCTTGCTTTTATTATTAAACAACGGTAGGTGAGGTGGGCCGTCTTGGTCGAGAGACTTGGCAGGAACAACGATGGGTCCGGGAATAGGAACAACGACGGGTCCAGGAACAGGAACATCGACGGGTTCGGGAACAGTCTGGTATAGCGACGGATCTGGAACAGGAACAACCACGGATCCAGAACGACAGAAGCTGCGACTGCGAGAGGTTTAGGTGGTTTCCTGAACTTTCAGTCCTTTGTCTCCAATAGATAGACAGGTATTGTCCTGTTCCTTATTCTGTGTTTTTTTTTGTCCCCTATGGCAATGACAATACATTCAACACACATAAAAAATGGGTAAGAGGTACCTGTCTCGGGTGAAACAAACCATTTAGGTCAAGTGAAAATTGCCTCTTCAAGCAAAGCAGGGAAGTGGGTTTGGGTCAATGCTAAACAATTTCGGGGTATTTTAAAACGTAGAGCTGCTCGTCTAAAATGGGAGCAGACAATGAACAAATTGGCCCTCCATAATAAACTTTCAAACAAACCTCTTTTGCAAAGGTGTAGCAGCAATAAGACTAAAGACAACAGTGATTATGCCTTGTACAGTCCCACATCCACACCTCTCACATGGTCACTTGACCTGTATGTGCAAGAGTTACTAAATGCCAAGAGGAGATTGGAGGTTTTGGAAGTCAAAGGGCATGAGAGAGACCTTCAAATCCAACTATTGATAGTAGAAAATCGGGGCTTAGCAAAAAACAATAAAGTTTTAACAAATCAAGTGACATTGTTACAATAAGCCCTTTTGGAAGCAAAGGCTGAATGACAAGGCTTGAAGGATGCCGGGCAAATCAGGGAAGATTCTGCTATGGAAATTAGAGAGGTGATGAACTCTAAAACACCCAAAGCTGAAGGGAAAACAGGTGAACAAGCATACACCTATGGAGTGAAAGCAAGGGATGAAGAGAAAATAGATTTTACAAAAAATTCCAAAACTTGGGAACAAGTCGTTAGCAATTCTGCTAATATGGAAAAATAAACACACAGCTAGGGGGACGACATGCAAGATAGAGAAAACAAAGAAAGACAAGGCAGAGCAACAAACACAATTATCAAAGGTGTGAGAGAGTATGGAAAAAATGAATGTACTCTCGATCTTGCAAGTGAATTTTTGAAGGACAAGTTGCTTTGGCAAGGCCGAATTTTCCAAGCACGGAGGGTGGGTAAGCCTAGTGGTGAGAGATCTAGGCCCATAAAAGTCATCATGTCAAGCATACGTGACAAGCAAATTCTCCTAGGCAAGAAGCAACTCTTGAGAGGCTCTCGCTTTTTTCTAGATGAAGATTTAACTATTAGACAACAAGAGGAAAGAAGGGAAGAGATGTCAAAGGTTAGGGAAGCAAGGGATGAGGGCAAAAGGGCATGGCTTTTCAAAGGAAAAGCTGTTATTGCCTTTTTCGGTCCTCATTCTAAAATAGGACAGCAAGTTGGTAGCTAAGAAGCGACAACAATTTCATTAGCAGGAAACTATGCAACAAGGCCAGTATGGACAAATAGGGGTGAAGACTCAACTTTGAGTCTTGTAGGCGAAAACAAATAGCAATCAAGTTATTCTCAGGTTTCCTTAAGATTAGTTTGTTGGAACTGCAAAGGTTATCCTTGGAGGTGAGGACCTGGGTTAGGACCTATCGCGGAAGATAGAGACATAATTTGTATATTGGAAACACATGAGCATGAAGGGTGCAAGACACCTTTGTTTGAAGAGTATGTGAAGATGACAGTGTGGAACAAAGCAACTGAGAATGGTAAAGGACATGGGGGTATCATGGTCTTAGTGAGGAAAAAAAAGGTCGTCTCATTCAGTTAGAAAGAGAAGACTCAAATAAACAATTCATTTGGTTTAAAATATCAGAAAATGGTAACATCATTAGAATTGCATCATGTTATTTTGCCCCACAAGTTTCAAAAACTTACAAAAGTAGGGGGCTTGACCAAAAAACCCCTTTGCAGCCTTAAAACACGATATTGCAACGTACTCTCAACTAAGTGAAGTTCTTATAGTGGGTGATTTCAATGCTAGGACAACATGTGAACAAGCTAGTATTCTTCGTTGTAAGGAAGACTGCAACCCCATTTGGCTTACAGAAGAAAGAAAGGATCAGTGGACAAGAGTTTCAGAGGACAACAAAAGCTGCAACTTTTTTTGGGAACAACTGCTTACTCTATGTGGGGCATTTGACTTTAGTCATTTGTAATGGGTTGGCTAGATGGACAAATTCTGGCAATTTCACCTGCAATACCTACAATGGAGCAAGTGTAGTAGACTATGCAATTTGCTCACATGGCTTGTGTGAGAAAATGGAGGAAGTTTTGATTGGTGAACAACTGCGGGAGTTGAAATCTGATCATAGACCGATCTATTTAAGTCTCACTTGGGCTGAACAACAACGACATGGGACTAAAAATCAACACATTCAACAACCTCCTTCAAAGGGAAGAATTTTTTTGACTCAAAAAAACTGTAACACCTTCAAGATAGCGCTAAAGAGGCTGTTTAACAAGGAGAAAATTCCGTCCTAGGGCCTTCATAGCCATGAGCTAACAAATTTAATTCAAAGCGCACTTACATAATGCAAAAGAGCAAAAAATAGGAAATCTGAAACAAACTGCTTTCCAGTTAATGTTTGGTTTGATGAGGAATGCAAAACAAGAAGGAAAACTTTGAAAGAGTTAAGCCAGAAAGAAATAAACATAAAAGCCTACAAGCAAATTGTAAGAAAGAAAAAAACTGATTTCATGATCTCAAGGAGGGAGGAACTAATCTTCTTGGGGAAAAATAACCCCAAGTTATTTTGGAAGGAATTTCAAACGAGAAAGAAACAAACTGAAAATAATATCACAGCTTATCAATGGTTCGAGTATGCAAAGCAACTTTATGAGCAAGATCCTAAGGTGGACCCCCCTCCCTTGGTCAACACTAATACTAAGCTCTTCACCGTGCAAGAAATTGAGGTGGGTATCAAAAAATTGGGTGTTGGAAAAATAAAAGATTTAGTTGAACTCCAAGCAGAATATCTAAAGTGGGGTTCAAAAACTCTTGCACCTCACATGAAAATTTTCAACAACATCATTCAGCAGGGATTCCCTACAGATTGGACAACGAGCCTAACAATACTGCTTTTCAAGAATGGGGATGTCAACAATCCCTCCAACTATAGGACCATAATGATAAACCCCTTGTTTGCAAAGTTCGGAAGTATGCTAGAAAATAGAATCAGTAAGTGGGCGAAAGAAGGAGATAAGCGTGCTAAAGGGCAAGCTGGTTTCAGACCTAAACACTTAACGATTGATCATGGTATAACTCTAAGGCACATCATTGAAAAAGTGTGGGAGAAAAAAGAGGAAGCGTTTTGTTGCTTTGTAGATTTCAAAAAAGCTTTTGACACGGTCCCTAGAGATAAGCTTTGGCATAGAATGGAGGAACTTGGGGTTCCTATGCATCTTAGAGCAGCCGTCCATAGGCTACATGAGGAGGTTAAAGTCAAAATCAGAACGTCAGCTGGTATCTCCGAAAGTTTTAGGAGTGATATTGGGTTCAAGCAAGGGTGCCCATTATCCCCTACCCGTTTTGGTTTATATATAGACAAACTTGAAGAGTGGTTAAACTTACAGGAGGGTGATGGTGCTCTTTTGGGTGATTTTGTGATAAGGCTTCTTTTGTATGCAGATGACCTTATTCTGATTGCTAAATCCGCTCTTGGGTTGCAAGAACACTTAATTTCCCTCGAGCACTTTTGTAGTACAGTGGGGATGCAAGTCAATACTAGCAAGACGAAAGTGGTAATTTTTTCTAGCAAAAGAAAACATAATCAACATAAGTTCTACTTTGAAGGCAACACTCTTAAAGAAGTGGCAGATTACAAATACCTCAGAATTGACTTCAACAAAAATTTGAGTTGGGAAGGTTGTAGAAAGAAAAGAACTTTGGGAGGTTGGAAAGCGTTCTATGCTTTTCAAAATAGGTGTAGAGAGACAAAGCTATGGGATTGGAAGACTATGCAAACTCTCTTTGGGATTTTAGTGATCCCGGTGGTTCTATATGGTTGTGAAGTGTGGGCCAACAATACATCTGACTTACAGTGGAAGCAAATTGAGAAGATTAAAAAACGCTTGATCACAAACAAGTTTAAAATTAAAAGTTCAGTCCCTTGTGATATCATGCCGAGTGAAATGGGGGCTGCTCCTATTGAAGCAATTGCTATTGTGCGTCTCATAAGATATCTAAAAAAAATTGAGCAAATGGAAGACAGTCGGTGGCCTAAGGTCGTCTTCAATGACATATTGTGCAAAAGAAAGAAGACGTGGATGCAACAAAATATTACATGGCTTAGTAAATGGGATATCCACTTGAACAGGTGCCCTACGAACAGTAAAAGGATAAAGGCTTTTGTTATTGATAGGTTCCACAAGCGAACTTGGGATAAAGGGCTCGAGAGAAAGAAAGAGTATTATATTGAAGAGTTTAACCCCACATACAATCATCATCAAAAAGCGTACATTGGGGCCAATATATCTTGGAGAGCCAAAATGCTTATTGCCCAATTAAGAACCAATTCCCATCAACTCCGTTGTGAAACCGAGCGTTGGAAAAGACCAAAAGAAGCTTGGGAAGAAAGGGTGTGTGTGTTCTGCACCTTCGGAAAAGTGGAAACAAAAAACCATTTCATTTTAGAGTGTGAAGCCTTCAAAGACAGTAGGGATAACTATGTAAGTATCTTGACAGCTAGCTCTTGGAATGATTTATTCAGCGAGGGGACAATGGAGAAATTGGGGGAGCTCATCATCAAGTTGAAAAGGAAAAGGGTTGAAATGCAGAAATCAGTGTGTGAGGCGGTTTGTCCCATAGGCTATTGTTAGCCTCGTGGACGTTAAAATCATTTTCTTTTCTTTCTTTCTAAATGCAAAAAAGACATTCAAATATCCGTTCAATCAAAGAGGGAACAAGGGCAAAGAGTCGAAGAGATCCACAAAACTCTCGAACAGGGTTTTGAAGGTCGAAGACACTAGTGGAGATCTCGGAGAAGAGAAAGACGTCGACACACGAGAAGAAGTGGACGTGCCCCAGTAAATTTGATCCCTCATCAAGGACCTGTAATACTGTCGATTGGGTGATGGTGATTACTGCACAAGCACCCAGACCAACATGACCTAGAACAGTTGTTGCTCCATAGCAAGGCATAAACATTTAGCAGACATATAATAGACTACTTGTTTGACGCCTACATTGGAGAAGCCCCTCTTCCCAGTAGATTTGATATGGCAGTGGTAGACGAGGTGCTGGCATTTAGAATGTTGTAGATGCCCACAAATTCCAGCAGTAAAAGGTCTTCTGCAACAAAAATAAAGCATAAAGAGGGCGTGATTCCTAAGAGAGACGCCAATTTGTTGTGAACCAGACATTCCAACGTACAATTGAAGACGTTAGTCCAGTAGCTTCGTAGTGCCGTAAGAAGCCACTCGTAGACATTGTCTGAGCAGAAACGTTCAACCGGACTCGAAGACGTGATTCAGACCTTGTGGAAGACGATTGGTGCAATAAAACGGCAGCCGAGGACGGTTAAAAATCGTTGCATTAGGGCATGAAACATGCCATCATATTTTGTCAGGCCCAAAAAGGTTGGATTCTTATATTTTAAAATTTTGAAAGGGTTAAAAATGTTCAGTTCGAGTATTTCTGCATAGTAGTGTTGAATTCTCAGACCAAAAATTTACATCGGAAATACGACATTTACCATTCTCAGACCAAAAATTTGACATAGGAAATATAACATTTACCAGAAATAAGAGTATTTATGAATTATGACATTTTCGAGCTGTTTGTTTTGTTCAATGGAAGTGCTTGTAAAATTTTGGTGGACGAGATGGTTTACTAGAGTTTTGAGCCTGTCATTGTGTCAAGAGATCTAGTGACCAAACAAAGAGTTTATCCACTAAAGGCAAAAGAAATCGAAGGAAGAAAATAAGGAGAAAGAAAGGACTGATGTTATTGATAAGGATATCGATGAGGTCAGAGGAAGATGAGGATGATGTTGATGGTGGAAAAAACTGATGACGCTTTCTTATTTTGAACTGTTGAGACCCCTAAACAGGGAAACATTCGAACATTTGCTTAACATGGAAAATTATCTTGGAGAATTTGGTGGATTAGAAGGTTTGCTTAACATGGACAACTGTCTAGGAGAATTCGGTGGATTAGAAGGTTTTCTTAACATGGACAACTGTCTAGGAGAATTTGGTGGCATTCACAAAATTCTATCTCTATGAGGGCGATGACAACTTGATGAACCACTTATGGGAGTTCTAGATTTGTTGGAGGAATAATCTGAAATCTATATAATTTTTCATCCGTTTTGGTACTTTTCTGGGGTGAAGAATCAGAGCTATAGACTTGTATGGGCCATTTTTGGGGCTAATCCCAAATTTTATAAGGCAAGGTTAAAATTGAAGAATTCCACTTTTGGGGGCTTAAAAAGTGTTATTTGGGGTCATAAATTTGCCAAAACAATGTAGCAGTTTTGCCCAGGCATTTGTCTTGACGAGAGCTTTCCAACGGTGTATTGAGTGCTGAAAACATAGTTCGTATGAGAAAGTTATGCCCTGTTAAAATTAGGGTAAGAATGCAAAACAATAGTATCTTTTTAATTTCAGTGATCAAAACAGCTAGATCTATAGATCAACAGACTTAGAACACTTAGTATTTAGATCTAAGAGAGACAACAATAAACTTAGTAAGATCAGAAATAAAAACTCAGATCTAATAAGAAAGAACTCTGCTGATTTGACAGTGAACAGATCTGAATAAGACCAAACTGTAATGTAGATTTAAAAAGCTAAACTCAAGATGATACACGGATCTGTGGATCTAACAACTAATCTGATCATTACACAATAGAACAGCTATAGAGGCAATTGCAAATTCAAAGTATAGCTTCAGATCTAAATAGTTAATACTCAATGCTAACTAGATCAAACCAGTACTGAAGTAAAATCAAGTCCAGATCTGAAAGAGATGAGTAGGCAGCTTACCTGGTACAACAACCTTACCTCTGAAGAAAGAACAATAACCATAGGAGATGAAGAACCTTTTAGTATGCTCAGACAAAGGTTCAGTTCATAGATCCACCTTATAGGTTGGATCTCTTTGCCAATAGATGAAGGAATTTTCTTGCCACAAAAGATTGAACTAGAAACCCTCACAGGAACAAACCCTCAACCAATAGAAGGTATCAAAGCCCTACACAAGAAGACTGTGTATAAACTTGATTTCAGCAGGAGATAGGAGGCTGTACCCTAGGGTTTTAACACAGCAAAGAGGTTGACTGCATTTATCACACAACAGGGATAGTAGGCTGTTGTTTTGCCACTCCAGATGGCAAACAAAGGATGGCTGCAACCCTAGATACTCCAGACAACAGATAGGAGGAGGCCACAACAAGAAGGTTCCTCACTCAGCCGTGTAAAGGGTAGCACCCTATGCAAACATCACAACAAAAGGGGGCCGCACCCTAGAGACCTCACACAACAGAACAGAAGAGGGGGGCCGCACTCTTAAATCTCAGCCTGCAACAGTAGAAAAAGGGGCCGCACCTTACAGCCACACCAAACAGCAGAAAGGGGAGAAGAGGCCGCACCCTCTACACACTAAAATAGCCCTGCAACAATGAAAGGTCAGGCCGCTGTTACAAAGAACTTCACCAACAAAGGAGGCCGCAGCAAGGTCACCCACAGCAACAAAAGGAGGCCGCAGCAAGAGATCACCAAGGAGGGCCGCAGATAGGAGAGAGATCAGCGCTCACTCTTAGAAGCAAATGAAGAAATAATGTGTGTGAAATGAGAGGGGGGGGGGTTTAATTTATAGTTTTAGGCTAGGGCAAGGGTTTAAAATAAATATAATTAAAATAACATGTTTAAATAAAATTTAAACATGTTATAATAAACATTTTAAATTTAACTTTATTTTAACCCTAGAATAAAAACAACAGAACCCCAAACCAACACATGCAAGGGTAAGAGACGGTTAGCTAGGTGGCAATACTCATTCCTTCATTTAACATGGTGAACCTATTGCTTTATCATCACTGCATATGGGACTTATCCCTCATGTGGTTATGTCCTTCTTCAAGGAAGGTCATGTACCATCAGAATACTTGATAGAGGATCAAGTAGCCCCAAAACTTTTTCTGGGGTCTTATCCACCAAGGTCAAAGACCAAGGATCAACCCATGCCGTATGCATGGGTACCCTGGACATTTCCAGGGGCCCTAGGCTTATCTAGGGGCTTTAACTGCTTGGTCCTAGACCAAGAACCCCAATCGTATACTGGGGGCCCTCTCAGGGGTCTTTACTGCTTGGTTCTTCACCAAGAACCCTAGTCGTATACTGGGGGCCCTCACAAGGGTCTTATGCCATGGCACTGACTGTTTGGTCCCAGACCAAGTACCCCAGGAGTGCACTGGGGGCCCTAGATCTCGTCTAGGGTCTTAGCCATCCTTCAAGAGAATGGCTCTTGCAGCTGCTTATAAATTTAACATGCCTTTCAGAGCTTGACTGTTGCTTTGACCACCATAGTGCCGAATGGAGTTAGCCCCAATATCTCACATATGTGGAAGTTATCAGGGCATTATAAAATCTGAGATGCAAGGGAAGAAAGGGGTTCTGTTCCTATTGTATTGATTTACTGTTCCATAGCCAAGCACGGTAAACGAGTAGGATATCAGGGCAGAGCAAAAGAAGTTGGTGATCTTGTAGTGGCCTATTCAAGCCACAATTTACATCTTACTCCATAGCAACTGATTATATTTCTTGGTATTTGCACTGTGAATTCGAGATAAAAGAGCGAGGCAGAATCCTTATTTCTTGCTAGAATTTTCACCCTCATGTGTTTCTCTAGTGTACTTATTTGTATTTTGCACAATGAATCTGAGAATAAAAAAGCGGGGCACAATCCTTATTTCTTGCTGGAGTTCTCACCGTCATGGGTTTCTTGAGGGTACATTGTGTTCAATGTGTTAATGGTTTGCACTTTTTACTACTGCACTTTTGTTCTTCTTTTCTCGGTTATTTTTCACAAAGAGAGTGGTATGTGTCTAATATTATAACTTGACCATAAGCAATCAATACACAGTAAAGTATAACCTCACTGTATTTGCAGAAGCTTATTCAAATCTATTGTGATGAGCTGTCTTGTGGAATATCCATAGCAGTTTACAGAGCATATTGGTATCGTAGTGGTTTTCTTTGAGGTTTTTGTGGAATAGTTGCAGGATCTAGATATCAGCATTAGGAAGGTGAGGAATGCAATGTCAAACCCTAACCATGGTGGCTGAGTATAGTAGTATCTGAAAGGATGACTTGGAGGAGAGATTTGCAAGGCTGGAAGTGCAAGTCTCCAATATCTCCAAGAGTATGGCAATATTAATGTTAGCTCTAGAGAGCAAGTCTGAACCTGCATCATGCCAATTCCAATGAGGATGTTGGCTCTAATGAAAAACTTGAAGACAAAGAAGAGTGATAGAAAGAAAAGGGGAGCTCTAGCAACACATCTTCCCAGCTTTTGTTCAAAGTGGAAGCCAACATAGACATTAAGTCCTATCAAGGTGAGATTGATGCTGCGAAGTTGAATCATTGGTTGCAACAATTGGAAGTCTATTTCAATATGCATAACCTAGGGGAGGAGTGCAAGATATCATTTACCTCACTAAAGCTATAGGGTCACGCCCAAACTTGGTTGGAAAGCTATATGAAGACATTTAGATTGGAGGGTGATCCACCAATAACTAAGGGGGAAGTGTTTAAAGATCTCATCAAGTCCTAGTGGACTAGAATGTTCATTGGCACTACTATCGACACAATAGAGGGCAAAAGTACACCACTGAGTTTAGAGAACAAACCCTATAGTTGGGAATATCTCCCAAAAACTTGGATGTAATCATCAAGGATTTGGGTGGTATACACAATGATTTAAGGTGGCAAGTGATGCTCTTTAAGCCTATGACCATTGATGGGGCTTGTGTGGAAGCACAATATTTGGAGATGGATAAGAAGAAAGGATAGCCAAATGGTTCCAAGCAAACAAATCAGCAGGGTGCTTCTAAGGAGGGAAGAAGTGGAAAGGAAGGGGAAATAAGATTGCTGCCATTTTACATCAGTGCAGGGATTCGTACAACTACTGTGACCACTGTAATGTAGAGATCCATACAACCACTGTAATGTAGATGGTCAAACAAATGTCAAGTGGTGGAAACCATGTTAAATTTTGAGCAGCTGCAGAGGATATTCCTCTTTCAAGCAACCCTCCAAGCTGCCCTCTTCCAAGCAGCCCCCTCTAAGCTTTCCTCCTTGAGTAGCTTCCCTCTTCCTAACCACCCTCCTGAAACTGCCCCCTTCCTAAGTCAGCCTAGGTCGGCCCTAACCTATCTGACCTAACCTAAGACCTATCCTATCCTAGGGGGCGGCCCTAACCTAAGTTACCTAACCTAAACTCTAACCTATATAAAGAGAGGGAGGCGCCCCTCACTTGACATAAGTTTTACATGAGTTTTACTTCAGTTCTCATACTTCTGAGCAACAACTAGTCTATTATGAGGGAGCAACCTAGGCTTATTCTGGGAAACAATTAGGAGGTTCATTTCTGAAGGTTGGTAACACTGTTGTGGACAACAACTAGCAGCAACAAACTAATCTTATTCTGAGGCAGTTATGTAGCAACTGATTACTCTATTCTATAGCTGCTGATAACTCTTTTCTGTAGCAACAATCTTCACTATTCTGAGGCAGCTGCTAGATCAGTCCTGTAGCAGCAAATATACTCTGTTTTGAAGGTATTCTGACAACAACTAAAGGGCCTTTTTTGAGGGCTGAAACACTCTGTTTTGGGCAGCATCTTTCACTTATTCTGAGGCAGCCTTAAGACCAGTTCAGAGTCAGCCATTAAAGGGCAGATTGAGTCAGCATCAACTACAGTAAAAGCTACAGGTTTGAGGGCAGATTTGTGATAGAGGCTCAGATATATTGAAGACACATAAACAACAGTAAGAACTTTTGTCTTAGTGCTATTGTCTTATCTCTCTCTTTCTAGAAGAGTCTTGTAAGTTCATTGTACTTGTTTGACTGATCAATATATCACAAGAAGAAGTTTGTTGGGTTTTCTTCCCCTTGAGGGTTTCCCAGGATAAATACTTGTGTCTCTGTGAATGATTGTTCTTCCTATGATTCTTATGCTTCAGTTTATCATTTAAAGGTTAAAAGAACTCTACTGTTATCTTCTGTATCTGTTTATGCTTGAAAATTAACATGGTATCATAGCTCTAGGGCATGGAAGTGCTCAGATCTGCAGTTTGCTAGAGCCTGCGCAAAGGTACTTCAAAGGAAGAGAACCTTGCCCTAGCAGCAAGGACAAGGAGAGGGAGAAGATTTACTCCTCAGAAGAAGTTTCCTCAGAAGGAGAAAAGCAGAGGTAGCTTCAAAGGGAAAGAGTTTGATATGACAAGGGTGAAGTGCTTCAAGTGTCAACGAAAGGGGCACTTTGCCAGAGATTGTCCAAAGATCAGAAAAGGGCACAAAGGTAAACATCGTGCTTCTATTGCTGCAGAAGATGCGTCTCAAAGAACGAAGACAAAAGGGGCTTCTAGTAATCAAGAGACTAGGAGGGAATACTATCTTATTTTAGCACTCTCTGGTTCTCTTACAAACAATGCTGAATCCTGGTTGGTGGATAGTGGAGCCTCCAGGCACATGACTGGAAATAAAGGAGTCCTTGCGAACTTCAAGGAGAAGGAGTTCTCTTCTCAGGTAGAACTTGGAGATAATGCTAGCTATGCAATCAAAGGACTTGGTTCAGCATCCTTTCAACTCGAATCTGGAGGTGAGTTACACATTGAGGAAATTCTGTACGTTCTTGGTTTAAAGAAGAATCTTATCTCTGTTGCAGTCCTGGAAGATAAAGGTTACATGGTAATCTTCATGGACAAGAAAGCTCTCTTATGGCCTAAGAATGAAGAGCTAAGTTCAACAATTGTGATTGGAGTTAGAGAGAGAGCTCTTTACAAGCTCCCAGGATATATCCAAGCATTGGTTCATGCTTCAGTTAGTCCATCTGAGTTGTGGCATCGAAGGTTTGGACATCTTCACTACAAAGCGCTCCTCGAACTTCAAAAAATGGTAAGAGGAATGCCTATCTTTCATTTTGATCATGATGGTATCTGTAGAGGTTGTGTTCTTGGTAAAAACATAAAGAAGACCTTTCCAAACAGTAACTCAAGGTCTAAAGGAATTTTGGATTTGATACATTCAGACATATGTGGGCCTATGTCATCACCTTCCTTGAATGGATGTCTTTATTATGTGATTTTCATAGATGACTTCTCTAGAAAATCATGGATCTATTTTCTAAAAGCAAAGAATGAAACTTTTAGTAAATTTCTAGAATTCAAAGCTTTGATTAAAAATCAGATTGGAAAACACATACGTGCTTTGAGGATTGACAATGGTGGTGAATTTGAGTCTCATCAGTTTGATGACTTCTATAAAGAAGTAGGAATCAAGAGACAACTAACTGTGCCCTATAATCCTCAGCAGAATGAGATTGCTGAGAGAAAGAACAGAACAATCTGTGAGGCAACTAAAGCTATGATGTGTGATCATGACCTTCCCACATCACTTTGGGTAGAAGCCACAAGCACTGCAGTTTATATTCAGAATAGAAGTCCTCATGCTATTCTGGGGGAAAAGACTCCAAAAGAAGCATTCATTGGCGAAAAGCCAGAAGTGGGACACCTGAGGTTTTTTTTAGATGTCCAGTTTACATACATGTTCAGAAAGAGAAAAGAACTAAGATAGAGCCTTCTGGGAAGAAAGGAATTTTTGTTGGGTACAATGAAACATCCAAGGCCTACAAAATTATGTTCCAGGCCAAAGATATATCGAGGTAAGCATGGATGTAACTTTTCATGAAGAAGCTGCATTTAAGCAATCTAAAGAATCACAACAAGATACAGAGATGGAGGAACTTGAAGAGCCATTTGATCCGGTTGATACTGTGGATCCAGTAGAACAGATAGAGAGACCTTTGGAGGTACCTCTTACTAAGAGGAAGCCTTCCTGGTGTAGAGAAATTCTGCGAGAGGCAGAAAAACATGCAACTCCTTCAGGTACTTTCAGAGAGAGTAATAGACCTCAAAGCTATTTAGGTTATGTGGCTCTTATGGCTCAGATTAGCGATGCAGAGCCCACCATCTATGAGGATGCAGCTAAGAAACAAGTATGGAAAGATGCCATGGTGGAAGAATATCAATCCATCATTAAAAATGATGTATGGGAAGTAGTTCCAAGACCGAAAGAAAAATCTATGGTTACTTCGAAATGATTGTTCAAAATCAAGCATGTAGCTGATGGAAGTATTGAGAAATACAAAGCGAGATTTATGGCTCGTGGTTTTTCTCAAAAGGAAGGTATTGACTATGATGAAACATTCGCACCTGTTGCAAGGTACACTTCCATCAGGACCATCATATCCCTCGCTTCAGTTTTGGGTTGGAAACTTCACCGGATGGATGTAAAGATTGCATTCCTCAATGGTCAAGTTGAGGAAGAGGTATATATAGAACAACTAGAGGGTTTCGTGGTTCATAGAAAAGAATCACATGTGTGCAACTTAAAGAAAGCACTATATGGGCTGAAACAACCACCAAGGGCTTGGTATGCGAGAATTGACAGATGTCTTTAGAGTTTGGATTTCTCCAAGAGTGCAGCTGATCCCAACCTGTATTTCAAGGTAATAGAAAATTATCCCCTGATTTTGGTTCTATATGTTGATGATTTGTTCCTTACAGGAGAGGAACAACTGATAGCTCAGTGTAAGAGGGAGCTCACTTTTGAATTTGAAATGAAAGACATTGGACTCCTGCATTACTTCCTTGGTTTGGAGGTATGGCAAAGGTCAGATGAAACTTTCCTTTCTCAAGGAAAGTATACAGTTGATATACTGTGCAGATTTGGTGTGCTAGATTGTAAATCCATGTCTACACCCATGTTATCTAACTTAAAGAAGTTACACAAGTCAGATTCTGGATCAGACTTGGTGGACCCATCTATGTACAGGCAACTTATTGGATCTTTGATGTATTTGATCCATACAAGGCCATATATATGCTTTGCTGTAAGCTCCTTGAGTGAATTCATGTCTGAGCCGAGACACAGACATTGGATTGCTGCTAAACATGTCCTCAGATATTTGAGAGGATCCATTGCATATGGACTTAGATACACTTCTAGTGGAGGAGCGTTGCTTCATGGTTATGCTGATTCAAAGTGGGCTGGCAACTCAGTGGACCGGAAGAGTACTTCCGGATACTGTTTTAGCTTGGGTTCAGCTATGATATCTTGGTCTAGCAAGAAACAAGGCTCCATGGCACAAAGTACAGCTGAAGCTGAGTATTAGCCAGTAATGCGAGCAGAGAAACAGTATGGCTGAGAAAGCTTCTGTCCGGGTTGTTTCAAGAGAGGTTAGAAACAACTGTTATCCATTGTGATAACTAGAGTTTTTTAAAGCTCACAGAGAACCTGGTCTTCCATGACAGATCAAAGCATATTGAGATGAAATATCATTTCATCAGAGACATGGTTCAAAGATGTACCATCAAGCTGCAGTACATTGGTACTGATGAGCAGATGGCAAATATTTTGACTAAGCCTCTGTCCCTTGGAAAATTTGTGTACTTCCGGGACAAGCTTGGTATGGCAGAAAACGTGTTCCTCACTTAGAGGGAATAGCAACATCAGGAGAGATTCTCCAATGAGAGGCCTTAAGTGGCCACCCTAAAGCTAGCCAGGGAGATTTGGAGAATCAACCAGTCTTGTGAGTCATGGCAAAAGTCAAGGTGAACGTACAAACCTTGTGAGTCAGGACAAAAGTCAGGACGAAGGACATGTTGCAAGAAACCTTGTGAGCCTAGTGCAAAAGTCAAGGACAAGAAATTCTCCAAGACTGCCTTGTATGTCAAGGCTGACTTGAGACTTGGAGAAAGCCTTGTAAGTCAAGGCAAGAAGAAACTGCCATCAGTCTTGTGAGCTTTGTGTGTCAAAACAAAAGTCAAGACAAGTCTTGTGAGCTTTGTGTGTCAAAGCAAAAGTCAAGACAAGGTAATGTGAAAAGTTCTCCTAGGTCTTCAAGATGAGCTATGAGTATTCCTTAGGGATTGGCCACCCCTAAGTGAAATAACTCTAGCAGTTGACCATGGTTAAGGAGAATTGGATGATCACATTCTATGATCCTTATCTGCATAAGGTTACGAAACTTCTTGTGATATATTGATCGTGTGTGGATGTCAAAAAGTCAATGATCATGTCCAATGACTAGAAAGAATTGTGTGGATGTCTATGCCTGAAGAATACTCTCTTTGCTGAGAGGGAGTGTTAAATTTTGAGCAGTTGCAGAGGATATTCCTCTTCCAAGCAGCCCTCCAAGCTGCCCTCCTCAAGCTTCCCTCTTCCTAACCGCCCTCTTGAAGCTGCCCCCTTCCTAAGTCAGCCTAGGTCGGCCCTAACCTAGCTGACCTAACATAAGACCTATCCTATCCTAGCTTTGGGGGCGGCCCTAACCTAAGTTACCTAACCTAAACTCTAACCTATATAAAGAGAGGGAGGCGCCCCTCACTTGACATAAGTTTTACATGAGTCTTACTTCAGTTCTCATACTTCTGAGCAGCAGCTAATCTCTTCTGAGGGAGCAGCCTAGGCTTATTCTGGGCAGCAGCTAGGAGGTTCATTTCTGAAGGCTGGTAACACTGTTGTGGGCAGCAACTAGCAGCAACAAGCTAATCCTATTCTGAGGCAGTTCTGTAGCAGCTGATTACTCTATTCTGAGGCAGTTCTGTAGCAGCAATCTTCACTATTCTGAGGCAGCTGCTAGGTCAGTCCTGTAGCAGCAAACATACTCTGTTCTGAAGGTGTTCTGACAGCAACTAAATGGCCTTTTCTGAGGGCTGAAACACTATGTTCTGGGCAGCATCTTTCACTTATTCTGAAGCAGCCTTAAGAGCAGTTCAGAGTCAGCCATTAAAGGGCAGATTTGAGTCAGCATTAGCTACAGTAAAAGCTACAGATTTGTGATAGAGGCTCAGATATATTGAAGACACAGAAACAGCAGTAAGAACTTTTGTCTTAGTGCTATTGTCTTATCTCTCTCTTTCTAGAAGAGTCTTGTGAGTTCATTGTACTTGTTTGACTGATCAATATATCACAAGAAGCAGTTTGCTGGGTTTTCTTCCCCTTGAGAGTTTCCCAGGATAAATACTTGTGTCTCTGTGAATGATTGTTCTTCCTATGATTCTTATGCTTCAGTTTATCATTTAAAGATTAAAAGAACTCTACGGTTATCTTCTGTAGCTGTTTATGCTTGAAAAGTAACAACTACATCTCGAGTTGAACACAAGGAATTGTAGCAAGGAGCCCAAGAAGAGAACATGTTAAGTATGGATTCAAAGAACTAGATTCAAAGCAATGTAGATGATGAAAAGATTGCATGTACTACATTGTAGAGGGAGGTGAACACGAGCAACCTCTATCACATCGAATAAAAGTAGATGACCAAACTCTTCCATACTAAGATTTAGGTCAGGAACACCAAGGTGGATGCACTATTTGACTCCTGTTCACAAGCCAACCTCATAGCAGAGGGCTTGCCAAGCAAGCTTGGATTGGAAGTCAATGATCATCCTTGTCTATACTCACTTGGATGGGTGAGAACAAGGATGTGGAGCTGAGAGTTACCAAGCAGTGGAAGGTCAAATTTGCCATTGATGCAGATTATTACATTGATGAAGTGGAGGTGGATGTGGTGCCACTTGATGTATGTGGTGTAGAGTTGGGAAGGCCCTACATGTATACAAGGATGTTATCTTCATGCGGAGAGCCAACCATACTGCTTGTTCAAGGATGGTAAATTCATCATCAATGCGCATAAAGGTAAATCCAACATGATAATTATTGATTTGGGCTTTGGGCTCTCATTCTCACCTTTTGATTGACCTGTGGGTCCTTTGGTGAGTTAGACTGGCTGCTGTGATTAAGTTGGTTGTTAAATGTGATTCTTCTGGCTATTGTGACAAACTTAAGGGTTAGCTGTCGTTGCCTTTTGCCCTTATTTTGACTGTTATGGCCAAAGTCATATGTGGCTGGGACTTAGCAACAACTTGAGAAGCCAAAGAACTAGAGTTAACTCACCACTCAGCAGAACAAAGCAAACTAAATATATATATAAAAATATTCAAAATTTGACAAAAATAATCAGAGACAATTTTATTTCATGTGAAATATGTCATTTAGACATATACTTGTGTAAATAGGCAAATGAATTTGTAACTGTAAACATACATCATATGGCAGAGCCTGAAGACTTAAAGCAGATAGTTTGCAAATTGCAATTACATAAATGATAATACAATGCATGTATCAGAGATTGTAGAATCTCAGAGTGCATGCTACAGTCTACAAGCTTATCTAGAACAAATAAAATTGAAATTGTGATTCGGACTACTTTGAATTTGTTCATTAGATAGAATTATTTGTAAGGAAACTGCAGAGTAAAAAACAAATAGAAAAAACAAGAGTGAGAAATCACTTTAAAGGTCTTATTTTCACAGTAGGTTGTTCCAGTGAGTCCATCTGTGAGTTTTGATGTGTTTCACTGAGTTTGACTGTGTCGACTGAGCCAAACTGAGTCTTAGGCTAGTGATTTGTTTTGATGGTGAGTCAAGATGATTCTGCAAGTTTCATGAGTACTTGCCTAGTCCTGTTACTATGGTGTTTATTGGTTGGCTTGTAACGTTTTCGTCTATGAAGAAACTATACTCATAGATGAATGCTGATGGGGATTGTTCTACAATCCATACAGTTAGTCTCCTTGCGTGGATTCAATGAAGAGAACTTGCTGTGGATTTGCTAGAAGGCTAGAATTTCCAACCATGACATGTGCTTGTTAAGGTAAGATTGTTGGTAAAGAATCAAATATGTTCTTCACTTTTGTTCAATTTAACTTTTAGAATATCTTTATTGCACTCCACATTTTGAGTTGACATCAAAGGGTCGGTATACACAGTTTATTGTCTTGTTGTGGCTCTTACTATCTTTAAGCTATTGTAATCTGTATAGGTCTGAAGGTGTTTTGTGTTGTCATTTTGAACCAGACAATAAGACATTGGTATTCCTATATATATTTTTTAATGTTTAAGAAGTAATCACTCCTAAAAGCAAATGTTACAGCTATTCAGTGCATGGATTCTTCTGAAGTAATTTGATTTGGCATGATATTTGTTATGTTTTCTTTTTTATGTAATTTGCTGATTAGTTTGTCTTTTCCTCACGTGTTGTTCCAAAGCATCATATTCTGAAGGAGATTTGTATGGTGGAGTGAATGTTACATCCCTAGAAAAGGGTGAGACAGACATAGGAGTTACGTGTCACTTTTAACAAGTAAAGAGCATGGATCCTGGGAAAGGAAGTTCAGATTCATCTCCACTTCCATCTATGTAAAGTTCTTTTTCTCAACATATTAGATTTTTTAGTTTGTTACTTGGGATGCATAAATGACTAAATGGGATGGATGGTGTTTTGTTGTTTAGGGTGATGCTTGTTTGCACCTGCTTGTACCATGTTTTAAAAGCCAAACTTAAGTGAATATACACGAATTGATTGTTTGAAAGGTCCAACCTAAGTAACATAAATGCGTTTTTTTGTTATTATTTTTGGCAATGTTTATAAATTTATATGCACCTCGGATCAGAATGGTCTAATACTAAGTTGTTGGGATCTAGGTCTGGATACAGATCTGCTGGGTTTTTTGAAAAGTCAGGATCTGGATATGAGTAAACACACACACACATATATATTTTTTTCGTAGGAAAGAATCAAAACTTTTCATTTCAGTAGACAAAAAAGTTACATTTCATATGGGCATTATGAACCCCAAAAATCATCTCTGCCTAAAGATCAGAGAGAGAATTTATCAGTGTAATAACTTCAAGAAAGTAAGATCCTGGACTCGATGTCCAATATTACATCCTAAAAAACAAGAGGTAATGTCAACCTCAGAATAAAAATTGAACAAACAGTTCCCACATGGGCCTACAATCTTTCAGAAAACAACATCATAAGATGAGTCATGACCGATACTCAATAAAAAAGCTATGTTGCATGAGTTTCCAAAACAGGGAAATGGGGGGGACAAGTGTTTGGAACGGCTAGAGCACACCCCCAATTTTCAGGGGACAGTAGGTTGGGGATGACACACACGCACATATACACAAACTGCAACCTGCACTTTTACAATCAACAGTGACCCTAACTGTTGATTTCTCTTTACACACCTCTCTCAGGACTAGGTGAGTCTCGTGGGGTATTAATATGATTACTCTGAACTAGTGTCAAAATATTACCATTATTATGGTGCACAAATAGTTACATGGTGGCAACTAACCTTAAGCAGTGCTGTCTAAAAAGGTTCCATCCACTCAACCATACAAACTTCTCAACCATTTTTTAACTCAACCGGAAAACTATAGTGCAAGGGACTTCTAGGGGTTCTTGGAAAACCAAGGGATGTGGGGATGGTAAAAAACCCTAAAGTTTGCACGGAATGTGGGAATGTTGTAGATTTTTGAGGAACTATGAAGGCTGCCCAACAGGTCTGTCTTTGACCTCTTGTTGGGCTCTAAGTTTAGTTATCCAAATCTGTCCTTGCTGCTGTTTTAGGACAGCAAACAGGTCTGTTTACTTCTGCCAAGAAATCTGCCTTCCACTGATGGATATATGCTCTTTTAAGGTGCCCTTGCAAGTGGTTTTAGTAATTGAATGTTAGCACATGCAAACCTCAAAACATATAGCACTCCTCTAGGATCTTAACAAGCTCCTACTGCTGATTTAAACACTAAGCATACATGAAATTTGAACACAAGTATTTTTGGTCAACATGACCCTGGATAAAACCCCCCCGGGGAAAACCAGTTTAGAATGAAAGTGTATATATGTGATGTTTCAAGCATGGAATACAATAAGTAAATAAATACAATGGAACCTGTACAAGTAGCAAGCTCCTCTCAAGTTTGGCTAGAAGGTTCCATGATGAATGTGCCCAAGCAAGTGCGCCCTCTCTTCCTTGTTGCCTATTCCACTGAACTGGTGCGCCCTTGATCCTCTCTTGTTCAATGGAGAAACCCTTGCATACAAAAAAGCTCTTGTATGTTGCCTCAACAATGAACCACTCAGATCTGCAATAGCTCAAGTAACACTAGTGCCTGCTAAGCTTGCGCCCTCCTCCAAGAGTGTGCCCTCCACCAAGCAAGAACTCACACCACAAACGAATGAGGCCTTTTATAGCACAAGTTGTAGGTTGGGCAAAGCCCGACCCAACCACAAAAGCAAGTGCTACAACTTGGGAATCCTACACCCAATGTCACTTCGATGTAGGTCCCGCACTTCAAGGGTGACTAGGTCACTCTAGGGAGGCGATCCTGGTGACCCTAGGGGGAATGAGATGTAGATGAATGAATATGGAAGTAGAGCCCCTAGAGGTCAAATCTAAATGGAGTGAGAAGTGGAAAGAGATGCCTTGTAAACCCAACAAGTTTGGCCCAAAGATGTAATACTTCTCCGGATGATTGTCCCTGCCCGAGACACAAGAAAATCCAACTTGCAATGATATATGTTAGTATGGATCAGCAAGTTAAGTTTGCTGTCCCTAATTTGCAGCAGTAGATGACAGTTTATATTAGCAAATAAAGCATCTAAATCAGCATATAAAGGTCTAAACTAGTTAAGCAAATCAACATTAAGACTAGCAATAAATATGGGATGAAAATGGCACTTAAGAGGCAAGCGAAGATGATTGTTGTAAACATGTACTTTCTGCAGAAAATTGCAGCCTTATGGCTGTAGCTTTTAGTCACTTATATCAGCAAATTACACCATCAAAAATGCCAACAATTATCCCAAAAGATGCGCTCTAGTTAGTAGAGTTAGTGAGCAAAATTTTAGGAGTTAAGAGAGAGTTAGTAGCTAGGTTATGCAGCCCTAATGGCTGTAGGTTAAAGTTTGTAACAACAATTTAAGTAGTGGGAGAGAGGGGACGCCCTAGTAGGGGAAGACTCCTCTCAATGTGGCAAACCAACTCCAAGCAAGAGATCTTTCAAAAGACAAAAAAATCACGTTTCCCAAGGCAATGATTTTATATCTGCAATACAAAAAATAAATGACTAGTGCCTTTACTATTGGGTTAATGGAGTCAAATAAATGAACTAGAGATGCTACTTCCTTGGGGGTGTAAATCCTCTTACTTCCCAAGGTAAGTATCTCTAGTTAGGGTTTGAGAATGAGGGGTGTAAATCCTCTTACTTCCTCAAACAAACCCTTGCAACATCAATGAACTTTAAGCAATAAATGATATAGACTAGAGAGGGGGTGTAAATACTCTTACTTCCCACTTAGCTCCTAGCACAACAATCCTTGACTTGAAAAGATGAGAGCATAAGAGTAAAAGACCATACCAAAATCAAGAAAGATGCTAAGATGATCCACCATAAAAGCTAGAAAGCATTCATCCAAGGCTAGCGCCTCACTCCTCCATCAACCATTCATAAGAGATAGCCATAAACAAGTGCACAAAAGACAAATATAACCAAGTGTAGCAAAAATTTCAGATCAAGTCCTCTCACAAGAGGGAGAGTTATGTCAAAATAAGATCTTATGATCTCTTATTTATACAAAATGTCACTAAGGTGACTTGTCCATATATTATGGGGTAAACCACAAGACTAGGGGTCAACAACTCTGTTAATGTTTAAGCCATTATTATAGTTCTTTGCATTTCAATAGATAACAACAACATAAGACAAGATCACTGAGAAATACACAATCATAAGAGACACAACATTTATCTTGGGAAACCCTCTAGGGGAAGAAAACCCAACAAAACTTCATTATTATAGATAGCCAATACAATGCCAAGAGATAACTCAAACAAGTACAGAAAGTCCTCTCCCAAAGATGCGCCTCTCTCTCTCTCTCTCTCTCTCTCTCTCTCTCTCTCTCTTCTCCAATTGCAGCTCTGAAACTTGTCTCTCAAATGAATAAGTGAGTGTGTGTCTAAGTGAGGGGCTAGCATCCTTATTTATACAAATCTGGCATGTGTGGAAGTGTCCTTTCACTAGCAGGGCCGACTTCTTCTTCTGGGTGGTTATAACCACCTTTATTATATTCTGGGGCCTCTTTAATATATTCTGGGGCCGACTTCTTCTTTTGCCTATTACAATTATATTATGACCAATCCGCAAAAGGGGATTTGGTCTTTTACAATAGCCGACATGTTCAATCCACAATGGGGATTGATCCAATGAATAATATATCAAATAATAATCAGAATACACTTTGCAGTTACATTATTTCAGCACTCCCCCTTAACAAGAAGGGTATTCTATAGCAGCATCAGACGAGAGAGAGGCCTTTATCATCAACAACATCAGGAGGACAACATTATCAATATCATCTTGGAACACTGACTGGCGTATCTATAAATCATCGGAAGTTTTCTTCATCGACAACATCATCATTCTCAAAGGAATGCAATCATCATCTGCATCAATATGGATTAGTATAAAACTAATACATCATCATCACAACACGAGGTTGGCTCATCATCATAATACTGGACTGGCTTTACGTCACAGCTGTAAGGCTGGAAGCACAGTACTCATCTTGCTTTACGTCACAACAATCAAACTGGAAGCAAGGTACTCGTCTTGCTTTACGTCACAGCAATCAAGCTGGAAGCAAGATACTAGACCGGCTTTACGTCACAACTATCAAGCTGGAAGCACAGTACTAGTCTCATCTCATTGTCTTGCTTTACGTCACAACCATTAGGTTGGAAGCAAGATACTAGACTGGCTTTACGTCACAGCTGTCAAGCTGGAAGCTCAGTACTAGTCACATCACATCTTCTTGCTTTACGTCACAACCATCAAGTTGGAAGCAAGATACTAGACTGGCTTTACGTCATAGCTGTCAAGCTGGAAGCTCAGTACTAGTCACATCACATCTTCTTGCTTTACGTCACAACCATCAGGTTGGAAGCAAGATACTCGACTGGCTTTACGTCACAACTGTCAAGCTGGAAGCTCAGTACTAGTCACATCACATCTTCTTGCTTTACGTCACAACAATGAAGTTGGAAGCAAGAGATGTCTCATCACAACAACTACTCCCCCTTTCGAGGAAGGTCCTTTCAGACTATACCAAGCTTATCTTGAAAGTGCTCAAACTTTACACGAGATAGAGGCTTGGTCAACACATCAACAACCTGTTCATCCGTGCTAACGTACTGAGCTTTATGGCTCCTCTCTGCACCATGTCACGGATGTAATGATATCGGATCTCTATTTGCTTCGATTTATCATGGAATACAGGATTCTCTGTCATCTTTATGCAGCTCTGGTTTTCACGTAGGATCGTGGTTGCTTCCATCTTTAGGTCAAATAGACCGGTCAACAAATTTCCAAGCCATATAGCTTCGCAGCTAGCAGAACACGTAGCAATGTATTCTGCTTCCGCTGTGTTGAGAGCAATGCTGGATTTCTTCCTACTCTGCCACGAGATCATGGCTGATTCCAAACTGAAACAACATCCTGAAGTGCTTTTCCTGTCATAAACACTTCCTGCCCAATCTGAATTAATGTACCCACTCAATGTGAAATCATGATCTCCATCATAACTGAGACCATAATCTATTGTACCCTTAAGGTACCTCATCACATGTTTTGCAGCCACTAGGTGAACATGTCTGGGTTCTACCAGAAACTGACTCAAGGTGTTCACGGCAAAACAAATATCTGGTCTGGTGTTTGTCAGGTACATCAGCGATCCAATAATCTGTCTATATAGTGTGGCATCAATCAATTCTGACGAAGTATCGACCATTAGCTTAAGCTTTGCTTCCATGGGTGTATTCATGGACTTGCACTCCAACATGTCGAATCTCTTCAGGATTTCGACTGCATACTTCCCTTGGTTAAGGAAGATCTTCTTTGGACTTTTCCATACCTCAAGACCTAAGAAATAATGCATTAGGCCAAGGTCTTTCATCTCAATTTCTGAGGCGAGTCTCTTCTTACATTCGTTGATGAGCTTTTCTTCTCCAGTTAAGAATAAGTTATCCACATATAGCAATAGTATCACTGGCTCATCGTTCATAACCTTGAAGTAGAGGTTAGAATCTGCTTTACTCTTGGTAAAGCCCAAGCTCGTTAGAAAACTGTCTATACAACCATACCAAGCTCTAGGAGCTTGCTTCAATCCGTATAAGGCTTTCTTCAATTTGCAGACATGAGACTTCCTGTTTTCAACTTCAAATCCTTGAGGTTGCTCTATTACAGTTCCTCTTCGATGACACCATTTAGGAAGGTTGTTTTTACGTCCATCTGGTGTAATTTCCACTTCATCTTAGCTGCAAGGGCTATGATCGTTCTGATTGAAGTGTATCTGGCTACAGGAGCGAATGTCTCTTCATAGTCAATGCCTTCCTTTTGAGAAAAGCCATGAGCGACAAATCTTGCTTTATACTTCTCAATACTTCCATCAACAACTTGTTTTATTTTGAAGAGCCATTTGGAGGATGCCACGTCCTTACTCTTCGATCTAGGAACTATTTCCCATACATCGTTCTTTATTATGGATTGGTATTCCTCTGTCATGGCATCTGCCCATTCTTTCCTCCGAATGGCTTCTTCAAAGCAGGTAGGCTCCTCCTCTAGGAGATCACACATCAAAGCCGTATAACTGGAGAATGGCTTTGGTCTTTTCACCTGTCTCGTGGTTCCTTCAGGAACACCATACTTCTCTCCATCTTGAATAAGCTCTCTAGCCCAAGTTGGCTTTCTTTTATGGAGGATTGTCATCTGAGGAGGTTCTTGAACTTCTATTATATCATGGTCTTCTAGAATTTCCTCATCAGGGGAATTTACGACTTCCCTCACTGGTTTTGCGGCTCTAGGAACCTCCCTCACCAATTCTGCAGTTCTGGGGATTACGGGTTCCTCTTCATATACTTCTTTAAGCTGGCATCTTCTCGATTTCTTGAGCACTGCATCTTCATCAAAGGTCACATCCCTGTTGATCTCAATGTGGTGGTGACCTGGTATATAAATTCTGAAGGCCTTGGAGACCTCATAGTATCCCACAAATATTCCCTTCTTTCCCGAGGGTTCCAACTTGTTTCTCTTCTCTTTCAGAATGTGTATAAAAACTGGGCAGCCAAATATTTTGAGATGGCTTACCTCTGGCTTCTTTCCGGTGAACATCTCTTCCAGGGTCTTGAACCCAAGTGCACTATGGGACAATCGGTTCTGCACATATACAACTGCCATTGCTGCTTTTGCCCATAAGCACATAGGAAGATCTTGATCATGGATCATAGTCTTCACAGCTTCCATTACCGTTCTGTTCTTTCTTTTAGCTACACCGTTTTGTTGAGGATTACAGGGAGTAGTGAGTTCCCTCTTGATCCCAACATCTTTGCAGAAGTTCACAAACTATTTTGAGGTGTATTCTCCTCCATTTTCTGACCTGAGTATCTTGATCTTTCTTTTAGAAAGATTCTCTATCAAGGCTTTGAATTCCTTGAATTTGCTGAACACTTCATCTTTAGATTTCAAAAAATACACCCAGGTCTTACGAGAATAATCATCAATAAATGATACATAGTATACATACCCACTGATGGAGGGCAATGACATTGGGCCACACACATCTGAATGAATGAGTTCTAGGACTCCTTCTGCTTTGCTGTCTCTCTTCGGAAAAGGGTTCTTGATGTTCTTCCCTTGTGCACATCCATTGCACACGCCTTCATGGTCAATCTTGAGTTCTGGTAAACCTTTGACCGCTTTGTATATGTATGGTAGCGCCTTGTAGTTAATGTGGGATAATTTTCTATGCCAAAGTTCACATGGATTCTCAATAGTGTGGGTCATGGCAGCTTTTGAGTGACCCTTTAGCTGATACAAGCCACCTTCTTCTTTTCCAATGATGATTGCTTCTTTTAAGGTTTCTCCTTTAGTACGTTGCCTTCTGCAACCTTCACTATAGCTTCCTCAGGGATATTACCTGTGACCTGGAACAAGGTCAACAAAACAACAAGCAAGAGTAATATCCTTTTGATAATATAAATCAATAGCACGAACAATCATCACAGTAGCTCCTTTAGAGCTATTACTTGTAGCTTGTCTGAAGCAAAGATTAGAGGTAAGAGATATAATACGAAATGAGGTCAACACTCTCATAGTGTTGTGATCAAACATTCCTCCATGGCAACCTGGAACTAACACACAGGGTTTCTCCTGGGACCTGGAGCCTTGTCTTCAAGAATGAGTGCTTGCTTTTCTTCCAAGTCTCCTTCACTCAAGTGACGAGTGCTTTCTTCAACCTGTCTTCTGTACTGAGACAATATGCTATCTTGACAGAAGGTTGAGTTAGAGGATAAGCTCTATGATCTCAACTTTTAATCCATCTAATACCTTGACTCAGATTTTGATCAAAGGTTAGAATGATGGTCATAGCTACAACATGCAACACTGATCAAAATAGTCATAATAAATAGATACATATCAGAATAATCACACTTGGGTTGCATCATTCCTCTGAATGTGTTGGATCTTGAGATCCTTCTGGATCTATGGCAAGAGATCCTTCTCCTGCAAATACTCTTTAAAGTTTAACCATTTAAACATATGTGAGTACATATCTCTGATAGCATTTGCAAGTAGTGGCACCATCTGACAACAGCGGTAATCATTACCAACTCTTGAAAATTTCAAGGGTGACTGCAACTGGTACTACGGCTGATACTTCAACTGGTACTGCAACTGCAATTGATACTGCAATTGGTTTTGAGACTGCAACTGCAACTGCGACTTAGGGTTTTATGAGGAAACCGTAATTTTTCAAACTTCAAATTTTGAAATTCTGATCCAGGGGATAGATGCGCTGAGCTGAGGCAAGTAAGTTGGTGCAGTTAGATTTATGAAAATCCAACTTTTACCCCCTCAAACTTGATTTGCGGATTTCTGGACTGGTGCTTCTGGTACTCTGGTACTTCTGGTACTCTAGTTTTCTAGTACTTTGTGAAAACTAGGGTTTCACTTTTCGGGAGATCTAGCCACTGAAAAGTTGCACTGAAGGTGCCAAAACGATCCTTGAGGGAGGGCACACTTTTCTAGATGTTTTTAGGGCTGAAATACCTCACCAACAAAAAGCCCTAATTTGCATGTACGACAACGGTGACGTTTTTCACTTTTCTCTTGTGAAAGATGCTTTCTTCAGCTTGGCTCTGATACCATGTTAATGTTTAAGCCATTATTATAGTTCTTTGCATTTCAATAGATAACAACAACATAAGACAAGAGCACTAAGAAATACACAATCACAAGAGACACAACATTTATCCTGGGAAACCCTCTAGGGGAAGAAAACCCAACAAAACTTCTTTATTGTAGATAGCCAATACAATGCCAAGAGATAACTCAAACAAGTACATAAAGTCCTCTCCCAAAGATGCGCTTCTCTCTCTCTCTCTCTTCTCCAACTGCAGCTCCGAAACTTGTCTCTCAAATGAACAAGTGAGTGTGTGTCTAAGTGAGGCGCTAGCCTCCTTATTTATACAAATCTGGCACGTGTGGAAGTGTCCTTTCACTGGCAGGGCAAACTTCTTCTGGGTGGTTATAACCACCTTTATTATATTCTGGGGCCGACTTCTTCTTTTGCCTATTACAATTATATTATGACCAATCCGCAAAAGGGGATTTGGTCTTTTACAATAGCCGACATGATCAATCCACAATGGGGATTGATCCAATGAATAATATATCAAATAATAATCAGAATCCACTTTGCAGTTACATTATTTCAACAAACCCTAATCTTTCCCCCTTTAACAAAGTAATATTAAACAATTCATTTAAAGTTTCACTTTTTGCACAAAATAAAACCCTAATTTTACATGGACGTCACCCCTTTAGGAGACGTTTTGCCACTTGGAACAAGTTGTTGGTGTTGGAGAAGCCATGGTAGGCCTCCAAAGGCCACATGTCAAGCATCTATGCAATCTCCTCATGGCCAAGGTCTCATCCTCCTCAAAACGTCCATGTGTCAATGTGTGGCAACACCACCACCAAACCCTAGCCCCCAAGTATGACGTCAAGCTCAAAAGGAAGACGTTTTGCCCCTCCTGGGCAAATCGTTTGGCATGTGAGGGATGGGCTAGGTCTTCCACATCATCTTCTAGGTCTTCAATTCTTCATCTCTGTGATCCGGCATGTGGACCCTTGGCATCCAACCCGTGGGCTTGTAGCCCCATGGAAGCCCAAGCTAGGCTTGTTCTCCCAAAACTGTCCACCAACTAGGTCCTGCAAAGACAAATGAGCACGCCCTCCAAGGATCTCAAGTCATAATATCATGATAAGTGAATCTAATCAATAAATGAGCCACCTAAGCATGTGCATCAAAGATCACTATATCAAACAATTAATTTCTCAAAGACACTATGCGACTTGTCAAGCTTGAATATGGGAGGATTGACGAGGTGTCTTATTGGGTAGATCTTGCTCTAGGTCAAGGAGAGTTTCCAAGAGATCCCTCTCTAAGCCATGTAAAGTGGATGAAGTGGTTGGGGTCAAGACTCAATGGGCATAGGGCTCATGGCATACAAGGGGTCGTAGTGTCTCATTCATGGGTGCCTTTGTAGAGGGTTGTGTGGTATCTTCATCCGCAATGCACTTTTTCTAAGCCCATTAATTTCCATTCTTTTATTCTTTCATAATTTTAAGGAGAGGTTGAAGGTCATTGCCCTGACGTGGTGACCAGATAATTGCAATTTCACCCACAAACACCTAGTGGAAATGAGAAGGTTGGCTCATGATGAGACCCCCTTTCTCTCAGCCATGCAACTGAGAGCCATTATTCTGGTTTGGTGACCAGATGATGGCAATGTCATACCACTAGATATTCATGGATGTGATAAGTCAACTCGTGATGAGACCTCCTATCCTTCAACTAACCTTTTAAGCATTCTTTATTATATTGTGGGTCCCCTTTACTCAAAGATAAGCGTTTCATTGCTTTCTTGGGTGATCCCTGGGCGAAGTATCTGGAAGGTTCATACAAGGCTTTTATCTTTTACCCAACATCAATCCCTCTGGGCCTTCAACCCCTTCTTCCCATAGAATGAGGGACAACTCCTTCTTGGGTCAATACACCCTAAAATCCCAAGAGATAAGGAAATGGAGGGGAACAATGATGGAAAGTGGTAAGTATGGTCGGGAACGGTACGATGGCTCTTTAAGGGGGTTCCTAGTAGCAAACCCATCCCCAAGGAAGATCACTTACTAGGGCACAATGTCAACCACCAAGGTGAAACAGGGCAAAAGGCATAGTGTCCAAGCATATATCATGAAATCTAGAGAAATCTAAGATACAACATACTCAACTGGCTTAAATATTGAAATGATGCTCACCATAATATTGACTTGTACCTCATGGAGCAAGGCCCATTGCCTTTCGGAAGCCAACTGATGTGGTGGATGCCATCTGGAAATCTGTGACCATCTATGGTGGTGAGAGGGGTTTCCAACTGTGCAAAAGGGTACTGCTGGTCATGTAGTCTTCTCGACACTCCATATTTGCAACCTGAGGGCCTCGAGACATAATCTCCTTAGTTATCCACGAAATGGGGATAACAAGGCCCTAAGCCTCCTTGCGCCCTCCATGAATGATGGCGCCCAAGCTTCCCTCATCCAATGCTTCCATTCTCCTCTGAATGCTCCTCTCCAGACTCTCCAAGTGAACAAATGAGTGAATGAGCCTCCATTTTCCCTATGCGCCTCTCTTGAACCATCCATAAGGAAACCTAGAGATCAATGGTCTAGATCACTCCTAGCCATCTCTAATCAATGGCTGAGATCTCCTCAAAAAAATCTCACTTAGAAACCCACTTTGGGTTAAGTTTCCTAAGTTCACTTTTTGTTTGTCAATTCACCCACAAAGTGAATTAATTGTCACTTTTGCCTTAAGTGACAAATTCCACCTTTTTGACTTAGGATAAAGTCAATGTGGGATTAGACATAAAGTAGAAGGTACAAAGGGTCTAATATCTCCCTCTTGTGGTTAGAGACCCACAACCACAAGGGGACCACTTTCTAAGGTACCCAAAACTCAACACTCCCTCTTACCGAGGAAAGTGTTTCTCACCAAGCCCATCTCGTCCCTGCAGTGGACAATGTTGCTTGGTGGCAAATACTCGATGAGTATGGCTGTACCCTGATCATCAAAAGTGGCCTCTGACTCTGATCTGCTTGACTAAAGATCCTGATCTTGGCATCTCACCAAAGATCCCTACCTTAGCATCTCACCAAGGATCTCTGGCTCTTGGCATCTCACCAATAGTCTTATCTCTTGACATCTCACCAAGAGTCTCTCTTTTGGCATCTCACCAAGAGTATCTGGATCTTGGCATCTCACCAAGATCCTCACCTTGGTCTCTCACCAAGTGACTTCCACTTGAAGTGGAATCTGAAATTGATCTGCTCGTATCCATAGCCAAGTGAGAGTCAACCCTCTTTGGTGCCCTGCTCACTCTCATCAATCTCTAATGCTCTGAAGCCCCTGCACCAATTGTCTGTCTACTCGGCAACTCTGAAACTGAAGCTGTCCCGGGTGGACCAGTCACCCCTGAAAATGGTGTCCTCGAAAACTGAGTTTGCGTCCCATGAGATACAACACTCTCAATATGTGGGACCTCCTCAACTCTGTCTGCGCACCAACCACCAGATGGTGTATCAACTGACAAACAACAATCGACAAAATCACACTCCCTCTCAAACTGAGCAGTGAACTCCTCCTCCTCTGCTGTCGCTGCAGTACCATCCTGCTGCTTCTTCTTCTTGGGACACTGTCCAACATAGTGCCCCATCTCTTCACAAGCAAAGCATCTCACTGTGCTCATGTCTCTCTCTTGTCCACTACCACTCTCCCGTGGCTTGGCCCCCATCTTGGGACCTTGTCTAACACCCTTGTCGGTCTTATTCTTGGCCTTTGACCAAAGAGCAAGATCCTCATCATCCTCAACAATACGCTGCTGTCCTGAAGATCCAGAGCTGCATCTCAACTCCTCTTGTATGAAGTCGTCCTAGAGTCTCTCCCAACTGGGCATGGCCTCCTTGGCCACAATGCCTCGAGGCTCGCACAAAGGAACCCCAAGGTTTGGAGAAGCCGTTTAAGGCTGTCCCCACCAAAAAGTCGGGATCCACAATCTCCCCAACTGTTGCCAACTCATCTCGAGTCTGTGTAAATCTTCCAAGGTATGATGTCACCGACTCTGACTTGAGCATCTAAATGCTCCTGAGCTTCTCCTATAGAACCTTCTTTCGGTTCTGATTGGGACTCTGGTAGAGCTTGCACAATGAGGCCCACATCTCAAAGGCATAGTCCTTCCCAGTCAAATGGGGTATGACATGGTCTCTGACCGCATCACAGATAGTCCTCTTAGCCTTGGTGTTCCTCTTTCTGAACTCTGTTACCAGCAAGGGAGTAGTGACAAGAGGAAAAACCACTGGAGCTTGAACTATATCCCATAGTTCAAGATCCTCCAAGACAAATATAATCTTGGTCTTCCAAGGGGACCCGTTACTAGCTCCTGCTAGCCTATCCTCTGCCCTCATCTGAGTCACCGACATGTCTGCCCACTGAAACTCAACCTGATGCTAATCACTGCAAAAGAGTACAACCTCACTCCTGTCAACATAGGTGTGAAAAGAGGCTGTCCAACACTGTCCAAAAACAGTCCAACAAACTGCCCACTGTATGCTCTACAAATCAGCAAACTCTTAGTCACTTAGGCTCTGATACCATGTAGATTTTTGAGGAACTATGAAGGCTGCCCGACAGGTCTGTCTTTGACCTCTTGTTGGGCTCTAAGTTTAGTTATCCAAATTTGTTCTTGCTGCTGTTTTAGGACAACAAACAGGTCTATTTACTTCTGCCAAGAAATCTGCTTTCAACTGATGGATATATGCTCTTTTAAGGTGCACTTGCAAGTGGTTTTAGTAACTGAATGTTAGCACATGCAAACCTCAAAACCTATAACACTCCTCTAGGATCTTAACAATCTCCTACTGCTGATTTAAACACTAAGCATACATGAAATTTGAACACAAGTATTTTTGGTCAACATGACCTTGGATAAAACCCCCCTGGGGAAAACTAGTTTAGAATGAAAGTGTATATATTTGATGTCTCAAACATGGAATACAACAAGTAAATAAATACAATGGAACCTGTACAAGTAGCAAGCTCCTCTCAGGCTTGGCTAGAAGGTTCCATGAAGAATGTGCCCAAGCAAGTGCGCCCTCTCTTCCTTGTTGCCTATTCCACTGAACTGATGCGCCCTTGATCCTCCCTTGGCCAATGGAGAAACCCTTGCATACAAACAAGCTCTTGTATGCTGCCTCAACAATGAACCACTCAGATCTGCAATAGCTCAAGAAACACTAGTGCCTGCTAAGATTGTGCCCTCCTCCAAGAGTGCGCTTCCACCAAGCAAGAACTCACACCACAAAAGAATGAGGCCCTAAGCCTCCTTGGACCCTCCATGAATGATGGCGCCCAAGTTTCCCTCATCCAATGCTTCCATTCTCCTTTCAATACTCCTCTCCAAACTCTCCAAGTGAACAAATGAGTGAATGAGCCTCCCTTTGCCCTATGCGTCCCTCTTGAACCATCCATAAGGAAACCTAGAGATCAATGGTCTAGATCACTCCTAGCCATCTCTAATCAATGGTTGAGATCTCCTTAGAAGAATCTCACTTAAAAACCCACTTTGGGTTAAGTTTCCTAAGTTCACTTTATGTCCCTCAATTCACCCACAAAGTGAATTGATTGTCACTTTTGCCTTAAGTGACAAATTCCACCTTTTTGACTTAGGATAAAGTCAATGTGGAATTAGACATAAAGTACAAGGTACAAAGGGTCTAATATCTCCCTCTTGTGGTTAGAGACCCACAACCACAAGGGGACCACTTTCCAAGGTACCCAAAACTCAACAAATGGTCCCCTAAAAGTCCTCGAGTCTCCAATGGAGTCCCCAAGCATTTCAAAATGTTTTTGAGGAGTTCCAAATAGTGTTGCAAATATCTCCGATTTCTCCCAATATTTCCAATTTTTCTTTAGCTTTTCAGCTTGACAATTTGTCTGATACTTTCCAAGTTACTTAGGTCCAATTATATTCTTGCCAATATTTTCCAATAACTTTTGATATTTTCCACGATATTTTTGATAAGTTTATTTATGGACTCTCATCGATATATTCCCCAAAAAGATATTTGCAACATTGGTTCCAAAGTCCCTGAAATGCCAGAACTTGGGTTTTGAAGGTGGGGACAAGTCCTTATGCAACATAGTAAAAGAGAAAATAAGCTCAAAGAACATGAAGAGATCTCCTTGTGATTGGCTTGAGAATGCCAGCCTTTTCTTCCAGTATCTCCCAGGATCCTTCCTCGAAATAAGAGCTTGTGTGGACTTCCTATCAGCTTCCTTAAAACGTTCCCTATAGATGTGAGAAAAATATATGGAGTCAAAAGCATGTTCCATCAGCTTGACCTGTTTAAACAGTGGTCTCAGTACTAAGTTCTGCATGCCAATTGAACCATTCACCCAGTTGATAACTGATTTATAATCTCTCAGAATCCATAATTTTGAGAAACCTTTTTCCAGTGCCATCATTAGAATAGACAAAGCCTTCCATTCTGCCACATTGTTTGTGCATGTCCCAATTCCTGCTTTAAAGGATAACTTATGCCCTTCAGAGAGATAGATACCACCATCACCCCTACATATCCCAGGAGTGCCTTGGCAGGCTCCATTTAAGAAAGTCCATTGGTAAGATTTGTCCACTTCCAAATTGCCTTGCAAATTTGAGCTTTGGGGAGAACTTTATTTCATCATACAGAAATTTGATTTGATGCTATACCAGGGAACGGGGGATCTCCTTCCCCGCAAAGATACTGGAGTTCCTAGCTATCCAGATGGCTCTAGGGGCAATCAAAGGCAGAGATCTGTGTGCTCTAAGGGATCTATTCTCAAACCATTTCTTCATACAGTCGTACATTTGCCTCTTTCCATAATCCTTCACCTCCCGCTAAAGGCAGTATAGTACTCCATACCTCTTTGAAAAAAGAACATTGGACCAGCGAAAGATCTATTGTTTCCAACTCACGCTTGGATAGGGTGCACCTCCCTGGGCCTTGCCTTGCCCTCTTTTGGAGGACCTTCTAGCTCAGAGCTTTATTAGCTAATGCTAACAACATGAATATCCTGGACTTCATAGGAGCTTTAACTTTACACATTTCTCCTCACCATCATGCAACTTCTATTCCTTCTTCTTCAAACATAGCCTTGTAACCAAAGCTTGCTGTATACTTCCCTGAAGAGGGGTTTTTGACCAAACCAAAGCATCATTCTCCATTCTTAGCTTGATAGAACTTTACACCAGTATTCATCCTCTATCCTTTCCATGTGTCAGCATCTAAACCTTCCAGCCCAAGAGTCCCAACACTCATCCAAATTTGCTGCAATAAATCGTAATATATATTGAATTTTTCAATTTTCAGATCTGATAATTATTTCCTTATGATTTCAAACATAATTTTATGCCACTGTTATCATAGAATAATTACACACTGAAAATCTCAACCAAAATAAATTGCAGCGGAAACAAATAGAATCATAGAAAGATAGCCATGCACAGTAGACAGAATATTTTATCTTGGGAAACCCAACCTTGGGAGAAAACCCAACAACTTTTCTTAAGAAGAATTCAAGCCAATAAATACATCACCATTAATATGAAGAAACCTCAGCACATAATTTCGCCCTTGCAGGAGGAAGATAGCGAACCCTCAAGAATAGCGAACTCTAGACAAAATAGCGCACCCCCAAAAGATCCTCTAAGATGCTCCTGTAATTTTGCTGCAGCTGCCACTGGACTTGCGCACTTGATGAGAGGACTTGTGATGATGTGAAAATGAAATGATCAAGCCTCTTATTTATATAAATTGAGTCACCTTTAATTTCCTTGTGGGGCCGACTTGTCCTTTTGTCTTCAATATTTCATTTAATGCTTTTCAGGGTTTCTTTAATAGTTTAATGGGCTTTGACTTGTCTTCTTGGCATTTCTTCTTTACCAGAAAAGTTGTTTATGAGCCTTGTTGATTGTTTTTCTCCTCACATGCACGTCTAATTAATATAGGGCTTTAATGCTTTAATGTTGAGTAGATCCACCGAGAGGCCCCTTATCACAAGAGGTCTTGGCCTACATCTTCAACGTTAGACTAGACTTGTAAACAATCAAACTTGCCCTATAAAAATAGATCACTACATCCTAGAGCAGGCAATGTGTGAGCATATTGAGTCTTCTTCACTCCTAGTCAAATCAACATGACTAATAGGAGGAAGACTGCCCCTGGTCCATTCACCACTAGCCAAATCAGCATGGCCTCGTGAGTGAATGTATCATTCTCCCTTGGTCAAATGAACGTGACCAATCTGGGAGAATGTTTGCCTGATGCTGCTAACTGGAGAAACATCAACACTCCCTCAGCGAGGGAGACATTCTGCATCACGCGAAGCTTGTCTCTGAAGTGTACAAACCTCGCCTTAGATAGAGGCTTGGTGAGATTTTCCACAATCTTCTCATCTGTGGATATGTACTGGAGCTTCACTGCTCCCTTCTGTACCATGTCTTGGATGAAATGATATTTGATCTCAATGTGCTTCGACCTGTCATGAAATACTGGATTTTCCGAAAGCTTGACACAACTTTGATTATCACATTGTATTAAGGTCGTCTTTAGCTCCTGATCAAATAGTCCTACAAAAAGCTTCCGAAGCCATACTGCTTCGCCAATTGTGACACTGGCTGCGATATACTCCTCTTCTGTTGTACTGAGTGCTACAAAACTCTGCTTCTTGCTAAACCAGGATATCATAGCTGATCCTAAGCTGAAGCAACACCCCGAGGTGCTCTTTCTGTCCACTGCACTCCCTGCCTAGTCAGAATCAGTATATCCCTACAGCCTGTCTTAACCTCCCGAGGCATATCTCAAACCATATCCAACTGTACCACGTAGGTGCCTCAACACATACTTTGCTACAACCCAATGGAAGTGCCTCAGCTCAACCATAAACTAGCTCAGGGTGCTCACTGCCAAGCAAATATCTGGCCTGGTATTAACCATGTACATCAAGGATCCAATCAACTACCTGTACATAGTGGGATCCACCAAATATGAATCTGAAGCGAAATCACTCAGCTTCTTCAGATTTGTCATCATGGGTGTAGCTATGGACTTGCTGTCCATCATACCGAATCTGCTCAAGATCTCAACTGTGTACTTCCCTTGTTTGAGGAATATCTCGCTTGGTTTCTGCCACACCTCCAATCTCAAGAAATATGCATTGAGCCAAGATCCTTCATTTCGAACTTTGAAGCCAACTCTCTCTTGCACCCGACAATGAGTCTCTCTGCCCCCATAAGGAACAGATCATCAACATACAGTACCAAGATCAACAGATCACCATCAACAACCTTGTAGTAAAGTTGGGATCTGCATCACTCTTAGTGAAGCCCAAACTCATCAAGTATCCATCAATCCTGGAGTACCATGCCCTGGGTGCCTGCTTGAATCCATACAAAGCCTTCTTTAATCTGCAAACATGAGACTCCTTCCCATGTACACAAAGCCCTGAGGTTGCTCTATGTACACTTCTTCCTCAATCACACCGTTGAGGAACGTGGTCTTCACATCCATCTGATGTAATCTTCGATCCATAACCGAAGCAAGAGAAATAATAGTAATGATGGAAGTGTACCTGGCGACTGGAGCAAAAGTCTCCTCATAGTCCACTCCCTCTTTTTGAGAGAATCCTCTCGTCACAAACCTTGATTTGCACTTCTCGATTCTGCCATCTGTTGCATGCTTGATCTTATAGATCCACTTGGAAGTGACCACTGACTTCCCCTCTGGTCTTGGAATTATTTCCCACACATCATTCTTCATGATGGACTGATACTCTTCCATCATGGCATCCTTCCAAACCTATTGACCTGCTGCCTCCTCATAACTGGAAGATTTAGAATCAATGATGTGACTCATCAATGCCATATAAATCGAGAACCTCTGAGGTCGTTTTCTCTCATTGAAAGTACCATTGGGAGCTGCATGCCTCTTTGCATCCTGCAAAGTGTCACGAAGCCATGTTGGCCTATTCTTGGTCACTGCAACATCTCTAGGTAGATCCACTGGCTCTGTTGCCTCTACTGACTCCTCCTGATAGTTTGAAGGATGAACAACTGGACTAGAGGGATCTTTACTCACTTCCTTTGGAGCCTCATGCTCCTCACTATCAATCTCCATATGAGACTCTCTAGACCTCCCGAAGGCTACTTCTTCATCAAAGGTAACATCACGACTAACCTCAATCTGACGTTGTCTTGGAATGTAGGTCCTGTAGGCCTTCGAAGTCTCACTGTATCCCACAAAAGTATCCTTCTTTCCAAATGGTTCTAACTTCATCCTCTTCTCCTTGGGTACATGGATGTATACATGACAACCAAAGATCCTCAAATGGCTGACCTCTGGCTTCACTCCTGTGAATGCCTCCTCAAGAGTCTTATCTCCCAATATCCGGTGAGGATTCTTGTTTTGAACATAAACTGTTGTGTGGGATGCCTCTACCCATAAGAACATGGGTAGATTCTGATCATGAATCATTTCCTTGACAACCTCCACAATGGACCCGTTATTCCTTTCTGCAACACCATTCTGCTGAGGGTTGTAAGAACTGTCAACTCCCTTTTGATCCCTGCTTCATTGTAGAAATCACTGAAGTCATTGGAAGTATACTCTTCTCCGTTATCTATCCTTAAAACCCTGATCTTCTTCCCTGTCAAGTTCTCTGTCTGTGCCTTGAACTCCTGGAACCTGCTGAAGACTTCATCCTTTGTGTTCATGAAGTAGATCCATGTCTTCCGGGAGAAATCATCAATGAATGTCACATAGTACAAGAAGCCACCCAAGGATGATACTGTCATTGGTCCGCATCATTGTTCCATGAAGCGGGAGCATGGGAAGCGTCATTTTCCAAAAATCCTCGGAAGCGAAGCATCCCAGAAGCGTTTGTTATATTTATATATATTGCATTTATATTAAAAAAAACTTGTAGAAAGACAAATTAGTTGCAGAATATATGAAAACATGCATATTTGTACATCAATATAGATAGAAATGGCATCCATACTACATAGTACATCAATGATTAATCATTCAAGCATCAATCATCTAGATTCTAGCAATTACAAACTTACAAACCAACATACAAATGTTTAAGCCATATTGATATAATAAAAAGTAGACCATAAACTTATGAAATTAAATCATATATCCAAAAACTGTCAACAATAACATGAGTCATGACCAAATAGTTATGTTTACAAAATAGGCCATCTACACTGGAGTATGAAGATCGAAAGGCCCAAAACAATAAAGTTTAAAGTTTAAACTGAGCTAGTTGCCAAAAGTCAAATACTATGAATCTATCATCTATAGACTATGACATATAAAGTAATGACAAAGGAGAATCATCAAACAACTATCCCATCCTCCTTCCACCACCACGGGTATTGCGTGGGCCTCCACGTGGTGGTAGTGCAAAAGTAGATGCAGACGACTGCGGCGGAGCTGAAGATGAAGCCCCTACTGCTGCAGTTGGAATCTTGGACATGAGGACCATGGCACTGGATGGGGGTGGCATCTCAACATGATCATCATCACCCAAAAGAACATTCTCCAATTGCTCTAAAAGCAATACTCCATCCTCCAAATTATTCTGCTCTGGATTGTTGTCCCAATGCCTCAAGTTTTTATCCATCTGTGCCTCCTCACAGTAATGGGACAACAATCGTAAGTTGTAATGAACATAGGCCAAGCTCTCTACGCGACTTACATTCAACCTGTTCCTTTTAACACTATGGATGAAATTGTAGGTGCTCCAACACCTCTCTGCAGAAGAAGTGTTCACCACCTGTGAAAGCACCCATATTGCCAAACGTTGCAACTGTGGGGTAGCACCGCCATGCATGTTCCACCACTCGAGAGAACTCAAATTCCCTCGATCTCTAACTGCATGGTTGGTCCCAAAGGCACCATTGCTAAGGATGTAATGGCTCAATTGTCTCCTTATTTTGTCACACTCCTTGTCCAAGATCAATTTATCTAATGCTTTCATATAACCTGCTTGAATCTTTGGATCTTGGTGTGGCCTTTTCTTGGTCCCACCACCAGGTGCTAGTGATGAAATCATAGTATTTAGGTGTTAGCACATATGCTAAGGCATGGAGTGAAATATTTAGCATTTCCCACCGTTTTTCCACCTCTACACGAATATGGTTATAGAGGTTGACATCTCTAGGCTCAATAATGTCTTTAATCTGCCCTAGCATGCTATCCATTTGCTCATACACCTCCCCAATGATTGGCTGATCTGAATCTGCAAACTTGATCATGTGATAAATTGGCTTGGTGAATTGCAAAACAAACCGAACCTGTGACCAAAACTGACTGTCAAGGACTGTTTCCTTCACTGTTGTTGCACTTTCTCTATCATTGCTCAATTCATCCCATGCATCACTCATCACCATAGCACCCAAAGCTTGTTTCACCTTCAATAGACGCCTAAAGGTGAGGTAATAGCTAGCGAATCTAGTGTTTGCAATCTTTAGTAGCTGCAACCTAGAGTGAATGCTGTAGAAGTAATTGACCCTTGTATGCCCGGTGATAAATTTGATGAGTTGCTTCCCTCTCTTGTACAACTGATTCATCCATCCACATTCTCTATGCTTGATAATATCATGCATCAAAAGGTTCAAGGTGTGCACCAAACACCCAGACCAAAAGATGTGTGGATGAACTCGCTCAATGATTTTACCTGCTCCCTTACAATTTGCTGCATTATCAGTGATTACTTGAATCACATTAGAAGGACCAACATCACTAATTGTTTTCAAGAGGAGATCTAAAATGTTTTGGGAAGATGCAATAATTGAAGAGGAGTCATGTGCTGCAAGAAACATTGCACCGGTAGCAGAAACACCAAGAACATTGATCAAATGTTGGTTTCTAACATTTGTCCAACCATTTGATACAATGGATACCCCAACGTTTTCCCATTCATTTGTAAACCGTGTTAGAGCTCTTTGAATTTTTGCTTTTTTCTTGTCAAGTAACACAGTTCTAGCTTTCTCATAGTTGGGGCTCTTGTATCCTTTTGGGGCTTCGTTGATTGCCTTGACAAGATCGTACCAATAAGGGGAGCGAAACACATTGAATGGGATACTACAAGCATAGAGAAATCAGACTATTTTTGCATCCACCTCATGCCTACCTCCAATATCAAGGAAATCTGCTATTGTTCCTCTAGATCCAGAGGTTCCAGAACCACGAGGAGATGGAGATGTGTTGCCACCAAATCTAGATGAGGCATCGAATTGAAGCTTTTGTTTTTTACCATACTTTTTTTGTGCAACTTCCTCTATCTTTATATATTTTTCTCTCTGCTCCTTGGATATATTAGGGCAAATTGTGATCCCAGTGGACTCCTTGTTGTCATCACTCTACATTACACCACAAAGATGCCTCTTCAGATGGGTATATGAACCGGTATAAGCTTTTCCATCATGACAGTCACGGGGACATAAAAATTTAATGCTTCCACCACCTTTCCCCTCCTCAACTTTTGTTACAAATTGCCACAAGGGTCTCAATAAATCTTTGCATCCTACATTTCCCTCTTCCTCATCAAACCGTTCACCAACTTCATATTGTGGGTCATCATGAGAATCACCACTATCATCTTCTTCCCTTTGATGCCTTCTCCCCACCAGAACCATGAGAGCCAAAAAATGAATGATAAACCAAAAAAAAACCATTTTCTTCAAGTTTTAGATGAACAACCTGCAATAAAATGAGGGAGAAGAAGGAATGGGAAAGAGTAGGAAAGGAGGAAAAAAACATTAACAAAGTTAACTCAAGGAAATGAGGGAGTTGGGGTTTGGGCTTACCTCTTTAGCTCTTGAAACTTGAAAGTTGAAACCTTTGGAAGATGGTTGCCTTTGTTCTCTCCTCCATGCTCCTCTTTGCTCACTCTTCCAAGCTCTCCTTTGCTTTCTACTCCAAGCTCCCACAAATCTGCACTCTCAAGCTCTCCTTTACTCTCTCCTCCAAGCTCAAGATGAAAGAATGAGGAGAATGGAGGGGAAAGAGCTCCTTTATTCTCCTCCTTTCTTTCCCCTCAACCCTAAGCCTAAGCTAGGCCCCACCCTAACTCAAAAAAAGATTTGAAAAAAAAAAGTTTTTTGGTGAAGTCTGTGGGTCCCTTAGGAAGCGCGCGGGCCTTCCCCGGAAGCGTGCGTGGAGCGTTCTTTGAAGCACGCTTCCAAATTTCTCAAGTGTGCTTTGGAGCAAGATGCTTCTGAAAAACCAGGGAGTGCCTAAAATTGCCCCAAAGCGCGCTTCTGACAAAGCTTCCTGGATGCACCCGCTCGGATCGAGCTTCGGGGCTTCGAAGCGTGGGGGGGGGGGAAGCTTCTTGCAACACTGGTCCGTATACATTTGAATGCACTAGATTCAAGATTCCTTTGGATCTACTATCACTGCTTGGATAAGGTCCTTTGGTATTCTTGCTAAGTGTACATCCCTTGCAAAAACCCTCATGCTCTACCTGGAGCTTTGGAATACCTGTAACCATTCTTCTTAATACTGGCAAAGCCCTGTAATGTAGGTGAGCAAATCTCTGATGCCATAATTCACATAAACTGATACTGTCATGTACCAATGCCTGGGCTGGACGTCTTGATAATTTGTACAGTCCTCCCTCTCGAACACCAATCACTCCTGCTGAGTCTATGCTCGAGCCCTTAGGCCATACAAGAACCTGACCATCTACAAATGCAACTCTGTAACCTCTATCCTCCAATGTTGAGATAGAGAGCAAGTTCTTCTTTAATCCTGGTACAAACAATACATCTCTCATGTGTAGAGAATCTCCAGACTCAAGTTGAAACGATGTTGTTCCTGTTATCGCACAATCTGTATTTGTCCCAAAGCCCAAGGCAAGTAAGGGAGATTGGCGTAACAACAAGATTTCCTATCACTGTCACCTCAATAGGAGATCCCCACGTTTTAGAAGTAGAAGGAGATCTACCCCAAGGGAGGTGTCCCTAGTGACCTAAAGGGCTGGGTAAGCTAAGGATAGGATAAAGATACCCCTGCTCTCACTGGTCACTCAATTTAGAATGTGTCACAAGGTCTACGTCCAAGAGGGATGAAGCAAATGAAGATGTTGAAGTGTACCTGCCCGAGACAAAACAACAGAGCAAATATATGGCAGTTTCAAGTACAAAAATGATAGTAAAGCTTCAGAGGACAGTAAACCAAGTAAATTTATGCTAGCTGATATAAAATTGCAGCAAAATGAAAGTGTACAACAGCTATAGATATTTTGTAACAGCTGCAAGAAAAATGCCTCAAAAATGCTTGAAAAGACAATGAAAAGATAGCATTTATTACTTAGAATGATATTGATTTGTCACAAGCACTTTCTGAGGTGATTATCTAGCAAATAATATGAATTATGCAGAAAATTTGTTGTTTTTAGATGGTTGTAGCAAACATTTATAATAGCAGCAAGAAGGTTAGAGATCTAGGCCAAGTTAGTGTTAGACTTACTTAGCATAGGCTTGAGAGAATAAGGTTTGAGTGTTTGATCAATATTCCAACAAGAGAGAAGTGAGAACTAGTGCCTTTTAGGGTTTATGGAGTCAATTATATCAGCACAATAACTTGGAGAAACAACAATGATTATACTTGTCTAAGAGATGAAAGGGTGGAAGCTTGAGGAGTAGCACCTTAAGTCCTCAAGTACCAAGCCCTTAAGAGAAGGTTCAACTAGGGTGTAGGCACTTCTAGGCCCTAATGTCTTCTCCTATCCTTAGACTCTTGAAATATATTTAATGCAATAAGAAGTAGACAAAGCTTCTAAAGTGCTAGCACTTTAGTGCTCTAGAAGTTTGTCTATACAAGATCTTCTTAGGCAAGACTAGCAAAACAAAGAGCAAGAAAGAAGCACCTTATGTTTCTTACTCCTAAGGTTTTCAAGCAAGCAATTTCATAATCTTAAATATGAACAAGTAAACATACCATAAACATTTATCATGAAATGAAAATTGCAGATTTACTTACTTCACCAAGAATAATCAAGCATAAAAAACCCTAGATTTGCCAAAATTCCACCAAGAAATGATCCAAAATGCATCCAAACAAGTCTCCAAGCAAGCGTGCCTCAAAATTTCAGCCAAGTACCACCAAAAGGGCACCAATTTCAGTCCCCCTCTTGTGAGAGGTGAGTTATGATGAAAAATGAGAGTACTTTCTCTCTATTTATACAATACTAATGACCTGTAATTAATTTTAGGTCATTAAAAGGCCGACCTGGCCAAATTACATCAAAAATCCATTTTTTACATAAATAAAAGTAATTAATCCCTGAAATCATCTCCAAGGGTGACGTCATGCCCTTCTAGGGTGACGTTGAGCCCCTAAAGTGGAACGTTGGGCTCCAGATGCAGAACGTTTGGCCTCCAAAGGCCCTGGATGATGCCCACACGTGCGAACCAACTCATAACTACCCTCAATATGTAAACCCTAGCTCTGGGTGATGTCCAGGGTCATAATGGTGACGTCATGGGCTCTCAAAGGTCAACGTCTAGGTGGAAGAGCAAGATCCCCCTGGGTCTATGTCCGCCAGAGTGTCTCAAGGGAAACGTCTTTCTTTCTTCCTGGTGCAAGTCTCTGATGTCTTCTTGCCCCTGGTTGGGGTCACAACATCCATCTGTGGGTGTTCAGCCCCATGGAGGTCCGAGCTAATCATTCCCCCACGTGTACCTGTTCACCAGGAAAAGTCTTGCAGCAACAACAAGCACGCCCTCCAGGGGTTCATAAGTCACAGGGATCGTAACATGTAAATCACATCCAATAATTAAATTACTCAAACATGTGCATCAAACCCCCTTTACCTAGACAAATGCTCAAAGACGTTATGCAGTTTAACAAGTTAGGTTTGTAGAAGGTCTCAGGGTGTCTTGTTGGACTAATCCTCCTTAAGTTTGGGGTGTTTCCTAGGTGAGAACCAATCTAGGTCATGTAAGTGTGTGTGAGGTGGCGTGGGGTAAGTGTTTGGGCATGGGTTGCAGTGATAACAAGGAAATGTAGATCTTACCTGTGGGTGCCTTTGTAGAGGGCGACTTGCACCTTATCATAGATGTCATTTTTTCTTAGCCCATTCAATGCCTTTTATTCTTAGCCTCAATGCTTTTGATATTTTTCTTTTATGCTTCAAGGGAAGAGTTGAGGGACACTGTCCTGGCTTGGTGACCAGAGGTGACAGCGTTATCCACAAGCATTTCATGGAGATGAGACGACTGGCTCGTGATGAGACCCCCTTTCTCTTGACTATGCCACCAAGAGCCACTACCCTGGTTTGGTGACCAGATAGATGGTAGTGTCATATCGCTACATGCCCATGGTCATAATAGGTCGGCTCATGATGAGACCTCCCATCCACCAACTAATACCTTGAGTGTTTATTTATCTTATAGGTTCCCTTTTCTTACTGAGAAGCCTTTTACTGCTTTCTCGGGAATCCCTGGGTGAAGCATCTCAAAGGTTTCATTTTGGCTTTTAACTCTTGCCAACTACTTTTACCCTCTGGGCCTTTAGCCCCTTGTTCCCACAAGGTAAGGTACAACCCTTCCTAGTGTGGCAAATCCCAATGCCCGAACAAAGGTAGGGGGAAAATGAGAGGAATAAAGATGGAAAGTGGTAAGTATGGAGGGAATGGACGATGATCTTTCATAGAACCACCCAGTGACAACCCATCCTAAAGGGAGATAAACTTACTAGGGCATCAAGTCACCCTTCTTGGTATGCACAAGTTCAAAAGCATAATTTCCAAGAAAACATTATGAAATGAAGGAGAATTCAATGCAACATATTCAAGTGCTTCAATAATTAGATACCCAGACTCATTACCTCATGGAGCAAGACTTACTGCTACTTCAGGACCAAGCTGGTGGGATGGATACTGTTGTTGCTGATAAATGGGCACCACTGAAGAAAAGGGGGGCCCTTCGGGGCCATGCTCAAGTCATCCGGCTCTCGACACTCCATGTTTAGGACCTATGGGCCTCGAGACATGATCTCCTTAGTTATCCCTAGGGTAGGGGATAATAGTTCCAACTCCTTTTACTGCATATTTGGCATTGTCTCTAAGTTTCATCAGTAATGTTGAGTCTTTCTCTGTTAAATATTTAAGCGTATCTCGGTAACCTGTCATGTGCCTAGAAGCACCACTGTCTACCAACCAGGTATCACTACTATCTATAATAGTGCCTGTAAGAGCGAAGACAAAGAAATACTCTTTCCAAAGTTCAACTGCAATCTCATCAAGCTTAGATTCCTTTGTCTTCTTGTGTGGTGGATGCTCATCAACATCGACTGTTGATGCATGCTGCTTTCCCTTCCTTTTCTTCTGAGGACACTGAGAAGCATAGTGACCAAATGTATGACAATTAAAGCACTTGATCTTTGAAAGATCTTTCTTCTTCTATTCTTGAACTGGGTTTGATCCTCCACCTGTATTTTTCTTTCCAAAATTACTTTTTCCTTTTCCTTTTCTTGCATGAGCTACAAGAGCTTGAGTTTCTTCATCCTGGGGTTTCTGCAAGCTGTTCTTGGACAATACTTCGGCCTCCTCTTGGACACAATCAACCCATAACCGTTCAAACTTGGGCAACTCCTCTCGTCCACAAATGCTCTGAATAAATGACTCCCATGAAGAAGGCAATCCATTGAGAGTTATTGTAACAAGTTCTGCATCATCAATGGTGTCTCCAATGGCCTTGAGTTGATCTCTCAACTGGGAGACTTTCATAAAATACATGGCAAGTGAATCCGACTTGGTCATCATGATACAACGGAGTTGATTCCTCAAAGCCAATTTCCTGCTAGTGTTCTTACTTTCGACCAATCCCACCAAGGCGTCAAACATTCCTTTGGCAAACTTTAACTCAACAATGTGTGGAATCAAATGATCTTTTACGGAATCTATTAAGATCCTCTTTGCCTTTGCTTCATTCTTCTTGTGTCTGGCATTCTCTTCAACACTTTCTGGTTCTGAGACATTTTCTTTTACATAATTCCGAATCTCATTTTCATCCAAGATGAAGAGTATCCTAGTCTTCCAGGATCTAAAATTTGTAGCACCATCCAACCTGTCTTCTAATTCGAGACTGGACACCATCTTGACAAGAAGAAGTTTGAAATCTGAATCAGAACGATCTGAAGAACGTCAACAAGTCTGAAACCCTAAAATGTCAACTTTGACCAAATGTCAATCTGAGAGCACCAGTAGATGCGCTAGGGCAAGGCAAGTTGATCTATGGCAAAATAAGTCCCAACGTTGTCCAATAAAAGCCTAACGACCTTCATAGAAAGTTCAAATCTGTGACTGTGCAGTGGCAGATTTCAACAAAGCTCTGATACCATGTTGAATTTTCCAAGAATCATAGAAAGATAGCCATGCACATTAGACACGATATTTTATCCTGGGAAACCCAACCTTGGGAGAAAACCCAACAACTTTTCTTAAGAAGAATTGAAGCCAATAAATACATCACCATTAATATGAAGAAATCTCAACACATAATTTTGCCCTTGCAGGAGGAAGATAGCGAACCCTCAAGAATAGCGAACTCTAAACAAAATAGTGCACCCCCAAAAGATCCTCTAAGATGCTCCTGTAATTTCGCTGTTGTTGCCACTAGACTTGCGCACTTCATGAGAGGACTTGTGATGATGTGAAAATGAAATGATCAAGCCTCTTATTTATATAAATCGAGTCACTTTTAATTTCCTTGTGGGGCTGACTTGTCCTTTTGTCTTCAATATTTCATTTAATGCTTTCCGGGGTTTCTTTAATAGTTTAATGGGCTTTGACTTGTCTTCTTGGCATTTCTTCTTTACTAGAAAAGTTGTTTATGAGCCTTGTTGATTGTTCTTCTCCTCACATGCACGTCTAATTAATATAGGGCTCTAATGTTGAGTAGATCCACCAAGAAGCCCCTTATCACAAGAGGTCTCTTGAGCCTACATCTTCAACATTAGACTAGACTTGTAAACAAGTCAAACCTGCCCTATAAAAATAGATCACTTCATCCTGGAGGCAATGCGAGAGCATCTCGAGTCTTGTTCACTCCTAGTGAAATCAGCATAACTAACAGGAGAAAGATTGCCCTTGGGCCATTCACCACTAGCCAAATCAGCATGGCCTCGTGAGTGAATGTATCATTCTCCCTTGGTCAAATCAACATGACCAATCTGGGAGAATGTCTGCCCGATGCTGCTAACTTGAGAAACATCAACAATATATATATATATATATATAAAGCCCTCTTATTTGCAATTCACAACACTCAACCACTCGAGCTAACCCATTGGCCTATAAACCGTTACACACACACACACACACATGAACCAAAGATGTAGAAAATTCAGATTTCAAGAATCAAAGCCATTCATAACTTTGAAAATATGCCCAAAAAGAGAGTTCCTATTATATATTATATTAGCCATAAAAGTCAAGACATGATTTAAACATACAAAATGCGTGTGTAAACATTGACATGATAAGTATATATTGCACACATTGTGCACATCAGAAACTCAGAAATGCAAACAGCTAAGGAAATCTCAAACTGTTGTGTTTTAGAATGGGGGAGGGGTTAATTTATATGCAAAAGTTAGGGTTCTCCATGCTTTTGTTTTTAATTTTGTTTATATATTTATATATTTTTAACTTTTTAATACGTTTTTAACTTTAAAAAGGAGTGTTTTTTGGAGGATCCACGGGTGATCTATTTCTGGCAGGCCAGAAATGTATCTCAGGTGGATCCTCTGGCATTTCCAATTGGGAAATGGATTCTTGCCAGATCCAAGATGGATTTGGATCCGTGGAGACACAGAACCCTGATCTGGCCCAGGTGGATTTGGTAATTTAGGTTTAATATTAACAAAAAGATGATTTTTCCCTGAAAATATTTTACTAGACAGCTTGCAACAGTTTTAATTTATGTTTGATACAGTTGAATGCTATTTTGCCGACTTCTGTTTTGCAGCCCTAAGGAGCCATACAAAGATCCTGATGATGGTAGACAACGCTTTTTGCTGGAGTTGGAGTTCATACAGTGCTTGGCTAATCCAACTTACATACACTGTAAGAGTAGATCTAGGAATTTCCATATAACATACTACAGGAATGTTCATATTGCAAGTGTGACAAATTTTCGTTATAGAAGTGTTCATATTGCTATTGTATGTGTGATAACTTTTCATTACTGGATTTTAGAAGTTGATCGATCATCCCTATTATGAATATTGTTGAGTGGTTTACCAAAAAATTGGGTGTTATTGAGACAAACCGCAACAAGTGCTAAGGTATAGCTCCAAGTTTCCAATTATTTCTATCCATGAACTAAATTTGTATAGTTCTGATTCAGTACCTGCAGACAGAAGCACCTGATTTCTGAATACTGAAAAACTATGCATAAAAACAAACAAATCAAATTATAGGGTTGATGATCAATAGCATTTCCATTTGTTGGGGCCATCTATGATCTACCAATCTCCATTATTCTCCTGGTATCGAGGCACCCTCAACTAATTACTGAGATCATGCATGTAGGTTTGCTTATACTTTTAGACCTTCTTTTGCCTCTTGGTTTAATAGTACTCGGAATAGTTCAAGCTTGGCAGCACTCCATTAAGAGTTCATGAAGCAATTCTTGAAGTGCTCCGTGAGGCTTTGAGTTGATCAGACTCTTCCTCCACCTTCTGACACCTGAGTCTAATTCTGAATCTCCACTGTAGAATTGGAAGTATGTGAGATAAAGTACTGTTAGTAGGGCTAATTTGAGGTTGTTAGAAATAGGGTAAAGAAACAGAACAGTAGTATCTTTTTACTTTCAGTGAATAAATCAATTTGATCTAGGGATCAACAAACTCAAAACACTTTAACTAGACTTCAGATCTAGGGGATCTAAAGAGAAACATCAACAAACTAAGTAAAGATTAGATTTGAAGATAGAAACAAGAACTCAGATCTACTGTTTAATAGACTAGAACTCTACTAATATTATCAGTGAGCAGATCAAGAAAAACTCAATGATATTGCATAGATCTACAGATCTAGTATCATTCTGATAATAAACAATAAGTCAACTATAGAGCTAGATCAATATTTAAAACTTCAGATCTAAGAATGATACAAGAATTAAATAGATCAAACAGTAATAAAGTGCAACAAGATCCCAGATCTGAAAGTGATGATTTGGCAGCTTACCTGGTACAGCAGCCTCACCTCTGAAGAAGAAACAGTAACCACAAGAGAGGTAGAAACAGTTGTAGTATGCTCAGACAAGGTTCAGTTCATAGATCTACCTTGGATCTCTTGCCAATGAATGAGGAATCTTTCTTGCCACCAAGAGAAAAGGGCCACAGGGAGGAAAAACAGAAAACCCAACAGTGGTTTCAAATGCCCAAACCCTCACTCAGAAAATCAAGCAATAAAACCCTTACCCCAAGTAACTTTAGAAGAGGTTAGGATGGTACATTAAAGTGACACTTCACAGCAGAAGAGAATTAAGGCCACAA
>ML776559.1:863723-881982 GCA_009831015.1 Picea engelmannii | reverse complement strand
CATGTGGTTATGTCCTTCTTCAAGGAAGGTCATGTACCATCAAAATACTTGATAGAGGATCAAGTAGCCCCATAACTTTTTCTGGGGTCTTATCCACCAAGGTCAAAGACCAAGGATCAACCCATGCCGTATGCATGGGTACCTTGGACATTTCTAGGGGCCCTAGTCTTATCTAGGGGCTTTAACTACTTGGTCCTAGACCAAGAACCCTAGTCGTATACTGGGGGCCCTCTCAGGGGTCTTCACTGCTTGGTTCTTCACCAAGAACCCCAGTCGTATATTGGGGGCCCTCTCAGGGGTCTTTACTGCTTGGTTCTTCACCAAGAACCCCAGTCGTATACTGGGGGCCCTTACAAGGGTCTTTTCCACCATGGTACAAGACCATGGATCAACCCATGCCTCAGGCATGGGTACCCTGGACATTTCCAGGGGCCCTAGACATATCTAGGAGCTTTAGCTGCTTAGTCTTCGACTAAGAATCCCAGTCATATACTGGGGGCCCTAAGAAGGGTCTTTTGCCATGGTACTGACTGTTTGGTCCTACTAGACCAAATACCCCAGGAGTGCACTGGGGGCCCTAGACCTCAGCTAGGGTCTTTGCCATCCTCCCGGAGAATGGCTCTTGCAGCTGCTATAAATTTAACAGAGGTTTATCTTCTACTAATATGAGAAAATTTCTTATTTTAAAGAAAATAAAATATCAAGCTTGAGTAGGTGTTAAGTGTTGCGGAGATAGATACCATAGGGTCTGCCTATAAAATGAAGTCATCCATTCCTGATTAACTTTTCCCAAGTCTGTAACCAAAGGAGATGTATTACAGGGCATTTTGGGAGTGGGAGGCCTTTTTTATATAGTCTGGGTCTGGCAGCAATCCTATGTTATGAATGAGGCAAATAAAGGAAGGAAATTTTTAGGCACAAGATGTGCCTTATGAAGCATCTCAGTTTTTTTGTGCTATGTAGTGGTGGATTTTTTCATTTTGGAGAATCTATTGAGTATCTTGGTGATATCTCCTTTGGTTACGGACTTGGGAACAGTTAATCAGGAATGGACGTCATGCCTATGTTACAAATGAGGTAAAGAAAGGAAGGAAGTTCTTAGGCATATGATGTGCCTTATAAAGCATCTCAGTTTTTTCAATTTTGTTCTATGTAGCAGTGGTTTTTTTCATTTTAGATAATCTATTGAGTAGCTTTGTGATATCTTCACCCTGAGCAAAGAATGAAAAAGTGCTTACAGGGGTGTACACTGTATTCATCAAGGCTTGAGCTGTATTCCATGCCCAATTCTTACACTGTGTAGTTGGTGGTAGAATACTCAACATGAGAGAATCTAGAACGAGTGAAAACTTCAGGCAATACCACTTCGTCAGTTTTTGCATATCTGAATATTCTACATATAACATTATCATATAGGTTGAAACCAACATTTTCAGATTTCTAAGTATGATTTCCACTGCAGAGCTTCTTGGAGAAAGATGAAAATTTCTTGATCAACTGTAGTATTTAGGATACAACTATACTAATGTGAAAATACCTAAGTTACCAGGATTTGGATGCGGATAAGGATACGGATCTGCCAGATTTTTGAAAAGCTGGGATCCAGATACGGCAGGTACAAACAATATAAACATAATTTTATAATTTAAAAAAATAAAACTTACATAAAAATTAAAAAACAATATAAAATAATTATATATTAGATTTTAATAAGGGCATTTTATGAATATATATAAATTTATAAGTTACAACTTTAGTATTCTAATACCAAGTTTATAAATAACTTTAATATATAAGTTTAATAATATCATATTATAACTATATGACATAATAAGTTTATAACATTAATATAATGTTATAAAGTTAGTGTTAATATAAAGTTATAAAGTACATTAATGTTGATATAAAGTTATTTCATTAAAGGAAAATAGCCATGTCTAGCAATAGCCACCTAGCTACCCATTTTTGGTATGTAAAAGAAAACCATTCATTTCTCACCTTTCTATATAAATAATAAGCAACTGTTTGATTGAGTATAGAAATGGCTGGCTGTGTTGGTCAATCCTTGCTTTTGAATATCATTCTAATAACACATCACATGGAGGATTTATAAGAATCTAATAATAATAATAATGCATTTAGTAGCTCAGGGAGAACAAGAGACAAGCATGAAACAATTCATGCCACATGCACCGCTACTACCCACATGTATTTACCAGTGGTCATGGTCTTTCATATACATATGTTTTTAGGTTGTACTACTGCAGGTTTCTTTCTTTATGTTATTTTTGGCATTATCTAGGATCTGCGCTTGCACTCCCACATTGTTTTCATACTTGTTGTGGTCTTCAGTCCCATTGACCTACTTTTCTGGTCATTTGTTGGACATCAATAAAATTATCTTATCTATTTCATAATCGTGACTGCAGTGATCAAATGTTGGACTACAACGATTTAATCTAAAGGTTATTAATAAAAGGCTAAAGCTAAAGTACATTATTTTGAATTCGGATATCATTAATGTAGTTAACTTTTATATAACTTTATAGCATTAATTATGGAATTCATATCCATTGCTGGAGACAGACTTAACAAAGGTTTAACAATTATCGAATCTGCATGTGGGTGATTTCCATTTTATAAAGCAATTATCAAATTTGCTGTTGGATCTGCATGTGTGGGCCTGGTTGTCACGGGATCCACCAATTAATCGCAGCAGCCATTTCTGATTGAGCAGGAACCCTCTGGCAGGTGGATTCTTCACGGATCTTGGCAGATCTGGATCCGGATCCGGATCTGCAGATCCAGCCTCCAGACCTGGCGGATCCAGTAACACAGGAAAATACACAAACACAAGAATGCCCAACTGATGTTTATTTTATCTTTCCAACGGCCATATTCTTAGGTGTAAATTGTAACTGAAAGCTGTACTAAATGTACCAAGTGACCAGGTATAACTGATCAACATAGATGATATTTGATAGGTAGTTGCATGTTACAGGCTCATTTTCCTATCAAAAACATCCAATATTAAGATGACCATTATCTGCATGTGTCTGTCTGTCTGCGTGAGTGTGTGTGGAGAGAGAGAGAGAGAGAGAGAGAGAGAGAGAGAGAGACCTTAGGAAAAATGCAAATGATTCATGTTAGTATTTGATTGTTGCTGCCTTAGGATTCTAGGTACAGAATTTGGAACAGTACAGATAATTATTCATCACATATCACCCAATCAATGAAGAATACAACATGATTAATAAATAGAATTCCTTCTATATCACAAAACTCTATAAATAGATACTCACATTGCTCTTGTGCAATTGCTATCCTCAAAATGGGTGATTGGTGAGCTATTTATACATTTTAGTATTTTACTCTAGAGAATATTTCATGTAGATTTGTCTGTCTATTACATTCACTTTAACATATATATGCCTAACTTCTAACATATCGTCCTACTCTTGATAGGGAAAACAGTAAAAATTTCCAGAACTCATTTTTCATTTAAGAGTCTGCATGCAAGTCCTCCACTGCTTTTCTAAGTTCTTTGCCCTTCTTCACAATGTTCTTATTTATCCAGGCTAAAATTTATCACCATCTTATTGTCCCATTGATGGACTGATTAAAATTGGCTTTATGCTCTATATTTCTTATTCGAATTTGGCAAGGATGTTTATTCGTAGTTCATTCAAAAGTGCAGTTGGCTTGTGAATTTTGTCTACTGGAGTTGGCTATATCATGCTACTCTCGACCTACACAACTTCTTTTGAGACCAGAAAACATGACTATTCCACATGCTTGACACTTCTCATATAACATCTAGAATAGGATTGTAAGTTCTCCATTATGCATAAATTCAAAACCATGCTACCCTATTTCTTGCCAAGCACATTAATAATCCATTCATACAGAAAAGAGGATGGTTTTCATGATATTTGAATTCATAATACATATGCAACCCTACACTATATTGTATACACAACAACTCATAAAACCGTAGTGGCCTCTCTAGAAAGGTCATCAGCTAAACCCACACTCTGGAAGCAACAAGTATATTGCCCTCCTCACTTCTCCTAAAACCTTTTGGGGCAGACTCCTCCCTAAGAAAGCCATTCTTCCATCAGACATTGACTACTATAGGATTTCACATGCCACTTCCCTCCATGATTTGATGGGTCAACCCTCAGTTCTTGTTCCCCCTCCCCCCACCTTCTGTCACTTGTTTTGCCCGAGAGACATTGAGAGAGCTATCCATCCAGTCTTTTGAGCATTAGTAGAGCATCCATCGGATTAGGAAGGTCTTCGAGCTGAAAATCTCAAATATGGTATTGATTTTCTTGCATTACATATTGTTGAGGAACAACTCTGATCCAAATAACTACATGACTATTATGATTAGGAATACCTTTGCCAAGCTTTATGGTACGATCTTGAACATGTGGCTTTCAAAGCACTTGGAGAGAAACAAACTCAGAGCTAAGTGGCAAGCAAGTTTTAGGAGAGACTACTAGACCATTGGCCACATCTTTACGCTTTGTGCTATTATTGAGGAGGCCAGACAATGTTCATCTGAAGTCTTTTGTTGCTTTGTAGACACTCAGAAGGCTTTTGATTATGTTCCAAGGGAATCCTTGTTCTAGAAATTGTGTGATATTGGCATCACCAAGTCTCTCAGCGTTGCTGTTATGGCACTCTGAGATAATCATAGGTCGGCTTTGCACATCCCAAAGACTTTTTGATCCCTTTAGGAACACCATTGGGGTAAGGCATGGGTGCCCCCTATCACTGACTTTGTTTGGGTTCATCCCTTGATTGCACTCTAAGACACTTGGTTTGTGTTTGTGTTCAAATTCCACAACGAAATTCGATAAAAATTTGTCAAGCCAAAACCATTTGATAAAATTCGCCTTAAAGTTTGAATATATATATATATATATATGAAGTATGCCTTGTTGTCCAAAGTTTGTGCACTTGCAGATCTTATTTTCAATTTATAATCTCATGGTGAATGAGTAGTTTCTAGGGCTGTTTGGTATGTAGATTTATCATGAACAACTAGCTGATTTTGTCAAGTGATTGACAAACATATTGAAGCTAAGTGGGCAGATTTATGACCAGATTTATGGCCGTCATAAATCTGTTGTAAATATGTAATTTTCAGATCGGTCTTATGTTGGGATTTGTGCCCTATGCTAGGAGAATATATCCTTTGAAGTACAATTGTTTGGTGTGTATTTGGTTGGACAAAATTGAAATATATACTGCTTTAATTATATTTTAGATTCAGCCCTAAGGTTGAAAATTCATAGGAAATAGATTTGGGAAACCTCAAGTTTGAGGTGAAATTTTTGAAATTGCATTAAGGGGTATTTTCCAAAATTTTGACATGGTATCGAAGTTGATTTGATTGAGATATTTCTCTTGGTGAAGAGGGAGTTGGGTATTTCAATTGTTCCACACTTGGGAGAGGTGCTTGACCTATTATAAATTGTTGGGTGTGAAACCCTAGTGTGCTTTGGAAGAAGTGCTTGAATCCTAGAAGGGTTTTTCTGTTTGGTTTGTTGCTGATTTTTGCTTTGAGGTTGATTCAGATTTGCAGGGATGTATTCTTGATCTTTAGACAATGTGATAGGTTGGAAGGTGTTTTCAATTTTAGACCTTGGAAGTGTAGGTTGGAAATGCTGTTAGAAGAGTTTGAGCTTTGGCAGCATGTTGAGAATGATATTGCTACACCTACCTGTCCAAAACTGTTGGCTGTGCATAATAACAAGGAGGTGAAGGAAAATAGAATCATTTTTGATTCGATGAAGGATCATTTGATCACTCACATTGCAGAGAAGAAGACACGCAATAAGATGTATGATGCTTTGGTTGCATTACACTAGAGTGCATATGCCTTTAGGAAGATGCTCTTGAGTAACAAGCTTTTAGCCATCTGCATGAGTAAACATGGATACATTGGTTAGCTACATGGCCATAATTATAGAGTTGAAAGATCAGTTGGTTGCCACAGGGAGAAAAGTGGATCATGCAGAGTTGGTGCTTAATACCTTGAATGGGTTTACTTTATCTTGGAAACCCTTTGTTCAAAGTGTTTGTGCTCATGAGAACTTACCTACTTTTGACTAGCTTTGGGATGACTTTGTATAGGAAGAGATAAGGTTAGAATCTTGTTCAACGAGGCAAAGAGATATAGAAGACCTAGCCCTCATCGAGAGGATGAGGAAGGAAAACAAGTGTTGGAACACGTATAATTTTGAGCTTTTGAACTTTAGATTTTGCCTCTTAGAAATTCAAATTTTACCCAAAAAAGCAAAAAACTTAGAGAATTGCCTTTTTTAAAATAAATCCAAGGATCGTTGTTCTTCAATAAGGCGCTTATAATATCCTTCGTCGATGAGTTAGTCTAAGTTGATCGAACGGTTCTAACAATCTCCGAAGTGTAGAAGCTACTCGAGTTTTAAAAGGAAATCTTTAACGGTCGTTTCGGAGCTTCGCGCTTCGGGTATTCCAAGAATTCTAAACAACAAAAACTCAGAAATTCCGAAGTCCCGAAGATAGTTCTTCGTGATCATTTCTAAAGGACTTACGGACGAGTCATATGACACGTGTCTTAAAAATATTTTCTTGGGTTGACACGTGGCACTTATTTTTAACACTTCCATTAGATGATTCATATGTTTTCAAGTGACACGTGTCACCTTTCTTTTCTTGACACGTCATCAAGAATGACATCATCTCTGCCACGTCACTCCGGGAGATTGCCCTTCGGGAGTTTTAACAAAGATCGAGTTCACAAATCACCGAAGTATCAAAGCGTCGAAGTAATGAATATTACAAAAAAAGTAAAAAGTGTTTTAAAGAGTCAATAAAACATTTAAATAACTTTAATTAATCATGATTAAGTATTAATAAATTATCTCGAGAATTTGGCCTTCGGAGGATTTCTATCATGCTACATCCAAAACTCTCGAACACCGAACCGCCGAAGTACTTAAGGCTAACTCAATGTTTAAAACATGATTAATTGAAACATAAAAGTGATTAATAAGAGATTAACTTCTCCATGAATTCGGCCTTCGGGAGATTTCTTCCCTCTTACATTCAAAACCTCTGAATGCCAAACCGTCGAATTGTTAATGACGTTTATGATTGGCTAAAGTTAACGATTTGAATAATTATTGTGATTTGCCAGGTAATAAATTCCATCAGATTTTTTAATAATCTCTCTGTAAATAAATCAATACGAAGATTGATAGACTTATGAATAAAGCTCTTCGAATTTAAAAATCACTTTACCATTTACAATTAACAGTTTTTCTTTTAGTGAAGAGCTTACAGACTTCTCTTGTTACATGCAGGCTAATTTTATTTCCTTAAGGATTATGGTGCCACGAAAAGTTGCAAGGAAGCTTGATGGATCAGATTTCAGAATCTAGCGGAACGCTAAACCGGTTTGAAAGCCTGATAAACTAGGAAAGGGACCAAATATGGCAGGGAAGGGCTAAATTGACAAAATGAGAAGCAAAGAAGATAATACAGAGAAGACAGAAATGGGAACAAGAATGTGTAGTGTTGATATTGTGGTAGTTGCGGGAGGTATTTACCTCCACGTGTAACTCTGATGAGAATAGAATATTCCGGGAAGCAAGAAGAAATCCTAAAGCATTAAACCTAACCCTAGAAGACAAGTCGACTCAAGGAAATAATTAATATTAAGTATTTAGCATCCAGAATGAGAAGTCGGCCCAGACAACTCAAGAAAACAATATAAATACAAGTAGCAAGACCTCATTTTGTACACAGCTCAGAATTTCAGCTGGGAAGAGGTGCGCACTGTAGAAACTGGGCAAGTGCGCAAGTCTGGGGAGCAGCTGCAACCGACAGCTGTATTCCTGGTTTAGGCTCGGACTTTCTATTGGTTATGGTTGGAATTTCTAATTAGTCTTGGTTATCTTTATGCATTAGCCGTGGTTGGCTATTAGTTTGCTTCCAAAATCATTCTCTGTCAAGGTTAAGGTGCTCGGGGGTGTCTTCGGCCTATGGTTGGGTGACAATATTGTTATATTGTCTATGGTTAAATGAGCACATCCATTACTTTCTAACAGGTTATGGGCCCACACTATCTTCGGACAGTCTAACCGTTGGAAGATAGATTGGGAGGATTTTCTCAGTTACAGTTGCAGTTGTAGTTGCAGCTAGTTTTTGCTGCAGCAACGAAACCCTAACCCTTTTGTTGAGGCACCTTAAGTGAAGAGATTGACCTAATTTATGGATAGCCTACTGCGCCCTAGCCTAGTGCACCTCTTGGTACTCTCAGCAAGCTAAGATGCCAAGTTTGAGTTTTTGGTCAAAATCAAGGGTTGACCAAGTCAAAGAAACCATGACTTACTCTATGAAGTCAGAGAACAAGTTAGAAGGGGCTTCTAACTTCAGAGCATGGAAGACAAGGATTGACCTCATCCTTGCCAAGAATAAAGTGTTTGATATTGTGAAAGGAAAGATCGTGGAACCACAATTCGAAGAAGGAAAAGAGAAGGAACCTCAGAACGTTGCAGTTATGGAGAAGTTCAAAGATAGTGACATCAATGCCATGATAGTGGACTCTATAAAATACCACTTGATACCCTACATCTCTCATCTTGACTCATCTAAGAAGATGTACGATGCCCTAACTAACCTCTTCTCAGTCATAAACATTGGACAAGTAATGAGTCTGAAGAATGAGCTCCGTGACATGAAAATGAATGATGATGACAACATAACATCATACCTTGTGAGAATCTCTCAGTTAAGAGATCAACTACATGCTATTGAAGAAATCATTTCAGAGAAGGAACTCGTAAATATAGTACTCAATGGTCTTCCCAAGACATGGGATGCATTTGTCGCAAGTATGAACACAAGAAAGGAGTATCCCACATTTGAAGAACTTTGGACTTGCTGTGCACAAGAAGAATCAAGGATTAGTGCAAAAGAGAAACCCCAAAAGAAATACGATGATCAAGCTTTCACAACAAGGAATAAAAGGAAGTTTGACCCAAGTTAGAAATCAAATCAAGAGAAAGATATGTCAAAAATACAATGCTTCAACTGTCGAAAATATGGTCACTACAAGAATCATTGTCCCGAGTTAGAGAAAAGGAAGGAAACACACGAAGCATCAGTTGCCGAAGAAAGGGAACCCTCAAAGAAGGCCAAGCAGGATAAAACAAACTTCTTCTTCTAAGACAAGGTAACAATATTCTTCATAATTCTTGTACATACCATGTTTATATAGTTTCTGTACATATCTTGAATATCTATTTCTTAGAAGATAAGATGTTCAAAGAGAAACAATACTTATGGAAGAACAACAAGATAAGGATTGCTATCACGATGACTACAAGTCAGGCAATACACATGAAAGGATGAAGTACGTTGACAACCCTTGGTAACAATTCATGTGGAAGCTATTAACATAAGTAACAGCTGCAAGATAAGCCGAAATCAGAATCAAACTTGAAGAAACCTGGAAGAAGTAAAAACAGAAAGAAGTCAACAATCAAGAGGAAATTGGAAAAAGACTTGTGACACTTTGCAGAAGGAAATAAGGATGCAGACGAAAGTGTGGACTCTCTTAGATGGAGGGAGCCGATTATATAAAAGAAGAGCATACATTCATACACAAAGCAAGGATTAGGAGGGAGCTAATCCTAAACAATATGATCCATTGATGATTATGTAGTATCTATCCATGTTCCCATCAATGGTAGCAACCATTAAAAGAAACAAGTGTTCAGTTTGACTTTAGAAGAAGTTTTCTTCGAAAAGAAGCCTTAAAGTATTCCTGGTTGTCCATCCACATCAATGATCCTTTGATGAAAGGAAGAAGTCGGAATCTTCAGGGCATGGAATCTATAGAAAACTCCATGGACCCAAGAGCTAAAGAGAAACATGAAGAAGAACATGAAGATTCCAAGAGAGAAAGAAAAGCCAGAACAACTAGTCATTATATCGAGAATCACAAGACTACCAGCTTGATCTGAAACCTCTAGAAGCAATCAAGCAGAAGAAATGGAAGTTGTGATAAAGAACAATGTATGTAAGACTTATGAATGGAAGCATTGCGAGATCCAGAACTAAAGGTTCTTCCAGATGGAGGGAGAAGACTATGATGATAGCTTGTTCCAGTAACCAGAAATACCTGAGCCATTATATCTCCTGCAATATCCATGGGTTGGAGTTCACATCAGATGAATGTAAGGACTGTTCTCCTCAACTGAGTAATTGAACAAAGAAGCATATGTAGAGCAACCTCAAGGTTTTGAGGTATAACAGAAAGAGACTCTTTTATGCAGATGGAAGAAGATCTTGTATGGATTCAAACAACTTGGTGCAGAGCCTCCAATGCACAATAGAAGCGTGGTGAAAACTTTCTATAACAGAGATATTGTATCAGGATGGTTACTCAGAAGTCTAGGATGATGGATTGCTAATCCATGACAAACTCTCATGATGATAGAAGAAGTGCCACTTGGATATGTTCTAGTTTGAGCTTTGCCACGATGTTATGAGCTAGCAGGAAACAAAAGAGCTGAATCCAACTATGATATACTATAATGATCAAATCTATATGAAGCCTTCAGAGAAAACCAGTGTTCCAGAAAGACCGAAGTACATTGAGATCAAGCATTACATTCTCCGTGATGAGGTCCAGAAAGGAGAAGTGGTTCTCCAATATATCTCCACAGATGAGCAGATAGCAGACATTTTGGTAAAGCCTCTGTCCAAGATGAAAAAGGTTGCGTACTCAAGAAACAAGCCGGAGCTCGTGGAGACGACTTATTAAAAAGGGAAGAGATGACTCCCAGGTTGGGAGGGAGCACTGATGTGTTATTGATTTATGGACAGTCGTTTTTTAGTTCGAAAAATGGTCCAGGATGAGCAGTTCCTTTCCAGTTCGAAAAGTGGTTTGAGATTTCTGACGGACAAGCATTTTCCAGTTCGGAAAATGGTCCAGATCGGATGGTCATTTTCATAATGAAAATGGTTCGATAGATTGCTGAGTACCATAGACAACGATTCCCCTTGTGGTCAGTGTGGGGGAATGGTCTAGGACAGTCTTTCTTCTCGACAATCACTCTCAATAGTGGTCAAGTAGAATGGTCCGCCTCGCCGGGTAGTCATTCTTTTGAAGTTCACATGTGTGAGCAGTTTCGAAGAATGGTTCGTTTTGGAGGTTGGTGCAGGACAATCATTTCCTTAGGAAATGGTCCGAACAGTAATTCCCTAGGGCAGACTCATTCTCTCCAGGTTGCACTTTGTTTAGTGCCGTAGGAATGGCCCAGATAGGTGAATGGTCCAGGTTCAGCAATCAGGGACAAGCATTCCCTAGGGCAGATTCATTCTCTCCAGGTTGAACTTTGTTTAGTGCCGGAGGAATGGCCCAGATAGGTGAATGGTCCAGGCTCAGAAATCAGGACAGTTATTCTTCTATGCTTGAGAAGAATAGTCCAGATAGCTCATGGCTGATGTTTTACCTTCTGAGGGCAGATGCTCTTTCAGATCTCACAGATGTGAGTGGAAGAATGGTCCAGATGACTCAGTTTATATCATGATATTGTTTTTCTGTGCAGGTTGATATTAGATGATATGATTGCTATGGAGACTGTATGTCTTTGGACAGTAAATGTATGCTACTGTGGTGGATGTGTTCCACTGGTTGTGACTATGTGTCACTGATTAAGTAGCTGTGTGCTACTTGGTGTGGTAGTGTACCACTAGATTGTAGTTGTGTACTACTATGGATAAACATAGTTGTGTTCTATTGAATGACATTGTTCTGATTGCCATGTAGACTATCAGTAGTGTTGAAAATGATTATCAGCTAGATGGATGGTCAGTGTATCGATGGACAGACATTCTCCAGACAGGAAATGGTCCAGGACATTTATTCTTCTAGGACATATGCTCGGATTAGAAGAATGGTTCTTGTATCACTCTTTGGAGTGTGTGACTTATTCAACATCATGTCTGATCACTCAGATGGAGTATGGTTTCGAGAGATGATGCAGTTGATGCTGTTAGATGACACTGATAGTGATGATGGTGCTCGTGATCTAATCATGAGATAGTCTTTACGACTATGATGATGCTACCGTTTGAATGGTATGTTTGTGCTCAAGACCATTACCTTCAATACCTCCCTAGCTAGGAGGGAGTGTTGATATTATGGTAGCTACGGGAGATATTTACCTCCACGTGTAACCTTGATGAGAATAGAATATTCCGGGAAGCAAGAAGAAACCCTAAGGCATTAAACCTAACCCTAGAAGACAAGTCGGCTCAAGGAAATAATTAATATTAAGTATTTAACATCCAAAATGAGAAGTCGGCCCAGATAGCTCAAGAAAACAGTATAAATACAAGTAGCCAGACCTTATTTTGTACACACAGCTCAAAATTTCTGCTGGGAAGAGGTGCACACTGTAGAAACTGGGCAAGTGCACAAGTCTGGGGAGCAACTGCAGCCGACAGCTGTCGCAATCTGTATTCCTGGTTTAGGCTCATACTTTCTATTGGTTATGGTTGGACTTTCTGATCAGTCTTGGTTATCTTTATGCATTAGCCGTGGTTGGCTATTGGTTTGCTTCCAGAATCATTCTCTGTCAAGGTTAAGGTGCTCGGGGGTGGCTTTGGCCTATGGTTGGGTGACAATATTGTTATATTGTCTATGGTTAAATGAGCACATCCATTACTTTCTAACATGTAGAACGCAATCCTTCGGTGTGCCGAATCTCCGAAATGAGAGATCTGCCTCCATGTGTCCTTTTGATTTGGACGACTGAGATTTACTTCTGAATCCCAGGCTTCGGGCATTTCGAGATGCACAACACCACAAACCTCCGAAGTGTTAACTTTCCGGAGTGTCAGATCTGCCGACACGTGTCCTCAGCCTTCAATGGTTCAGATTTACTTTGGGCTTTGGCCAATTCTTGCTCTAGTGCTTCGCTTCGCAAAACCTTCCGGAGTGCTAAGTCTCTGAAGTGAGAGATCTGGCGCCGCGTGTCCTTGTTGATGGATGGTCCAGATGAACTCCGGGCTTCGGGCCTTCGGGAGTTCTCGCTTCACGCATTCGTCTTTCTTCCGAAGTGGTTATCCGCCAGAGTGCAGGATCTCCTGCCACGTGTCCACTTCGATCAACGGTCTAGATGAACTCCAGGCTTCGGGAGTTCTCGCTTCACGCATCCGTCTTTCTTCTGAAGTGGTTATCCGCCGGAGTGCAGGATCTCCTGCCACGTGTCCACTTCGATCAATGATTTGGTTCCCTTCGGGACTCCGGGCCTTCGGGAGTTCTTTACTCAGCACTGCTTGCTTCCTCGCGGAGTACAAGATCGTCTAACACATGTCCCCTGCTTGAATCGACGGACGGGAATTGCACGAAGTTCGCTCTGTCTTCTCTACATGTGACCGAGAGCTGTGACCTCGACTTAACCTTTGGGCGCTTATCTCACTTTGCAAGATCGACAGTCGTGTTTTAATGGACCGTGAAGGTCAACGACCACGAGTGATTGCGAAAACTCAACTTGCTCACGCTTTAATTTCCCTTGCGATTTCTGCAATGGCTCCCCACCATCAATCTCCCTTCAATGAGATCTGATGGTCGTGACTTAATCTTTGCTTGATCTGTCTCACCCAGATCTAACGATTGAAAAAATCTGGCAGGAGCGCCAAGTTGATCGGGTTCGAAGTATCGTGGATCGTGAGTTCTCGATATCAGTGGCCGAGAGCGATTGCGGGGGGCGAAGCTGCGAGGGGTTTAATTTGGAAGGGCGGTCCGGCAATCCAAACCGCGGTTTTCTCTCGGGGGTACGTGGCATCACCAGGTGTATTGCGGGATGAAAGGCGGGTTACCTCAAAACCACTTCCTCGTGCCCCCGCAAAACAGAAAAGTATAAAGGGACTTTAGGTCATTTATTTTATTTGATTATTATTTGACGCTGGATCGTTAGAATCTTGACTCAACACCTGTCCTCCACCCACTCTACCTTTCACCCTCCAGCCTGTCACACCCTCCACACATCACTTACCCCGTCTATCCCTACCACGTACATTCTCGCATCCACTCATCCCACCTCCTTATTTGACACTTGTCCCCACGTCATCCTATTCGTGAACAATCACTCTTCTTCGTAACTGTTAGCCATCCCATAACGAGCCAATGCTGAGCTACCTGTCCAATTACCACCCCCATATCTTCAACTGCAATTCTTTATCCCAGTAAACGCATTCGAAGGGGCAGATGGCAAAGACATTAAGCCAATGATTGTGGTGGCATTAATGGACATGTGTACCCAGTTCAAAGAACAAAGGAAGACGAGTGCATCTGCGAGCAAATGAAGGGACAGATGAAGCGCCAACACATCAAATCAAAACTCAACAATATTTGCATGCTGTTATTTCATTCGGATTGTATTCTATTTTTAGGCAGATATTGTGGGAAGTCCAACGGTTTTCAGTTGAGACAATTTTTGTATAAATATATAGATTTTAGATCTATTCCAGGTGGCTTTGAGCCCAATGTTGGCGGCTTCTTGCCGAATGTAAAAGATAAAACTTTTTTGAATGTCAATACAAGCGCATACAGAGATTCTAAGTTTCGTTCAATTTGAGTTATGTGTTTCCTCTGTGTTTCCATCTCTCTGAATTTCTTTCTGTAGTTCTTGAAGAGTGAATGATTACAATTTAGTACTACATCTACTGTGATCATAATATATCAGAAGTTCATCCAGTAACAACTTTTCCTCTGTTATTATTGTGAGTAAAACAAGACTTGTGACCTGTGTGAATTACTGCATTTTTATCTCCTTTCAAGGGTGCATCTTCTACTTTTCTTCTATTACAAACAAGGTGAGACTTATCTGTAATTGATACCTGACTTTGTTTTAACAGTTTTGTAAACTATTTCTACATCATTTGACATTATAATTGTGACTTAGATAACGAGATACAGCCTCTGTATTGTCTTATCATTAATTTTATTTAAAGTTTATTTCTCAGAAAATTGAAGGTAGAAAAAAACACTCCTAAAAACACTTCATTTAAAATCTTTGATGCCTGACATTATTCTTTGAGCCTTAGAATAAATCTGAGGAACAACAACAAGAAAGGAAAGAAGAAAGGTAAGAAGGAAGAATCAAACCAAGGTAAGAATGATTCGAGTAATGTGAAATGTTTTAAGTTTCATTAGAAGGGACATTATGTCAGCCAATATTTGGAGAAGAAAGGGAATGCCAAATAACTTAAACATGTAAGAAGTAATAAGATTAGATAAGATAATTTTATTAATGTCCAACAAATGACCACAAAAGTAGGTCAATGGGACTGAAGAAGACAACAAGTATGAATACAATGTGGGAGTGCAAGCACAACTCCTAGATAATGTGGAAAATAACATAAAGAAAGAAACCTACAACAGTACAGCCTCAAAACACATGTATTTGACTGTGACAAAAGGTTTAATGATCCAAATAAAAGTATGTCCAAGATAGTGGACATCTCAAGAGTCTCTCAAAAAAGAGAGTGAGAGAGAGGTTTGACGATGAGACTAATGATGTTAAGGTCTCTCGAGTCTGATGGCCAAGGGCGAGGGGGTAAAACTGGGCACTGGCTCGTTGTCAAAGTCCTTAGGAACCATAGGGAGGTTTGACTGTATGATCCTGGGGGGATGTAGGAGCGAGGGATAATCCTAGCATCCGAGGTCGAAAGAAAGAAGCTATGGATAGATCTTTGGCTGCTCCTCTGAATCTAGGAGGTAGTCTGACGGACGAGAGGCGCCCTGCTTTAGATTTGTCTGGGACTGATCCCCTTATCTCTCTGATAATGTATGGATTGATGCATAGTTCGACACCTTCGAATTGGTTTCGATGATATACTCCGGGACTCTGCGCGCCACTTGTTGCTCCGATTTGATGGATCAACATGAAAGTAAGAGGTGATTGTCTTGGTCATCCCAAGGCGGGGCATGGCGTGCAAGAACTAAGATCTATGGATGAAAATCTCCCCGATGAAGAGGGCTAGGCATCTTTCGTCCTGGTACCGGAAGAAAGTAGAGAGGGAGCCCCTCGAGTCCCTATAGAGGCAGTGATAGCGTCCTCTGATCTCATAGTATAGGGGGCACCTAAAAATGAGGTGCATCTTTGTCTCCGGCTCCTGTAGGTGGCATATCTGGTAGGTCCTATGATCCCCTGGTATATGGTGGTCCATCTCAATCCGGAGTTGATGAGAGTTGACCTGGAGCTGTCCGAAAGGTATCTTGAGCGAGTGCATCCAATGCTTGCACGTATAAAGGGGGCGGACAATGATGCCATCATGCAGCTCCAAAAAATGCTCTAGATAGGACATCTTTGAGCCCAGGCTCGTTGAAGGTGAGGTCTAAATGACTTGAATGTACAATCTGTAGATGCCCTCTTTGATAGCTTGATTCAATACCTGTCTAGTTGGAAAGAGATGGCGCGGTGCATCAAGGGAGAAATTGAACGGGGGAAGACTCTCTAGGGAGATAGTCATTGACTGGAGAAGCTGAGACGCCTATGAGAACCGACCTCGTGCATGGCCTGAGGGGTGATCAGAAGCAAGAGCCTCCGAGGAGGAAAGTGCAAGGTGGGGGTATCGCTCTCTCCCGGTGGCAGTCCTCGAAAGACTTGACTCTATGAAGGAAAGAGACCAAGTGGAAAATGACCTCGAGGCGGAGTGGTGGACATTGAACCTTGCCTGAATAATGGGATGTGGAACTGTACGCTTGCAGCGGATGATGTGCCTGCGAAGCAGGGTTTGGACTCTCTCCATACTGGCCTAATCTATTTGTAACAAGCTTGGCCCCTAAATCTTGTTGCCATAGAAAACTGTGGGTTTGATAATCGCCTCCATGAGGTAGAGTTTGGTCAAGATGTTTTAAAATTGACCCAGGAAGCACCGTCTCTCGATAAGGGCCAAAGAACTGTATTCTTGACTCAGCTGAGGCTGAAGGGCTCGTTGCATACCGAAACGAGGTCTCGTGAACTGTACTCCCATGTAAGTGTAAGTCGTGGTGATCTCAATCTTTGCCCCCTGGTAGTAGAAATGTATGTCTGTAAGAGAGCTCTTCGATGCATTGAAGATCAAAACCTTGGTTTTACCCAGGTTGATCATCCACTGTCGAATGTCACAAAAGTTGGCCAATGCGTCGATTTGTATTTGCAGGCCCTCAGGAGTAGAGGTCAACAAGACCAACTCGTCAACGAATAGGAGCAGGGAAATCAACACCTGATGTAGAAGACAACCATCCCCCTCCTAGATGTGCTCATGGAGGAAGGACTCTAGCTCATCAATATAGATCCCGAAGAGGGTCGACGAGGGGGGCACCCCTGTTTTACCCCGATGGTGCTCTGGATGAAGTTGGAAAGGTTGTGTGCCATTTCGAGGCGTCCCAAAATTGACTCGTACAATCTCATGATGACTACCAATAGGGTTTTAGATATGCCAATGTTGCGGAGCCTCTAGAATAATGCCTCGCTCAGAATTGTGTCAAACACTTTTTGGAAGTCTACAAAGCAATTGTAGACCTTCGAAGTGCGATAATGAGCATCCTCAATAATGGTTTGGACTGTGAAGATGTGATCAATCGTCTGGTAGGTTGGGCAAAAACCTGCTTGTCCTTTAGCCCTGAGATGTCTACTCTCCAGCTTCTCAGAGAGCCATTGGTGTAAGATTGTGGCGTAGAGTTTGGAGAATGTGTGACCCACCATGATAGTTCGGATCGAAACTACTTCCTGATTTCTGTATCAGATGAATAATGTGTCTTGTCCAGGAGGTGGGAAGCCTGAACATACCACATGGTTAAATAAATAATCAATTTAGGACTCAAGAGACTAGACGCCATGTTTAAGGAATTCGGCCTGTAGCCCTTCCTCATCTGCTGTTCTGTTGGTACTCATAGCTCTCATTGCTCTCCTAATGTCTCGCTCAGAGAAAAGGTGGCACAAGGAGGGGGGGAGGAGATTCGAGTGGGAGGTTGTCCAGGAATGTCATAAAGGGAGGTAGTGTGGGAGAACATGGTCTGGGGGTCAAGGTCAGGCAAGGCAGCGTGGTGTTTAGCGAAAAGTGTTAATGTTTTATGCTGATATTATAGTTCTTTGCATTTCATAAGATAAGAGCATAATATGAACAAGATCACTGAGAAATACACATCCACAATAGACACAACATTTATCCTGGGAAACCCTCTAGGGGAAGAAAACCC
>ML776559.1:841686-857654 GCA_009831015.1 Picea engelmannii | reverse complement strand
ATAATAAAAATATTAATAATGACATGATTAATCCTCAATGGGGATTTAATCCAATAATAATAATAACATGATTAATCCATAATGGGGATTTAATCCAATAACAAAATAATAAGAATGCCCTTCGCAGTTACATTATTTCAACAAAAAGGGCATGCTAGAAGGATTTTGGGGATAGGTGGAGGGCCTCACAAAGCTTCTGTCTCATCCAAGAGAGAAATGTTTTCTTTTTGCGGTGAAGGAGTTGATGATATGTTTTGCCAAGGAGAGGGGAGGAAGATATGTCATGTTTAAGGGTGTGACATAACTGCTTGTGGAGGGATTTGCATTCATCGTTGAACCAACGATTCATGGGGCAGGAACCAAGGGTAGGCTTATGGGTGTGTTGATGAGTAGAGTGGGGGTAGGAATCAAGGGATGCCTCCACGAGGAACGTGGAAAGTATCTCGTATTGGGTTGTGGTTGTGTCTAGTGATCTGAAGTGGGAAATGGGGGGGAAGCAACCCCTTAAGGTGGGTGGTGTAGGAGTCGGGGTAATCTTTATCAAAAAGGAAGGTGGTGTAGGGGGGGTGGCGAGGTGGGTTGAGGGGTGGAGAAGGTGAGGAGAGTGTGGTCTGCCAGAGGGAGGCAAGATACAGAGAAGTGCTTAATATGTGGGAGAAGATCTTGGTTGGTCAAGACATGGTCCACCACATTGCCGACCCCACTATGGGGGAAGCAAGTTAAATCTCTTGAACTCTCAAAACAAGGGAGCCCATTCATGATTAATAAGCCATGTGATTTCCCTAGTTGCAGAAGGTGTGCCACGTAACCTGTGAGGGGCCCATACCTGTCCTGCGAACTCCTATGAAGGCCCATGGACTCTAGCTCTAACTTCTGGAGGCAAAGTACGTCCTCGACTCTGCCATGAAGAGATACCTGTAGGTTTCTAATACGAGCATTAAAATCACCTAGAAGAATGACATCCCCAAGAGTGGAATAGTGGGAGATGTCTGTGTAGAGAGAGATCAATGAAAGGGTCCCCCTTAGACTCCCTATGAAGTGTAAAGTGCGATGAGGCTGGGGGGTAGTAGAAAACTGCAATGTAGATATCTCAGAGGAGGGGGCTGTTCTGATGGAACTAGACCCACAGAAATATGGCATGTCATCTAATGAGAACATAGTAACCTTGCTCTGGAGGGAATCTCGTATAAGATAGGCGACCTCCCCAGACCCTCTGACGCTGTCGGATCTTGTCTCCTATCAGCAAGACCATGCCTAGTGGTACCCATGGATCGGGGGTGGCGTCTGCATGGGGCTCGCATGTGTCTCTATGAGGAAAAGGAGGTCGCGGGACCCGACTGCATTACAAAGCTTGCTTGGTGAAGACCAAAATGCACCATTACAGTGCCAACAACCAATGGAGATGGTCGGCATGCTCCCCTAACCTGCCCCCCAGCGGAACGAGACCGTCATTTGGTCCAAGGGCGAGAGTATCTCTGAGGGGCTGAATCACAAATGACAGCTTTGAGGTCTCGGATAACTGCCCACTTCCCTTCTTTCCGTGCCGCTGTGACTCGATCCCTAGATAGCTTGAGTTCCACCTGTTGGGATTTGGTGAGGTCAACATCAAGGAAGATTCTCTGTGCGGGTGGGAGCAAAGTTAGTCTTCTCTTATTAGCTCAGAGGGCTCTAAGACGGTCCTCTAGAGTTCGAAAACAAAGGAAAAGTGTGGAGTTGGGTCCCATCCATGCACGTTCAAGAGTGATTTCCTTCATATCCAAGGTGTTGTGAATGAAGGAGGTTCCTATCTACAGGGGATCCGACGGGGCCTCTGGAGGGGGGAGCCCACGTACTCGAAGGTTAAGTTTTCATGTTTGACGAAGATGTTCCTCGTTCAGTTTTGCATGTATCGACCCCTCTACCTCGGCAAGTTGAGGAGATTGTTCTCTTTTCCAGACCACTTCAACCCAAGAATTAAGGGTTTGCTGTTGCGTTTTTGTCCCATGTTTAAAAAGGGCCTATTGTGATTTCAACTCTTCTTGCAAATTTTTGATTTCAGATTGGAGGTTGGGGGAATTCGCTGGAATTTGCAGATGTATGTTTTCTTGGTTTTTCATTTCAGAAATCAGTTGTTTGAGATCCGTCACCTTTGCATGGAGCTGTTTGTTTTCATTGTCCAGAGATTCCATCTTCCACAATAGATATTTGACTTGGGTTGTCTAGTACGAGAAGCCACGCTCCATAACGATATCAATTGGGTTGTAGAATTGGGTTGTAGATATGTCCCAGAATGCTGTTATTGTCAAGCAATGTTTGGTAACTGGTTTGGTGTGGAATCTTCCATTGATTCCGTGCTTGTGAATCCTACTTGCTTGCTTCGTGCTCGCAGACCTACTTGTTGTAGCTACAAAACACAACCCTCGACCGTTCATTACTGCCCCCGCGGATCACTAGAGCTTTGCTGCTTTGCGAAACCCTTGCTCGGGCTCCCATAAACACCCCCTGCACCGTTCTCGTGACCCACCCTGCGTGCTCCATGCATGCAGAAGATAACCCACGAGCGGAAATTTCGTTCTGTGCTCGCGGATCCGCGGGGAGATAATTGCTTGGCTCCCGTGGAAGAGAACCCACGACCAAAAACACTCCTTGACCTAGGGAAATTTCGTGCCGACTCTAGTGTGGTCGCGTTGGGAAATCGGCCCCTGCGGAGGGAACCTACGATTGGAAATTTCGCACTGTCATGCTACTCTGAGCTCGAAACCCTGTGGTTGTGCTGCTCCTTGCTCAAAACCTCATGGTCGTGTCACTCCGTGCCTGATATTGTAGTAGGAATGAATGGGTTAACATCCTAGCTTGAGACCACCTTCTCCATGGTTTCTTGTTTATCTTCTAACATTATGTCAAATGTTGGATGGTATGTGGATAGTGGGGCATTGAGACATATAACTTACGATAGGAAACTCTTTAGCAGGTTTTAGGAGCAAGAGAGAGGAATGAGAGTGGAGTTCGGTGATGATGCTACTTATCCAGTGAAAGGATTGGGCTCCATTTCTCTCTAGATGCCATCGGGTGATGTTCTTGAGTCAAATGTTGTTTTATTTGTTCTTGGTTTGAAGAAAAATCTTCTTTTAGTTTCTTTTATGATATATTTTTAGTGTAGAAATGCATTTGAGGGACAACAATGCACTATCAATGATTGTAGTCTAGCAACTCCGAGGACTTTGGGTAGAGGTGTGCGAGATGGTGGCCTTTACAAGTTACTTGTTGATCTTGTGGCACTTATACATGCTAGCAAAAGGTTGGGTGAGCTTTCTAGTTTTGAGGAGACATATGTAGAGCATGTACGGTAGGTTGCAATGGAGATAGGTTTAGAACTTATTGTGGACTCAACGATTGATTCCAAGCTTATAGTTGATGGGATTATTGAAGAGAACCTGAACATGGTTGTTGGATTCTCTCAGAAAGAGGGAGTTGACCTTGATGAGATTCTTGTCTAGTTACGAGACGATTCTTCTTGGAAAGAAGGAATTGACCCTATTGAGGGTTTTGCTTCAGTTGCTAGAGGTTTTGAGGTGCATAGGTGAGATACTCATGTTTATAGTTTGTTGGAGGCCTTGTGTGGGTTGTTGTTTGCACTACGAGCTCAGTATTTTAGGTTGGATGAGATTTGTGGGGATTTTTATCTTTGTAATTTTGATAGCTGATCCACTTGTATTGGTCTTTTATAGAGATGTGTCATCTTTTCAAAAAGTCTTGGTCAACTCATCATGTGGCGTTTGAATATTTTGGCTCGTGAAGTTGATATGAAGGATGTTGAGTTTGGCAAGTCGCTAATGGTTGAGAGCTATGTTCCTTAGGATTCATAGGTGGTCAATCCCCTAGCAAAGAGGAGCTTCGAGATGCTATGATAGTATCTTGTTTTGTTGGATATAATGAGACTGCATTCTAACATAGCGGAAGACTGTGGTGAACTGAGATGTGAAGTTTGATGTAGATGTGTAGTCCTATAGATCATACATATCTCCTTCAATGATTGAAGGGAGTGAGGAGGTCGTTGTTCCAAAATTTGAGGTAAGGGATGAATTAGATCTAGGTGTGGACGAGGAGAGCTAAAGGAACTATACATCCTTATCCTATACTCGTGTGCAGGAAGCCAAGATGGCTTACTTAGATATTGCAGGATGCACATGAGCATGTAGGAGTGACTAGATCTTCAATGAGGGAAAATATACCTCCTAGGAGATATGCTAACTGTATTGCATTAGCTATTTTCATTTATGAGCCTTCCAATGGTTTTTGTGCAAGTGAGGTGTGATGCCTTGATGGAGGAGAACGATGTTTGGGTGACAGTTCCTTTTGGGGGGTCAATGATTGATTTTGAGACAACAATAGATTCAAATTTGAAAATGACAGGTTTGGTTGAGATGTTGAGGAAGAAGACTAGAGCTAGGGAAACACTTTCCTCATAAAGAGGGAGTGTCATCTTGTGGGGTTATTTCGAAAGTGTTTACACCATGCTTGGGGGTGTTTCATGCGATGTGGAGTGCATGGTGTGATGCCTACCTTGGGTCGTATCTTAGTGGACATATGCATTGGAGATAACTTACTCATGGAGTGCTACACCTTGAATTGATGCTTATGTGGTGCACTTTCTTAGGAGGTTGGTATCTTATGTGGCATGGTGATGTTCTTCATGAGCTGCACATGGAGGGATTGTTTGTTTGCTTAGGAGGAGAAACCATGAGGAGGAGGAGTGTTGGGGAATTTTGGAGGAGGGCATTTAGCTCTACATAGCATGGTGATGTTCTTCATGAGCGGCACATGGAGGGCTTGTTTGTTTTCTTAGGAGGAGAAACCATGAGGAGGAGGAGTGTTGGGGCATTTAGGAGGAGGGCGTTTAGCTCTACATAGCATGGGACTAGTTGGGTGCTTACATGGGGGCTTGTGCTTGACATGAGGATACTTGGGTTGAGGAGCATTCATGGAGGTGTGGTGGACCCATAGGAGCAGATGGCTTAGGAGGTAGCATTGGAGCATTGGAGACCTTTGGAGGTGTTGTCGCCTTATACACACCTCGGGTAACGTGGAAGAAATCTTCAATCCACTGGGTGTGTCCTTGGGGGCAAGTCTCGAGTCAAGGTGTTGTCACCTGATCCTCGACTCTTCCGTCTAGGCCAACTCCTAGCAAAGTCAAGGGGGTAGTCCCTAAAGAAAATAATCTGAGGCTTGAACTAAGCTAAGTACAAGAAATGAAATCTAGGAGTTTATTAAAAGCAAGAACGATATAACAATATAATCTAGCAACATATATGATTCATTCAGTATCAAAAGATATATTCAATGATATATAAGCAAATGAGATACATTCATAAATAAATTACTTCAAGATAATGGAAATGCTTGAAATGTAAATGATTGAAGTAAAAGGATTGAAATGTAAATGTAGTAAGACTAGTGCCAATAGTAAAATGATGCTGCTGAAGAAAAGTATTGCAAGAGTTGTAAAATTTTATTAAGAGTTGTTTAGGTGGAGTGATTGTTGTGAGTGCAAGTCACTATGTGTGATGTGTGCAAAGTGGTACAAGAAAATAAATCTATTCAAGATTTGGCCTCTTAGAGGCTATCCCTTAGATTGGACGCTGAACTATGCAGATGTCCAATAGGGAGGATATCCCTCTGACTTCACACAGTAGCTCAAGGGACTGCTGGAGGTCCAACACGGGGAGAACCTAGATCTCAAAGTTCCCATCTAAATTCGTACACAATCCCTCTTGCGTTTCCAATCAAGCAATAACAACTTTGAGATTGTCCTATTAAAATTACTCCACACTGACCAGTGCCCGTTTTGATGAGTTCCCCAGATCGAGCTAGGCTCGCAAGGGTTCAGAGCACTACTATGGGGAGCTGAGGGGATTGGTTTATTTGCTAACTGAAAATAAATTGCAGAAATTGAAACTAATCTAACAAATTGAAATTTACCTAAAAATATGAAATCTAACTAATCTAGTCTAAGAAATTGAAACCTACTCTAAATGTTTTGCAGTGCTTGTGATAAATTTTATGGTTAATTTTAGCTTTCCTTTAGGTGAGGATTGTAAGCTTAAGCAAAATTAGCCAAAATGAACAATCACACAAAGACACCGTTCCCCCTATGGGGGATGAAGAGTGGGGACTATGTGGCCCAATGATTTTATTAATGAGATTACAATGATCTTTTTGGGATGCTTGTGGTCACTTATAGAAATGAGACCACTAAGCTTACAAGTTTTCCAAAGTCTTTATTGAAGAATGGGGTGCTCCCAAGCATCCCAGAATGTTTGATTCCACCAAATTTTGGCAGAGTCTCCCCTTGTTTGTTCACCAACCTGCAAAAAACAAGTAAACAAAGCTAAAAGATGCCCAAAAACACTTTAAAAGTGTCTTTGGACAATGTTAGATGAAAGCCCAAAATTTACAAAAAAAATTCTAAGTAAAAGATAAACTAAACTAGTATTTTACAACACTAAAATAAGCCAAATAATTAAATCTTTTAGTGACTTTTGTTTGCTGTTTGGACAGCAAACAAATGAGCACTCTAATTGCTAGATATTGAAATGAAAATGCTCTTAAAAGAAACTACTTACTAGCTTTAAAAGATCTAGAATAAAATACTTGCTAAAAAATTGATTCTTTCTTTTGATCTAGCTTAAAATGAAGAATTGAAACTTGAATCTAGATCTAAATTGCATGCATGCATAAGTAAATAAACTAAATCTAACTTTACAATTTGAACTTAAATCTAACTAATGCATGCAAGTAATAGTAACCAAAGAAAATTGAGATTTTGGTGAAAGAGAGAAAGTGTAAGTTTGAGCTTGGAACTTCTTGGACGATGGGGTCTCCTTGGTGAAAAGAGGAGGGATTTGTCTTCATGATTTTAGAGAGAAGGTAGAAGCAAACTAGCTCATCCAATCCTCCAAAGTGAGATTCCAAAAGCTTCACAACACTTGCAAAAAACTTGTTAGATCTTGGTGTTACCTACAAAAGTGACTCAATGACACATTAGTTAAGCAAAACATAAAATGCACATTTAAATCTCTCAAATAGATAGTCAATAGGATTAAGAAATCAAACAAGATTAATAATCCTATCCTAATGAATAATAGTATTCATATAAAGGCCAACCTCAACAAATTTGCATAAACAAATGAAATAAAACAATGTCACCTCATAAGCATTAGCACATGACAATTATCCACACACTATCCAAGCTACCATATGATCTCCAAAGTCTTATTTATTCCAATATCATGAAAATATTACATCAATAGTACATCAAGCCAAGACCATACTTCCATTAACCAAAGAATGGAGGAGGAGGCTTGCTTATAAAGCAATTTGGGTGAAGATCCCAATGCAAAATCGTGTGACAAGTGGAAGAGGGCGACTTGCATGAGAGAGGCGAGTGGCATGGTGAGGGAGAGATGAATTGACACCTCTCCAAGAGATGGAGATGACTCGCCTCGTGTGAGAAGGTGGCTTGAGGTAGAACTTGCCACATGTGAAGAGCTAGGAGGAGAGGGCGAGTCATCCCTCTTGGGATTGACGCCCCTCCTTAAGATTGTGTCATGTATGAAGGGAAGGGCGAGTCCCAACTTTGGGATCTCCTCCCTTGGACACCTCAACACTTAACTCGCCTTCCTCCATAGTTAACTTGCCACCTCTCTCTTAGACTCAAGACATGAGAGAAACATGTCCTCGACATGTTTCCTCAATTAAAGGCCTGTTGATTTTTTTTTTTTTGCCTTTTATTGACTTTTTTGAGAGAGTGATTTTAAGTGATTAAATAATCACTATTTACCCTCAAAAAGGTGTTACGTAGGTAAAGTGGGTATTCTGAGTGTGAAAACGAATACCCATCAAGGCATATAATGCCTCCTAGTAGCACTTTTCTAACTTATGACTTATTTACAATTAAATTATCTTGTTTTGCGGGAAATTTTTTTATTGAATGAAAACATTAAAAAATCCCAGAGGGGGACTTAGCACAATTTCTATATGACTCATTATGGATGACTAGTATGGTAACATACATTAGACACTAGAATTAGATGACCAAGCTAAGGCCTAACCATCAATACACACTCCAGCTTTGGAGGAAATGAGTGAAAAAACTTGCTTAAAAATTAATTCAAGCAAGAAATAATTAGTGAGTGAAAAAAAACACTCTAGAATTATGCACTCATGATTAAGTCTTAGGAGGTTAAGCTTTTTACAAATTCATCATGCTAGATTCATCTTATTACAATGCCCCATGGGGAGATGGAAATGCGGTATAGAGAAGAAAGAGAAAAGGTGTCCAAATTGGCCGACTGGACTTCTGAACTTTGATTTTGAACACATCCGTGTTCAATCTTTGGCGGTTCAACTGCAAATCCTTTCTAGTGCAACTTGGTGGGTAACAGGAGGAAAGCATTGGACCTTGTCTTTTGTACCGCTCACCTTGGGACCCATGTTTGATCGATGTGCTTACATTGGAGATTAACACGTGTTGCCTTAGAGTTGGAGCACTTCACATGTGGATTCATCTAGTGATTAGTTAGGTTGCTTGAGATAGTTCTTTGTGGACCTTGTCCACCTTACTATTGTTGGTCTCCCTCACCTATTCTATATAAAGGGAGGAGAGAGTCTTTATTTTTCAGTCATCAAATTCATTCATATCATATTGATCTTGTCTTAGAGATGTGAGAGCTTGAGCGAACTTGTATTTTTCATATGTATCTCTTCTGCGCTCTTGTCTAGTGTGCTAGGGTTCTTTTGTTGATGCAAGGAAGGCGTTAGGGTTAGGGTTTGCTCTAAGAAGACATGAAGAGCTAGGGTCTGGAAGAAACCCTAGAGAAGCAAAGGGAGCACTTGTTCTTATGAGATTAGAAGACTAGGGTTTGTGGCATTGGAAACCCTAGGACTACTTGGAGTGCTCAATGTGGACAAGATAGTGGAAGAATGTCTTGTTTTCTTGTACATTTGTGTGATGAAAGTGTAGGTGCCAAAGAGGGCTTTCCAATGTGTATGCTTGCTAGTTGTGGATCTTTGGTATATCGACCAACTTTTGTTGGGAGTGGTTCTTGGCCAGGAGTTGGTGGATAGGGTTTGATAGCTGGTGTGATGTTGGCTTGTTGTGGTTTTCCTAGCTATAGTTTGGAGAGCATTAGAGAATCCTACATTGTGATAAGTTTGAAGGACTATCTTGTACCAACTTGAGATAAGTTGATGGTATGTACTTGTAGCTTCATTATGTATAAATGAAGTATGCTTTTCTATCCAAACTTTGTGTACTTGTAGACCTTATTTTCAACTTATAATCTTATAGTGAATGAGTAGTTTCTAGGGCTGTTTGGTATGCATATTTATCATGAACAACTAGCTGATTTTGTTAAGTGATTGGACAAATATATAGAAGCAAAGTGGGCAGATTTATGGCTGTAATAAATCAGTTGTAATTAAGTAATTTTCAGCTTGATCATATATTGGGACTTGTGCCTCAAGGGCTGGAAAAATATTTCCCTTGAAGTACAATTGTTCAATGTTTAGGTTTTTGAGTTGCCTTGTAGTTGGTTGGAGAGAAGTGATATATATTGCTGTAATTTATATTTCAGATTCAAACCATGCACCTCCTCATTCTGTTTACAAATTAACTCTTTATCTATCCCAAATTGTAAGTAAAGGACATAATAATTTATCCGAGGCATGCTTTAGGTAGAATTGTATGGATGGTTGGGGATGTTGAACATGGAACACAATGACTCCTTATCATCCCAAATTTTGAGATTTGAAGTTGCCCTCTTCTAGGGTCTTGATATCTCTATGATAGATCTCACACAAGATAAACCTTGACCCTAGAACAATGGTTGATTGCTTAGACATTCGGGTATCCCCAATGCTCCTAAACCAAAGGCAATGACTAGGGTAAGTGCTTTATTCTAGGGTAGGCTCTACCTTTTGTCCAATCGATGTAGAAACTAAGACAATCATATCTCTTGACATAAATTTAGTAGCCCCGAGCTCTCTCCTATTCATGGGAGAGAAGGTGACCAAGGGTGTCTAGGGAGAACTTGAAGGGAGGGAGGTGTTCAAGAGAAACATTGATGGACTAAAGGAGTGAAGAAGCCTTGAAGAGCTAGCATTGTTTATGTCTAGAAAGGCATAAGGAGACAATCCCCTTAGAAAAGAGGAAAGTGCAAGATTGACATAAGCAAGCCATTCAGAAGTGAATATCATGTAAGGACATTAAGGAGCATACTATAAGAATCTCAAAATAAACTGCATTGGAAAAGGAAGAAATTACAATAAAATTCTTGACTAGCAGTGAGTACTACTGTTTGTATAAGCATCAAACAATGACATTAGCAATGCAAGCATCTGAATAGATTACCCTAGGGTCTTATGGGCAAGTCCTAGGGGATAAACAACTTAGGTGCAATAACATTCCCATTGTTTGAAGTCCAAAATCTTGTTGTTAACAAATGACCTACCCAAGGGTGTGACATAACATAGGGTATCATAGGTAAAGGTGGTTTTATGTGGAATTGACAAATATAGGGGGTCTATACTCCCCCCTCTTCCTATGATCAACTTGGGGACCTTTTGTGTTTAACTGAAGCAAGACTATTCAAGTAAGCGTATTATTTCATTCAAGGATTAGAGAACGACATCATTTCATTCTAGCACTAAAACATGAACAAAAAAGTCGTTTAATATTTAATATTTATGTTATAGTTCTATAGAGATATGTATTTGTTAGTTGGGTTTCATGATTAATTTGTCAAGATGCTTGGGAATGCCAAACATGTAGCATGATCACTCTTGTTGTCCTGGCAACCTTTGATCTTTGAAGATCCCCCCTATGCAAGCTCCCAAACTCTTTATTGTAGATCTCACATAACAAGCCACCAACCTAGTTCAAAGATCGATTGGTCAGGTGGATGGGTATACCCAATAATCCTAAACTAGAGGTCACAACTAGGAGTCTACAGTTGACACCTCGTGCAGGATTTGGTGTTCCACACCTATATAATTTCTCTCAGTTTTAAGGTTGGTTATACCATCATTATTTATTGATTAGACCTATATGATTCCTTCAATGGAAAGGGTTCCCTATCTGGATAGGTCTAGTTGTATGGATTGTTTAGTTATTATATTAATAATTTCCATGGCATCTTTGTGAAGCATGCCTAAACTAGAAGTAACGTCAATGGTGCCACATTCTCTTAAATTTTACAAATATAGCTTACATTAATTTTACATCAGTAAATGCTAGGATTGCTAGACTAATATGGAGGAAAATTCGTAAAAGAAGGGTGGAGAACTAGACATTGTTCCCATTATACTTTTCTTTCTATCGCACACACATGTGCTAGATAGAACTATGAGTATTGAGGAAACACAATTGTGTTGCCCACCATACAGATAGGTTATAGAGATCATGTGTGGCAAAATCATATCAAGAGGGTGGTGGGTATTTACTCAGAAAATTTGTCAAGCAATTCATACAAATGCTAAAATTCCATCTTCATTTAAATCTTTTGTCAAACAATTTGCATAAGTCTAACAAATATGTATTGAAGTTTACACAATGGTTTGCATCTAGGGATTGATCTAATGTGTAATTTCTTTTAAAGTAAATATATTTCCATTGAGAAATTTTATCAAATGCTTCAAATAGGTCCACCAAATTCAACCTAAGAGCTTTGATATCATAATGTAACAACCTCATCCAACAATGCGGAGAATGTTGGAGCGGTGTCACAAGTTGTGTTCGGTAAGGCTATTGTTTTATTCAAGGATTAAAGTAAAGAACCATTTCATTCCAGCTAAACAAGAACAAAAAAAACATTTAATTACTATGTTATAGTACGACAAAGACATGTATTTATCTGTCTATGCCCCTGATTGATTTGTACAGATGGTTTGGAACACTAAATGCATAGCATGATCACTCCTCTCGTCCATGCGACCTTTGAGATTTGAAGGTGCTTCATGTGTAGGGCCTTGAACTCTTCGTGGTAGATTTGATACAAAACAAACCCACATCCTAGTGCAAAGGTACACTACGTCAAGTGGATGGATATCCCTAGCAATCCTAAGCTAGAGGGAATGGCTAGGAGTCGGGGATTGGGACCTCCCACAGTATTCAATGCTCCTCTCCTATCTTAGTTGCTCTATTTCAAAGTTGGCTCCACCATCAACCCAATTGATTGAGAAATCGAGATAACCGTATCTTATGTATGAGTGTAGTAGTCCCTAGCAGTAGCTCTCTCAAAATGCCAAGCCCTCATCCTTTAAATAGGGCACCTAGGTAGTTATGAAAGTTAGGGCTATTAGCAGCCCCTACACGGTCTTCCAAAGTGCTAAGCCCCTATCCTTTAAATAGGGCAGCTAGGTAAAAAGTTAGTGCTATTAGCACCACCCATAAGGTCTTACGACCAAGCCCCTAGGGCATAACAACTTTCAACTTTAATAATTCCCATAGTTCAAGGTTGAATTCTAATTGTTAAGAATTGAAATACGTCAGGGGATGGCATAACGTAGGCTATCATAGTAAAGGTGAATTTAATGTGGAAGATGGGTGCAAGCAAGGGTATCTAGTACCTTCTCTCTCCTCGAGGTCAGCATGGGGACCCTTTCTGCTAAGCTATTGTGCTTCTTGATGAGTCTTCTATTATGGTAGAAGTAGCTCCCAACATTTGACTAATGAGAGTATGCATCTTGAAAAATAGTCAATCATCTATTATTGCCACTAGCAATCATTTAACTCGATTAAATAATAACGTAAGTGATATTCAATAATAACTAAGCATATACAACTCCTAGTACTATTAATACAATGGTCTCGAGATCAAGCTAGAGACAGTCGACATGTGAGCATCCGCATAGCTTGGTACAGTAAGCTGAAATTATTGATAAGCACAAGGGCACAATAATCCTAATTATACTAGAGCTATTATTATTTAGTTATATTATTGGTGTTGTGATTTGATCATGTTAAATGATCATTATTTGCACTAATAGGAGGCCGATTGTTGTTCAAGGCCCTCACTAACATTAGTGAAATGCTAGGAGCAACCTAAACCGTACCATGAAATCTAATGGGATATCGAACAATGAACATGAAGTATCCTTGAGCTAGCCTTAGGGAGAGGGCGGGGGTAGACACCCCTGCATGCATTCATCTTCCACAATAAATTTGGTTTTACCTAGGATATCCTAAGTTATGTCATCCCTTTAGTATTTTATTTGTTGACATTTAGATTTTCGACCTTAGACTATGGGAATTATTGAAGTCTAAAGTTGTTTGGCCTTAGGGGCTTGGCCATAAGATCTTTGGGGCGGGGGGGTTAATATCCCTAACTTCCATCACTACATAAGTGCCCTATCTAAAGGATAGGGTTGAGCATTTTGTGCATGCTGGAGATTGAGAGAATGAGAGTGGGGGTGGGGAGTGGGGGGGTTGTTACACCCATTTTAGTGGATATGAATGTCTTATTCCCACATTAGTTGGGTTGATGGTATATGCAACTTTGAAACCGAGCATGTGATTTGAAGGGGAGCACCCAATCGTGTTGGAGGTGTCGACCCTTGACTTGTTGCATTAACTTGGCTTAGGGTTGTTGACGATACTCACTTCCTTGACCAATCGACCTTTGGACATGGGTGAGGGTTTATATTGTGTAAGATCTGTGATAGACAAGAAGAAATCGTGCATGGGGGGTGCCTTCAAATCTTGGAGGTTGCAAGGATGAGATGAGTGATTGTGTTATGTGGTTAGACATCCTTGAACATCTGCATAATTCAGCCAAGATCATCGACAAATAAGTGCCCTTCTTCATTGTAACATAACATAGATATTAGCTTGTTTGTGGCTCTTGTTTTAATGCTAGAATGAAATGGTTTTTGTTTTAATTCTTGAAAGAAATGATAGGCTTACCAGACATGACTTATGATTCCCCTCCAACATTCTTTCAATGTTGAATGGGGTTGTGTTAGCACACTTTTCCACCCTCCAATTGGGCGGATACATCTGATATTTCAGCGATGAAAAAATGGCCAATTAAAGGAGTAAAGCCCAAATTGTCATGGGCTAGACCCCTCTCCGTTTGGGCTGGTGCTTGCCAGCCTCAGGGGGGAGTCCCTAGAGTGATTTGCTACTGTCCTAAGTCTGATTTTCTGCAAAATAAGACAAAAATCAGCGGCTGTAACGTCTTGGACAGCGTGTTAATTCCGTCCAAAATGTGGGGAAACAAGTAGTTTTGTTTGCTTGGATGGATCTTGTAGGGTTAGCACAAAAAATATAGAAGATAAATAAAGAAAGAAACTACTCAAAAGATCGATGAAACCACAATGAATAGTAAGAAGTCACTAATCTAATTGCAAAATTAACAAAGTACCAACAAGAAGAAAGGTTCAAACACAAACACAAATTTCTTTATTACTAGGCTTGCAAGAGGGTTGATTGCTCCACACTTGACAAGTTCACAACTGGTACAATGATCACCTTGCTCAAAGATAGAGTAGGTAGACTAAAGAATGAGAGAAGAGTGTACTAGCTGCTGCCAAGATCTGACCACAATAATGAATAAACTCCTCCATTATATAGAGAGTAAGGCGCACTTCTCAAGAGTAAAAGATGAGGACGTGTGAATGAGTAATTTAGGAATTAATGCGCATGAGGGAATAAGTGAGTGAGTAATGCACATGGTCAATTATGAGTGAGAGTGTATGCACATGGTGAGTTAAACTATCACACGTGTGAGAGTGGGAGAGATAGTTAAGTGAAGGAGTGGCGCATGTGTGAGGATAAGAGGGATTTAATGCATGGAAATTGAGATAATGGTGAGTGAAGTGAGGGATAAAGTGAGTTAAGTGAGGGAAAGGATAAGTTAAGGTAAGAGTGAGTTGAGTGTTTAGTTAACTAAAACACATCAACACATGCCAATTATGCATGCGCTAGCCAAGGAAGAGGAATTCACCCTATTTTTTTAGGGATTTTCCTAAATTTTAGGAAATTAGCCTTTAAAGTTTAAAAGCAATTTAAGGGGAATTTTGGGAAATTAATGCATGGAAAGTGTAAATATGGCAAGTGAGGAAAAGTTAGTGAGAAAAGTTAGCCTGATTGGCTAAACTTTCTCCATGGAAGTACCACCTCATCCTATGCACCCTCTCTTCTTGATGCCATGTAGATGCCACATCATACTGAAACTCTACCACATGTCAGAATTTGAGCCTGCCACTTGTCACATATGGAGACCTTCACCCCTGCTATTTATAGGAACCCCTAAAAATAGGGTCTGACTCCTAAATTTTAGGAAATTTTCAAAAATGCTTAGGATGACTAGGAGAACACCACCACATGTCAACTGCATAAAAATAGACTGCTAAAAATAGAATCTCCTGGCATGTCAATGATATCATACTCATCGGATTCGATATTCCGCAAGGATTTCGAATTTGTAATCAGAATTGACATGGGAGCCCTAGTGCTCAATGTTAATGTTTAACCATTATTATAGATGTTTGCATTTCATTAGATAACAATAGCATAATCCAAGATCACTGAGAAATACACAATCACAAGAGACACAACATTTATCCTGGGAAACCCTCTAGGGGAAGAAAACCCAGCAAAAACTTCCTTAATATAGATAGCCAATACAATGCCAAGAGATCTCTATGCTAAAACAGAAAGTCCTCTCCAAGATATGCGCCACTCTCTCTTCTCCTTTGCCGGTAACAGATCAGAACTTGTCTCTCAAACTGAGCAAGTGAGTTATACCCAAATGAGGCGCTAGCCTCCTTTATTTATACAAGTTTTGGCACGTGTGAAGTGTCTCTTCACTGGCAGGGCCGACTTCTTACTCTGGGTGGGTAAACCCACCTTTATTATATTTCTGGGTCTCAATAATAACTGCTGGGGCCGACTTCTTATTCTGCCTATTACAATTGTCTGTTGACCA
>ML776559.1:804750-839680 GCA_009831015.1 Picea engelmannii | reverse complement strand
CTCTCCATCTTGAATAAGCTCTCTAGCCCAAGCTGGATTTCTTTTATGGAGGATCGTCATCTGAGGAGGTTCTTGCACTTCTACTATATCATGGTCTTCTAGAAGTTCCTCATCAGGGGAAGTTACGACTTCCCTCATTGGTTTTGCAGCTCTGGGAACCTCCCTCATTGCAATATTGGGGATTACGGGTTCCTCTTCATATACCTCTTCAAGCTGGCATGTTTTAGATTTCTTGAGCGTTACATCTTCATCAAAGGTCACATCCTTGCTAATCTCAATGTGATGTTGACCTGGTATATAGATTCTGAAGGCCTTGGAGGCTTCACAGTATCCCACAAATATTCCCTTCTTTCTTGAAGGGTCCAACTTGTTTCTCTTTTCTTTAGGTATATGAATAAACATTGGATAGCCAAATATTTTGAGATGGCTTACCTCCGACTTCTTTCTGGTGAACATCTCTCCCGGTGTCTTGAGCCCAAGTGCACTATGGGATAATCGGTTCTGCACATAAACAACTGCCATTGCTGCTTCTGCCCATAAGCACATAGGAAGATCTTGATCATGGATCATAGTCTTCACAGCTTCCAATATGGTTCTGTTCTTTCGTTCAGCTACACCGTTTGATTCCAACGTCTTTGCAGAAGTTCACAAACTCTTTTGAGGTATATTCTCCTCCATTATCTGACCTGAGTATCTTGATCTTTCTTTCAGAAAGGTTCTCTATCAAGGCTTTGAATTCCTTGAACTTATTGAACACTTCATCTTTAGTATTCAAGAAATATATCCAGGTAATCATCAATGAATGATACATAGTATACATACCCACTAATGGAGGATGATGGCATTGGGCCACATACATCTAAATGAATGAGTTCTAGGACTCCTTCTGCCTTGTTGTCCCTCTTCGGAAAAAGGGTTCTTGATGTTCTTCCCTTGTGCACATCCATTGCATACGCCTTCATGGTCACCTTTGAGTTCTGGTAAACCTGTGACTGCTTTGCATATGTATGGTAGTGCCTTGTAGTTGATGTGAGCTAATCTTCTATGCCAAGATTCTTCAATGGCGTGGGTCATGGCAGCTTCTGAGTAACTCTTTAGCTTATGCAAGCTACCTTCTTCTCTTCCAATGATGATTGCTTCATTTATGGTCTCTTCTTTAGCACGTGCTTTCTGCAACCTTCACTATAGCTTTACATGTGACCTGGAGCAAGGTCAACAAAACAACAAGCAAGAATAATATCCCTCTGATAATATAAAGCAATAGCACGAACAATCATCCTAGTAGCTCCTTTAGAGCTATCACTTATAATATATCTGAAGCAAAGATTAAAGGTAAGGAATGCAATACGAGATGAGGTCAACACTCTCATAGTGTTGTGACCAAGCATTCTTCCATGGCAACCTGAAACTAACACACGAGGTTTCTCCTAGAGGAGGTGTTAGTTGTATTAGGCAAAGCATTTACTTCTTTATGCTCACATGCTATCGAGTATAATACTTTACGACGACTGCTATCTCAACTATAGTCATCAACTTGTCATGTGTACCTTTGAATCTTATTAATCAAACCTGGAGCCTTGTCTTCAAGAATGAGTGCTTGCTTTTCTTCCAAGTCTTCTTCACTCAAGATGATGAGTGCTTTCTTCAACCTGTCTGTTGTACTAAGACAATACACTATCTTGACAGAGGGTTAGGTTAGAGGATAAGCTCTATGATCAACTTTTAATCCTTCTAATAATTTGATCATAGCTTCAACATGCAACATTGATCAAGATAATGTCATGACAAATAGATGCATATCAGAGTAATCATACCTGGGTTGCATCATTCCTCTGAATGTGTTGGATCTATGGCAAGAGACCCCTTCTCCAGCAAATACTCTTTAAAGTTTAACCATTTAAACATATGTGAGTAAATACCTCTGATAGCATTTGCAGGTGGTGGCACCATCTGGCAGCAGCGGTAATCATTACCAACTCTTTAAAAACTTCAGGGGTGACTGCCACTGGTAGTACGGCTGCTACTGCAATTTGTACTGCAACTGCAACTGGTTCTGAGACTGCAACTTAGGGTTTTATGAGGAAACCCTAATTTTTCAAACTTCAAATTTTGGAATTCTGATCCAGCGAATAGATGCGCTGAGCTGAGGCGAGTATGCTGGTGTAGTCAGAATTTCGAAAATCCAACTTTTACCCCCTCAAACTTGATCTGTGGATTTCTGGACTGGTGCTTCTGGTACCTCTGGTACTCTGGTACTTCTGGTACATTTGGTACTGGTTTTCTGGTACTTCTGGTACTTTGTGAAACAAGGGTTTCACTTTCCGGGAGTTCCAGCCACTGAAAAGGTGCGCTGAAGGTGCCAAAATGATCCTTGGGGGAGGGCACAACTTTTTAGATACTTTTAGGGCTGAAAAGCTTCACTTTTGAAAAACCCTAATTTTCATGTACGGTAACAGTGACGTTTTTCTCTTGCGAAAGATGCTTCCTTCAGCTTGGCTCTGATACCATGTTAATGTTTAGCCATTATTATAGATGTTTGCATTTCATTAGATAACAATAGCATAATCCAAGATCACTGAGAAATACACAATCACAAGAGACACAACATTTATCCTGGGAAACCCTCTAGGGGAAGAAAACCTAGCAAAAACTTCCTTAATATAGATAGCCAATACAATGCCAAGAGATCTCTATGCTAAAACAGAAAGTCCTCTCCAAGATATGCGCCACTCTCTCTTCTCCTTTGCCGGTAACAGATCAGAACTTGTCTCTCAAACTGAGCAAATGAGTTATATCCAAATGAGGCGCTAGCCTCCTTTATTTATACAAGTTCTGGCACGTGTGAAGTGTCTCTTCACTGGCAGGGCCAACTTCTTACTCTGGGTGGGTAAACCCACCTTTATTATATTTCTGGGTCTCAATAATAACTGCTGGGGCCGACTTCTTATTCTGCCTATTACAATTGTCTGTTGACCAATCCGCAAAAGGGGATTTGGTCCTAATACAATAACCAACATGATCAATCCACAATGGGGATTGATCCTATGAATAATATATCAATAATAATAAGAATACTCTTTGCAGTTACAATATTTCAACACTCAACCTGCTAAAAATAGAAATTTGTGATAAATCATCCTGCAAAAGGTCCAAAAGACTCAGAATGTCTCAAGGATCCATACTGCGTGCTCAGAATTTGAATCTGGGGTTTGGAGCTAAACCTGCTAAAAATAGAAAGTTCCTGCATGTCACCCGAAAAAATGCCATCGGGCCTAGAATTATGCAAGGACCATTCCTCTATGCTCAAAATTGCTCCAAATTGTCAAGTAAACCTCTCAAACCATGTCTCCTAAAATGTAGGGACACCTGTTGTATATAAATCTCTCTCAATTGCAAAGGAAAACAAGCTAGCTCTAACTCTGAAACAAAAACAACCATGTATCGATCATATACCTGTCTTTGATGGGAACCAACCTCTGATAACCACAAATGCTAAACTCTGGGAGAATCTTAGAATGCCAACCAAAATAATACGTGCTGGCTCCTAACCCTCAAGATTTTCAAGGGTGAAAATCTAGGGGTTAACAGGTTGTTATGTATGGTATCAGAGCCCATGTTTTTGTGAAAGTCGTAGTAAGATTACATGGATTACCAAAGGCTGTACTATCGGATAGATTCAAAATTCACTTATAGATTTTCGAGACACTTGTTCGAGAAATTGGATGCCAATTTGAATTTCAACACGACATATTACCTTGATATTGATGGTCAAATTGAGAGGGTGAATTGGGTACTCAAAGGACATTCTAAGAATGTATATAATGAATCAAATGAGATACTTAGAAGATTACCTCCCTTTAGTGAAGTTAATTTATAAAAATGGATATTGCAACTTTCTAAAAATGATTCCTTTCAAAGCCTCGCATGGGTGAAAATGCAATTCTCATATTAGATGGAACAACTGAAAACTTAGAGTGACATAGGGAAGCATGAAACTAAAGGAAATTGTGAATGTAATAAAGAACTATCAGGAAGAACCTAAAAGCTACCTAGGATAAACAAAAGATTTATCTAGGAAACAAAAGCACTGAGCTAAACTTCTAGGTTTGATTTGTAAACTACCATAAATATTTCACTTGACAATTCATCACAGTAGATCTTAAATGCTATTGCAAAAGCCCATGCTATACACTATTATGTAGTGTCTGGTTATGAATAGAATTTAATATTACAAGCATATTGCTGAAATTATTGAAATGAATTGAGAATATAAGAGAAAAGTTATAGTTGTAAAATGAGCACACCATCAACACAATAAACACAAGATGTACCTTGGGAAACCTGATGTGGGAAAATCCACCAAAAAAACAAGGATCGTGCCTTGTTCTTTTATTTTGAGATATAATGTAAAATACACAATGTTCCACCAAGTTTTCGGGGCACGGGAATAGGAAAACACATTTAGGGGACGTGTGGAAGTACCCCCAAGTTCTAGTAAATATCACAGGGAACGTCAAGGTCTTCAACATGGGGGACCCTACCCAAAATATTAAAATTTAAAATTAAATTGTATGAGAATTGAAACATAAACCATTAAAATTAAAATATAATAGCAATTTGAGCTCTTCAAAATGGAAAATGCACACCCAACAACTCAATGTCTAGCACACAATGGCAAGAGAACAAGTCCAACAGTACTCTGTTCTAAGTATTTTCTCCTAGCAACGACGTCACAACCAACAACAAGGTAATAGCAAATGTTTGAGGTATTTATTGTCCAACAACAACAAGAAGTAAGCATTCGCTCTACCCATAATATCCAACAATAAAGTATGGCAAATGCTTGAGGTATTAAGTTTTCATTGTACCCAAATTATCTAGCAACAAGGTTTCCACCGTTCCAATGGTCCACAACATCCTACAATTTACTGTTTTAGTTTCACAGTGCCTAGCAGTGATTGGTTGGAGGTCTTGACTCTCCTTCACATGGTCTCCCTCATGTTGTCACGCCCACACAAACTCATGGCTCACACAAGTTACAACATACTGCACACAACTCACTCAATCACGGTCTCCCTCATGGAACTACACCAACACTTGGCCCCACATGTTGTTGAAACTTAGAAATATCATGGTAGTAGCACATGAAAATGAAGGGAAGCAATGGAGGAGAATTCACGGGGGAGAGAGGAATTAAACATCAGGTTAAATTGTACAATATATACATAGTTATTGATGCTTTTTTTGATTTTCTTTTAAACCCCAGTAGACATTTTGTCAAAATTGGTCAAAGGGAATGTGGGAGCTTGAATTTTCAAGTGGGAATGTTTTCGTTTTTGAAGGTGGCATTCCCTAGTGCATTTCTATGTATTCACCTCAAAAGGGGATGTGGGGAGCACGTCTCCTACCCTTAGGGATATGTCCTCGTATAACACTGGAAATACAAAGAAAGACAAACTCACTAGGAAGTTACAATAGACATTGTGGAATGTGAATAGTGGCGATAGGGTCTTCTTCCTTTGTTCTACCAAACAATCCAACTCCTTTGTTTTCTTAACTATGGAACAATAAACCATTACAATAAGAACGAAACCCCTTCCTTTCCTTGTAGCTCAATTTTTAATATGTCCTCATCATCATCTAGGGTTAGGGTTAGTGTTTTTGCATGCCTCAACTTTTGATTAGGGTTAGGTTTTTGACCAAGCTTGCTAGTGTGTGGAGCGGAGAGGGAGCGTCAGGAGCATCGTTTTCCAAAATCCTTGAGAGTGGAGTAGGAGCATTAGGAGTGTTGTTTTCCAAAAATCCTCGGGAGCAGAGCGTCTGTTATCTATCTATCTATCTATATATATATATTTGCATTTATATTAAAAAAAACATGCAAAATGCCAAATTAGCTGTAGAATATATGAAAACATACATATTTGTACATTAATAAAGATATAAATGGCATCCATACTACATCAATGATTAATCATTCGAGCATGAACCATCTAGACTCTAGCAACTACAAACTTGCAAACAAACATACGAATTTTCAAGCCATATAATAGAAAGTAGACCATTAACTTATGGAATGAAATAGGTTATCCAACAACTATCAACAATAATATGACCAAATAGTTATGTTTACAATATAGGCCATCTTCAGTGTGCATACCGAAGTATGAAGACTGAAAGGTCCAAAACAATAAACCGAGCTAGTTGCTAAACACTGTGAATCTATCATCTATGACACATAAAGTAGTGGAAAATGAGAAACAACTATTCCTTCCTCCTTCCAGCACCATGACTGCTGCGTGGGCCTCCACGAGGTGGTAGTGGAGCCGAAGAAGGACGAAACTGTGTAGAAGTAGATGTAGGCGGCCGCAAAATTGAAGATAAAGCCCCTACTTTTGTAACTAGAGTCCTGGACATGGGAACCATGGTAGTGGATGGGGGTGGCATCTCAATACGATCATCATCATCATCCATAAGAGCATTCTCCAATTGCTCTAGAAACAATACTCCATCCTCTAAGTTATCCTCCTTTGGATTGTTGTCCCAACTCTTCAAGTTTTTATCCATCTTTGCCTCCTCACAGTAATGGGACAACAATCGCAAGTTGTAATGAACATAAACCAAGCTCTCTGACCGGTTTAGATTCAACCCGTTTCTTTTGACGCTATGGATGAAACTATAGGTGCTCCAACACCTCTCTGCAGAAGAAGTGTTCACTACTTGTGAAAGCACTCGTGTTGCCAAACGCTATAGCTGCGGGGTAGCACCGCCATGCATGTTCGACTACTTGAGAGAAGTCAGATTCCCTCGATCTCTAATTGCATGGTTGGTCCCAAAGGCACCATTGCTAAGGATGTAGTGGCTCAATTGTTTTCGTATGGTGTTACATTCCTCCTCATTTGGGACCAATTTGTCTAATGCTTTCATATAACCATCTTGAACCTCTGGATCTTGGTGTGGTCTTTTCTTGTACCCACCACCAGGTGTTGGCGATGAAAGCCATGATACATAATAGTATTTAGGAGTAAGCACATATGCTAAGGCACGTAGTGGAATATTTAGCTTTTCCCATCGTTTTTCCACGTCTACACGAATACGATTATACAAGTTGACATCTCTTGGCTGAACAATGTCTCTAATCTGCCCAAGCATGCTATCCATCTACTCATACACCTCCCTAATGATTGACCGATTTGAATATGCAAACTTGATTATGTGATAAATTGGCTTGGTGAATTGCAAAACATATCGAACCTGTGTCCAAAAATGACTATCAAGAACAATCTCCACTGCATTATCACCATCTCTATCAGTGCTTAATTCATCCCATACATCACTCATCACCATAGCACCCAAAGCTTGTCTCACCTTCAACAGGCGCCTAAAGGTGAGGTAATAGCTAAAAATCTAGTTTTTGTAATCTGAAGTAGCTGCAACCTAGAGTGAGTGCCATAAAAGTAATTGACCCCTGTATGACATGTGACAAATTTGATGAGTTGCTTCCCTCTTTTGTACAAGTCACTAATCCATCCACATTCTCTATGCTTGACAATATCATGCATCAAAAGGTTCAAGGTGTGCACCAAACACCTAGACCAAAAGATGTGTGGATGAGCTCGCTCAATGATTTTACTTGCTCCCTTACAATTTGTTGCATTATCAGTGATTACTTGAATCACATTAGAAGGACCAAATCTTTAATGGTTTTCAGTAGGAGCTTTGAAATGTTTTAAGTAGATAGATGCAATGATTGAAGAGGAGTCACGTGCTACAAGAAACATTGCATCGGTAGTAGAAACACCAAGAATATTGATCAAATGTTGGTTTCTAACATTTGTCCAACCGTTGGATACAATGGATACCCCAAAGTCCCCACACTCATATGTAAACCATGTTAGAGCTCTTTGAATTTTTGCTCTTTCCCTGTCCAGTAACACAATTCTTGCTTTCTCATAGCTGGGGCTCTTGTATCCTTTGGGGGCTTCGTTGATGCCTTAGCAAGATCATGCCAATAGGGGGAGCGAAGCACATTGAATGGGACACCACAAGCATAGAGAAACTGCACCTCTTCTGCATCCACCTCATCCCTACCTCCAATATCAAGGAAATCTGCTATTGTTCTTCTAGATTCAGAGGCTGCAAAACCATGAGGAGATGAAGATGTGTTTCCACCAAATTTAGATGATGCATCGGAATGAAGCTTTTGTTTTTTACCATACTTTCTTTGTGCAACTTCCTCTATCTTTATGTATTTTTGTCTCTCTTCCTTGGATATCTTAGGGCAAGTTGAGATCCCAATGCCCCCCTTATTGTCATCACTGTCCATTATACCACAAAGATGCCTTCTCACATAGGTTTATGAACCGGTATAAGGTTTGATGACAATCATGTTGACATATAAATTTAGTGGTTCCACCACCTCTTCCCCCCTCAAGTTTTGTCACAAATCTCCACAAGGGTGTCAATGAAGCTTTGCCACCTTCATTGCCCTCTTTCGCCTATTCAAACCCTCACTCATCTTCATCCTCTTCTTCCATTTAATGCCTTGTCCCCACCAAGACCATGAGAATAAAAAATGGAATGATAAACCAAAAGAAGACCATTTTCCTCAAGTTTTAGATGAACAACCTACAATAAAATGAGGGAGAAGAAGGAATGGGAAAGAGTAGAAGAGGAAAAAACCATAAATAAACAACCCAAGGAAATGAGGGAGTTGGGGTTTGGGCTTAGCTCTTTAGCTCTTGAAAGTTGAGATAGATGGTTTCCTTTGTTCTCTCCTCCAAGCTCCTCTTTGCTCACTCTTCCAAGCTCTCCTTTGCTCTCTTATCCAAGATGTCACAAATCTGCCCTAAAAAATATGCACTCTCCTTTGCTCTCTCCTCCAAGATCCTCACTCCAAGCTCAATCAAACAAAGATGAAAGAATGAGGAAAAGAGAGGGGGAGCAACTCTTTTATTTTCCCCTTCACTTTGCTCTAAACCCTAAACCTACCCTAGGTCCCACCTCCACTCAAAAATTAGAAAAAATGTCAATTTTTTCTTGTGCGTGGGAGCATCCGACTTGGGAAAGGGAGCGCGTGGGGAGCGTGCTCCCAGGCTTCGGGAGCGTCCCCGAGAGAATAACACTCCCAAACAGGGATGATTTTAGGGGCTAAATTTCGCTCATGGGCCAATTTTCCATGGTTTTTCCAAAAAAGAGATTCGCTATTTTAAAAATGATTCGCCCAAATTCTATAGGATACAATTATTTTACCTTAAAAATCGCCGAAATTTTATAAAAACTATATAAAATCCTTAGAAATTTGAATATTTTTACAAAACTATCGCCAAACATTTATAGTTGGCATATGAAGGATTAGTAAGATTCGCCAAGGTTTTTACATTTTAAAATAATTTTCCATCCTTAAAATCATCCCTGCGAGTCCCAAAAGGGTAGGGAGCATCCTCAAGAGGCCCGGAGCGTGCTCCCAGGGGCACTCCCTGAGCGCTCTCGCTCGGAGACTGCTTCTTGGCTTGGGAGTGGGGGGGGGGATGCTTCTGGCCACACTGTTTTGGACCCTCTAGAATCTTCTTGAAAGTCTACATGTGACTAACTCCACATGTGTGAGTAATGAGCATTGACATGGCGTCCACTAGCTATTGTGGTGGTCAAAGCATAGGTCAACTTGCGAGAGACATAACTTCCTCATATAGAATCCGATTGAAGTGCCCTTTGGATTGTTGGAAAACTCTGGACAAGTAGAATAGTGATGAGTGGATGGCAACCTAGTTTGCAAAATTTTACCCCCCAAAACCATCGTTTGATGCCTAAAACTAGCTCTAGAAGTTTTAGTTCCTAAAATCACCATAATAGGATTGGCCACTAAGATGGACCTTACAAAGCCCTGACTTTGATTTTTGATGCAGGAGCATCTCTCACATCAAGCGAGCCAGCGCGAAAGCGGAAGACAGCTGGGCAAGCCAACACAATTTCTTTTTGGATTTCACCTTGAAACTGTTGCGCGAACAGTAATGTGAAAATTTAATGAGGCGCACTTGTGTATTGTAATGGACCTTGAGCGGATAGCTCTCGTCCTTTAGTAGATAACCGACATTTAAGATAGTTAATGCAGGTAGATAGGATTTTAAATTCATAGATTAGACATTTTTAGAAAGCAGGAGGGAGAACGGATATAGACACCCTCATTGTGCATTTGTATTATTGGATTTAGGAATAGAGAGAGAGCATTCAGAAGAAGAGCAAGCAGAGAGCTGTGTAAGAACACCCATGTACAGACATTTGAATTAATAGAAGAAAGCTTTGATTCAAATTCATGGTTTGTGTTGTTCTCTGTGTATTGATGTTGATGTGCTCATGAATGTTTGCTTCCTGGTTATACATTTGCTTTTATATGCTGTGTATATGATTTCACGGTTAAATTGAAGTCTGAAAAGGGTGAAGGAATTAGTTTCAATTGTTTCTCTATTTGAGCCAGAGGATTCCTGCAAGGAGTGCAGTTGAGGTGTCCGCAAGGAGTGCGTTGACAGAGGGTTCAAATAGAGACGACTTTGATTTTCGTTCACTCGGAAGTGGAATTTGGGTCACAGGAGCTGTGCAAGGAGTGCGTAGGCCAGGTGAAGTTCAGGGTTGCGAACCTGAGCGAGAGAGTGAAAGACTGCTGTTGCAAGGCGTGCGCAGAGTCTAAGACTTCAACACTTAGCCGTGATTGAAGGTTTGCCGCAAGGAGTGCGAGCAAGGAGTTCCTTTTGAGAACTTGAAGAAGTGGGAAAAGCTCAGGAAGGATAGAGTCTTCGAATACGTCGAAGGATTGTACAGAGAAGTTGTGTTTGAAGTGTTCAAACAGGCGCTGCAAGTTTGCGAGCAGGTGAACGAGTTCCACAGAAGGAACACAGTCATTTCGCAGAATCATTGAAGGAGGAGCGGAAGGTCGGAATTCCCCTAGGAGAATTCGCGAATCACCGTGAGCCGCTAGATCTTGGAAAGGTGCAGGGAAGATACGGTGACGTATTCCCAAAAGGTTCCAAGCTCAGGAGGGGAGGAGCCGTTGATCAGGGTCACGAGGGTCATTAGATTCACACGCATACCGTGGATCGGGGTTTCGTGAGTCGAAGCTCCAAATTATTGCAACTTGGAATCGCGATACGCGATATCCCGACGGTGACGTAAACAGTGTGGGGCCACAGGAAGTTAGTGGAAGACAGGTGGCACACTGTATCGGGGTTCGGGGAAAGTAAAGTCCCGAAACCATTGACATCAGGATTCGTGATTCCGCGAAGTCCGAAATCCCGATGAGGTGACGGGACCGTTGAAAAGTCAACCCGCGAGCGCATCGGAGTTTCGGCGCATCGGGGTTCGGAAGTCTGTAAATCGAGTGGTTCGATATCGTGAGTAGCGAAATCGCGATAAGGAAAGTTCCGACGAGAGAAAAGTCAGCGTTGACTGGCCATCGGGTCTCGGGGATTCGAGAGTCCAGGGATCGACCTTTGACATCGCGAACTCGCGAAGTCCGATTCCCCGATAAGCAAAGAGAGGGGGAATCACGCGAAGAGATCTGTGGGTGCAGATTTCTCGATAGGGAAATAGAAGAACCTTGGTGTTCTTCGGGCCGAGGGAAGAGAAGATCCTGTGAGCGGGCGTGCCTGCGGGTGCGGCTGCGTAAATTTTCCACCCTACAAATTTCTAAAATGGATGACAAATTATTTAGTGATCCATTTCAAATCACACCTCTCCATTTTGGGGGCTTTTGGTCCTCTAAAGCTTTTATTGATGGAGATCATGAAAAATTTCCTCAACTTTCTTCTTGGAGTACTGCTTGACCTTAGCTAGAAGTTGTCCTTTTAACCCAACGTGCGAGAGTTCATGCTGCCCCTGCCTAGTTGCTATGGACTTCTTTAGCAAAACCATATCTTTTTGTTGAAATATTGTAACTGCAAAGAGTATTCTATTTATTATTGAGTCATTATTAAATAGATCAATCCCCTTTTGTGGATTGATCATGTCGGGCATTGTAATTGACCAAATCCCCTTTTGCGGATTGGTCAAACCCTAATTATATCATGTAAATTAAGAAGTCGGCCCCGGGCCCAATTAAGGTGGTTTTAGCCACTAAGAAGACAAGTCGGCCCTGCCCATTGAAGAGACACCTTTCAAGCGCCTGCCACCTAGTATAAATAAGGGAGGCCAACGCCTCATTTGTACACTCACTCATTTGCTGATCAAGTGCGCAAGTTTGGTAGCTGCAGTTGGGAGAAGAAGGAAGAGAGAGACACATTGCTCAGTGTTGGATATTCTCTAGTGTTTTGGTTTATTGTCTTGGCATTGTATTGACTATCTATATTAAGGAAGTTTTGTTGGGTTTTCTCCCCCATGAGGGTTTCCCAGGATAAATGCTGTGTATCTTGTGATTGTGTTTCTCTCAGTGATCCTACCTATGCTATGGTTATCTAGTAAATTGAAAAGAAACCTAATAATAGCTCAAAACTTAACATGGTGTCAGAGCTAAGCTGAAGAGAGCATCTTTCACTGGATAAAGAAAAACGTCATTGTTGCCGTACAAGAAAATTAGGGCTTTTTGTTGAAGAGGAATATCAGTCTAAAAACCATCTAGAAAAGTGCGCCCTAGCCTAGGGAACTCTTTGGCACCTTGAGCGCACCTTTTCAGTGGTTAGATACTCTGGAAAGTCAAACCCTAGTTTTGACTAGTACCAAAAAACCAGAAGTACCAAAAAACCAGGAAACTAGAACCAGTACCAGAAGTACCAGTCCAAATTTCCGCAAGATCAGTTTGAAGGGGTAAAATTTGAATTTTCAGAAATCTGAGTGCACCAGCTTACTTGCCTAAGCTCAGCGCATCTAGTCCCTGGATCAAAATTTCAAAATTTGAAGTTTGAAAAATTAGGGTTTTGTCATAAAAACCTAAGTTGCAGTTGCAGTTGCAGTTTCAGAATCAGTTGCAGTATCAATTGTACTGGCAGTATCAGTTGAAGTATCAACTACACTACTAGTTGCAGTCACCCTTGAAGTTTTAAAAGGGTTGGTAATTATTATTGTTGCTACCAGATGGTGCCACTACCTGCAAATGCTATAAGAGGAGTTATTCACAGATTTTAGCAGCCACAGTGAGGATGAAGCAGTCATTCTCAGCCTCAGAGCAACTACAGGTGCAGAGGTCCAGTTCTAGAAGGAACAATTGCAGAAAGAGGAGAGGACATACTCTCACGCAGTGAGATAGATAGTGCTTTGCAGAAAGCACATAGAGCTAGCACATGATTGTGCAGATTGAGTTGCAACTGAGCAAAGTATACCAGGTTGGTACAAAGTGATGTGAAAATTTGATTTGAAGTTGAAGACAGAAAGACTCAGGTCTGCACATTGAAGAAGGCTCTGTATAGGTTGAAGCAAGCTCCTAGAGCTTCATATGGTAGAATTGACAGTTTCCTGACGAGCTTGGGTTTTACCAAGAGTAAAGCTGATTCTAACCTTTACCTCAAGGTTATGAATGATGAGCCAATGATGTCGCTACTATATGTAGATGTATTCTTGACAAGATGAAGAAAAGCTCATCACAGATTGCAGAAGAAGCTCGCTACAGAGTTTGATGAAAGACCTAATGCTTTATCTCTTAGATCTTGAAGTTTGGCAGAGCCCAGAGAAGATCTTCCTTAACCAAGGGAAGTATGCAGTTGAAATAATGAAGAGGTTTAACATGTTGGAATGTAAATCCATGTACACACCCATGGAAACGAAGTTGAAGCTCCTGGTAGATACCTCACTAGAATTGGATGATGCTACTTTGTATAGACAAATTATTGGTTTGTTGATGTATCTGACGAATACCGGGCCAGATATATGTTTTGCTGTGAACACCTTGAGTAAGTATCTGGTAGAGCCCAGATGTGTTCAACTTGTTGCCGCAAAACATGTGATGAGATACCTTAAGGGTACGTTGGACTTTGGTCTCTGTTATACTAGAGATCATGACTTCAGATTGTATGGACATATTGATTCGATTGAGCTGGAAATGTTTTTGATAGAAAGAGCACTTCATGATGTTTTTTCAGTCTGGGCAAATCCTTTGGATCTGTCAGAGTACCACAAGATGTTGATGCCAGTCTCTTGCTGAAGATTTCCAGCTTCGTGTTGATGTTGTTGTGATGCCAGCCTCGTGCTGAAGATTTCCAGCTTCGTGCTGATGTTGTTGTGATGCCAGCCTCGTGCTAAAGATTTCCAGCTTCGTGTTGATGTTGTTGTGATGCCATCCTTGTGCTGAAGATTTCCAGCTTCATGCTCATGTTGTTGAGATGCCAGCTTCGTGCTAATGTTGTTGTGATGCCAGCTTCGTGTTGAAGATGTCCATCTTCGTGCTCATGTTGTTGAGATGCCAGCTTCGTGTTGATGTTGTTGAGATGCTAGCTTCGTGCTGAAGATTTCCATCTTCGTGGTGATGTTGTTGAGATGCCAGCTTTGTGCTGAAGATTTCCAGCTTCGTGCTGATGTTGTTGAGATGCAAGCTTCATGCTGATGTTGTTGAGATGGCAGCTTTTTGCTGAAGATGATGATGATGATGCCACTTCAGCTTCTTGCTGAAGATGATGATGATGATGCTATTTCAACTTTTCATGTTGAAGATGATGATGTTACTTTAGCCTCATGCTAAAGATGTTGATGATATTACTTTAGCCTCATTCTAAAGAAGATGATGATGTTACTTTAGCCTCACACCAAAGATGACGATGATGTTACTTTAGCCTCATGTTGATGAGGATGATGATGCTACTCCAACTCCATGCTGTGAACGATGATGATGAGAAAAACTTCCGATGATTTATAGATATGCCAATGAGTGTTCTAGATGTTGTTGATGTTGTTGCCCTCTCTCTCTCCTGATGATGTTGTATTGAGTTGTGTCTGTAGAATACCCTTCTTGTTAAGGGGGAGTGTTGAAATATTGTAACTGCAAAGAGTATTCTATTTATTATTGAGTCATTATTAAATAGATCAATCCCCTTTTGTGGATTGGTCAAATCCTAATTATATCATGTAAATTAAGAAGTCGTCCCCGGGCCCAATTAAAGTGGTTTTAGTCACTAAGAAGACAAGTCAGCCCTGCCTAGTGAAGAGACTCCTTTCCAGCACCTGCCAGCTAGTATAAATAAAGGAGGCCAACGCCTCATTTGTACACTCACTCATTCGCTCATCAAGTGCGCAAGTTTGGTAGCTACAGTTGGGAGAAGAAGGAAGAGAGAGACACATTGCTCAGTTTTGGATATTCTCTAGTGTTTTGGTTTATTGTCTTGGCATTGTATTGACTATCTATATTAAGGAAGTTTTGTTGGGTTTTCTCCCCCATGAGGGTCTCCCAGGATAAATGCTGTGTATCTTGTGATTGTGTTTCTCTCAGTGATCCTACCTATGCTATGGTTATCTAGTAAATTGAAAAGAAACCTAATAATAGCTCAAAACTTAACACTTTTGCTAACTCGGCTTGAGCTTTCAGTGCTAAGTTCTCTATGGTAGGTAAGACTTGCCCCTCATTTTCCTCATCAAGCATGGATGGTTGATAGAGTTTCAGATTTTTCGCATCCACTATTGAGTAAATGTACAGTATGGAGGTAGAATGAATCTATAGGCATTATTGTCTCCTTGTTTTAACACTTCGAAAGGACCATCTCATAGAGCCTTGATCTTCTTACTAGGACCTTGCAATCTCTGTTTATTCAGGTGGAACCTGAGTTGGTCTCCTACCTCGAGTGGCTTCTAAATTTTGTGCTGGTCATGCTCTGCCTCGTACTTCTCCTATGATTTCTTTAGTGTCTCTTGTACCTACAAATGGATTTGCCTAATCTTGTCGATGATTTTTTCATCCTTTAGTGCTTCTCTTAGTGGCGACTTTCTTCTCTCTTCCATGCTGTCCATATACCACATCTAGAGGTGAATGTGGCAAGTTTCCAAAACAAGTTTCAAAAGGGGACTAGCTGGTGGAAGTATGGATTACATTGTTAGAAGGGGGGTGTTCCTAAGTCCCTTTCCCGCTGTCTTCACCTATAAATCTGCACAATATGACCAAGAAAACAACAACAAAAAAGATGTTTTGATGGCTGCGATTAAACAACCAAAAGGTTTGAAATGTTTGTTTAAAGTGTGTGGAGGAATCCCTGCAACATTAGTTGAAAATATGTGGAAATAAAGACAAAAGAAGCGATATTAAGCCGCTGAAAACACCAAAATAATATGCCAAAAGCTACTAAACCATGCACAAATAACATCAATGATACCGATGATCTGTGAGGTCTTGTTACGAGCACAACAATGGTTCTATTTCTGAAATTGCCAAGTGATTGTTTGGACCAAAGAGATAGATTACAAAAGTGGTACTGTAATGATTCGTGTACTTGAGAATAGAGGCTAGAATAGAGAGAAAGAAAGAGAGAAGCAATGGAGTATGCTATCACCGAAGAAGATCCAACCCTGTGCTAATGAAGAAAGCCTGCTAATATAGGAAGAGGGGTGCATATCCCAATGAATAATCCTCCTCAAGCCATGTGCATGAGTGAGTGAGAGAGTGAGTGGTGTTTCCATGCGCTAGTGACAACTAGAGAAGAGTAATGAGGTGCTCAAGTCAAGGTGAGTGTGACACCTATGGATCCGGGGAAGAGTGGAGAGAAGCCCAAGCACTCTGAGTCTAACTGAAGAGTGACTGGGGGAAGAGAGTCAATGCGGACCAAGGAGTGAGGAATTTCTTAGTTGAAGCATGCACGAATTAGAGAGAGAGTTACATGCGCCTTAGGTAAAGTGGAGTGAAGGGGAATGAAGTGAGAGAGAGTTTGAGTGAAGTAGGAGAGAGAGGGAGTTAAGTGAAGAGAGTGGGAGTTAAGTGAGATGAAGTGGGAGAGAAAGGGAGTTAAGTGAGATGAAGTGGGAGAGAGAGGGAGTTAAGTGAAGAGAGAGGAAGTGAAGTGAGAGAGAGAGAGGGAGTGGCGCTTTAGTCAACTCAACCATGCAACCTCGTAAACTCCTCCATGCACCAACTCATCCTCAATTGATGCATGCACCCAGTTCACACTAGTTAAATGTATGTGCCTTGTTTGACTCAACCATGCGCTTAGTTAACTCAAGAGTCTGCAACATCATCCCACTCTCATGCATGTGCCTCATTTTTGCAATTTGTCACTCACGGAGGCTGTCATATGTCACAATATGAGGTTGCCATGTGTCACACTCAGAGGGTGCCATGTGTCACACTCGGAGGGTGCCACGTGTCATCTCCAAAGGTTGCCACATGTCACATCTTGGAATTGCCAATTGTTAACTTTGCCAAGCCGCCACATGTCACACTACATATTATATTGCTAAAAATAGAAACTTGTCACATGTCCATGATACCATACTCATCGGATTCAATTTTCGGTGGGGAATCCGAATATGTGATCATAATTGGCATGCAAGTACTGCCAAAAATAGAAAATGCTTGCATGTCAATGAAGTTAGGCCCATCCGACTCTTTTTCCTGCAAGGATCTCGAATATGTCATCAGAACTACCATGCAGACCTCTGAACTTTGTCTCCTTAAAAGTAGGAGAACTGCTAAAAATAACCATCTCTATCTGCCCTCATGAAAACTGTGCAACATTTGTCTCTGAACAAGGAAATCATCATCGGACCACTCTGTACCTGACCTCAATGGGAACCTACCTTGGCTCAAAACCAATGTTTTAAAACTCGGAATCGGCCTTGGAATCGATCGAGGGTCAACTCGGACTTGGACTTGGACTCGGATTAACTCGAATCGATCTGATTTCAATGGCTTGGTTTTACTAAAAAATACAGAAAATATTTAAATTTTAATGAAGAAATATATTTGAAGATTCCAAACCATTAGAGACAAAATATGCAAAGTCTACTCATGTACATTGTATATACCATGTAAGGTCCACGTCAACACGTATACCTAATCAAACTTGTTGACCAAGTTTCCTTATCCATTTTAAAATTTTCACTGGGTTTATATCTTAGTTCTTCGTTTGCAGGTGGGCTTATAGCCTTCCATTCATTGCTGAATATACTGCTTAATAAAATGTTTTACAACTGCTGTTGAGTTTAAGATTTACTATTGCCTTGATAGATCATGGCTTCTTGAACTTGCTTGATTGGGGCCTCATCTCCCGCATGTATGTGGTAAATATAGGGACATATATGGAACTTTTAAGAAAACATAATTGAATCGGCTTCAACCTCCAACAACACTGCTATTTCTGCAATTCTTCCATCAGCCTGCTGCCTGCTAGGTCTCTAAAACAACTACACTATCCTATGGATAAGCGTTTCTGACATAACCTGAGACTACAGGTTTGTGATACTTGATGTGGTGTTTCACCCAAGTCTTAAGATTCTTCAACAAAGTTTCATGTTGAATCTCACAGGTCTTCCAATAAGGCTTCTCGGCATGTTATGTTCCTTCTGATAAGATTCATAAGAATAAAGCCCCCAGATCTAACAACATTTGAAAAGGTCTTGACTTGGTCGAGTTAAGACAGATTCGGATGAGTTGTACTGGTTCGGTACCGAACCGGTTGAGTCAAACCTTGACTCGTCCAGTTCGCTACTAAACCGGTCACCTGAGTCAACAAGAGGGCCGAGTCAGTTCGGTTTGGGGTTGACTCGGTCGACTCGGTCAAGTCCAAGTCCGAGTCAATCGAGTTTGAATACACTGCTCATAACCAAACTGTCTGAATGCCAGCCATATAGAACACGCTGGCTCCTAACCCTCAGGATTTCCAAGTGAGAAAATCCAAGGGTTAATAGTATCCTTGTTCTTTGAAAGTTTAGTAAAAAGGCATTGAAAAATATGGTATCTATGTCTCAAATGATGCTCCTCGGTATCCCAAAGTGCACCAAGATTCTCTCAAAGAACAATATTGTTGCATCTTGTCCCTTGATGGTCTTTTTACATGGCACGAGGATGCATGTCTTACTCAACCTATCCACTACCATAAATAAATAGTCATGCCCCTGCTTAATTCTTGGTGGACCACTCACCAAATCCACAGAGATGCTCTCCAATGGCCTAACAGGTATAAGTAAGGGGTGATATAGACCTTGCTTCTTATTGCGAGGTTTACAGGTACAACAAAGTATGTAGAAGTGAGCTACATCTTCTTGCATTTTGGGCTCATACACACCTCTACAAGTTGGCTACTATTTTCCCAATACCAAAATGCCTTGGAATTGTGGAGGTGTAAGTTCTCTTATAAGTTGTGTTCTCTCACCTTTAGGCACTTAAGCTTATCGAGCCTATATATCAAGCCATCTTGGATATGTTAGTCATCCTTGTTGTCACTTGCTTCTTCATGAAGCCTTGTACTTGAAGAAATATCTCCTTGAAGTCTTCACGTTCTATATATTCCTCTGCTTATATTCTTCAACGTGATGATGAGATGAAATTGTTGCAAAAATGCCATCCACTTGTGGTGTCTTTCTTGGTAAAGCTTACTTCAAGATTACGAAAATTGCAGAGGTTGGTGATTGGTGTGGATGATATTATCCTTGCCCATCAGATAATGCTTCCATTTCTTAATAACTTGCACTAGAGTATAGAGTTTCTTGTCATATGTGGGGTAGTTTAGGAATGCTCCATTAAACAATTTTGAATGATAACATATTGACCTACCTCCTTGCATCAAGACTACTCCCATAGCATACCCACTTGCATCTATCTCCACTTCGAAGGGCTTCTGCAAATTGGGCAATGAGAGAATTGGTGCTTGACTAATCTTTTATTCTAGTGCTTCAAAAGCATTTTGTTGATTCTTCCGCCACTAGTAACTCTTTCCATTCACTGTTATGGCATGGAGTGGCATAGCCACAATTGAAAAGGAGATGCTATGAACTTCCAAAGGTACCGCGCTATTCCCATGAAGCTCATAAATTTTGTGACATTGGTAGGTTTTGGCCATTTGATGATGGACTTCATCTTCGTAGGGTCAATCTTGAGTTTCCTACCACCAATCACACACCCCAAGTACGATAAGGAATATTGGCCAAACTCACATTTCTTAGTCTCTAACACTTGCATCAGATGTGAGATATGCTCTTCCTAGGTTGTGCTAATGGTTAATATATCATCCAAGTACATTGTTAGAAATGAATCTAGAAAGGGATGCAATACATCATTCATCAAATGTAGACATGTAGTCGATGCATTACATAAACCAAAAGTCATCGCCAACCATTGATATAGACCTTACCTTGTGTTGAAGGTGGTTTTCTAGGTGTCTTCTTCTTTGACTCATACTTGATGGTATCCTGATTTGAGACCTAGTTTGGTGAAGTACTTGGCATGTTGCAATGGATCCAACATGTCCTCGATCCTAGGCACAGGGGGTACCGATTCTTTAGGTTGATTTAGAGCTCTGTAGTTGATACACATTCTCCAAGTCCTATCATACTTGGGCAATATGATGATAGGCAACCCACAAGGTGATTTACTTGGTCAAATCACTCCTTGCTCTAGCAGTTGCTGCCACTGTTTCTTCACTTCATCTGTTTCTAGTATGGATTGTCTGTGCAATCCTAGGTGTTTGGTAATGGAGATTTAGAGACCAACTATATCTCGTGCTTCGCTTCCCTCTTAGGTGGTATCCCTTTAGGCTATTGGGACACTTTTCTTTATCTATACAAAAGCTTCTCCAAATGGTGTTTTCTGTGCTCTATTACATCCATTTATAGATACTTTTACTTCTACTGATTCATCTCCTTGTTGATTATGTCTGAAGACGAGCAAAACAAACTTACTACTTGAGCTAATTATTTTCTTGGCTTGGTTGGAACTTACCAAGGAGATATGCGATTTACCTTTATGTGCATTGATGATGAGGGATTTACCATCCTCGACAAAACAATATTGGTTTGCTCTCCTCATGAAGATTGCATCCCTTGTGTACATGTAGGGGCTTTCAAACACTACATCACACACATCAAGTGGCACAATATTTACTTCCACTTCGTCTGTGTAGTTTGCAATTATGGAAAATTTGATCTTGCATTGCTTGGTAACTTTGAGATTTACATCTTTATTTATCCATCCTAGCAGGTAGAGTCAAATAGAACATCCACCTTTGTCTTCTGGACTTGGATCTTGATATGGAAGATTTTGGTCATCTCCTTGTCTTCCTTGGGATGGAGGATCTTCATGTACACCTCTCCCCACCAATGTTATCAGAACCAGACCAGTCATCGAACCTGTCGACCCAAAAAACCGGAACTAGACTTGAACTGGACAAAAACTAGACCACAAAACTGGTCGACCAAAAGATACATAAAATATTCAAATATTGAAAAAAAAAATTCATGTGCATCCATGCGAATCCAAACCATTATACACAAATATGCAAAGTTTCTCATGTAAATAGCATGTAAGGGTGCAACACCAAGTGCAATCCATATATGAACCAAAATACTGTTGATGTTTGGGCAGCATCGGAGAGACCTTCTACTAGATTGATAATTAATAATATGATTATTAATTATTAAGCAATATTATTAATTATAATATTATCAATGTAATAATATATTTATAATATAAAGTATAAATATATATAATAAAGTATAAAGTATAAAGTATAAATATATATAATAAAGTATAAAGTATAAATATAAAGTATATTTATATTATATGTATAATATAATATAAACTATAAATATATTTATTACCCAAGGGACGCATCTCTTCATGGATGGTCACCATGGTCACCATATGTTCTTTATATATAGAACACTCAGCATTGTAATAAGATATTTTCATATACAATATCATCTCTTATGAAAAATCCAACATGGTATCAGAGCGGGACCAGGCTTAACTCCCTCACAGGAGGGTCCGGGAAAATAAGAGAGATAACTTGCGTTTGGATTCAAAGCTGATCTCATCAAGAAGTTGGCAATGAGTAATCTAAACACAAGACATAGGTTCTAAAGTGAAAAACCAACAATCTCTTCTCTTCGTTTAACAACATTCAATCCCGCGACCTTTGAATTAGCTGCACATAATAGAGAGTGATTTGTATTGGCAGCGGAGGAGAGCATAAAATGATTGAGATATAGATGAGGTTCAACGACGTTTTTCAGAAAGAACCTTGAATTACATGATATGTAGCAATTCAACTATTAGAATTGAACGCATGTACCCCAACTAAATTGAACATGCCTTGAACCCCAAATCAAGCAAAGCAAGGCCAACACTGCCACATATGGAGCTACACCCAAATAGTGTTGAGATTTGGGTACCTTGGAAAGTGGTCCCCATGTGCTTATGAGCCTCTAAGCACAAAGGGGGAAGACTATTACCCTTGTACTATGTACTTTGTGTCTAATTTCACTTTGACTTAGGAGATTTATGTCAAAAGTGAAATTTGGTCATTTTAGCCTAAAGTGACAATTAATTCACAAAGTGGGTGAATTAATAGACATAAAGTGAGAACTATGGAAACTTAAGTGAAAGTGGGTTTTGAGTTGAGATTTATGTGAGATGATCTCAACCATTGTTTAGAGATGAGATGTGAGATCTCATCCATCCATTCTTTTAGGTTTCCTTATGCATTCTAAAGGAGGGCGCAAGGGGCAAAGGAGGCATTCATTCACTTGTTTGTTCACTTGAGGAGAAGGAGGAGGAGCAAGAGGATGAGATCAATTGCATTGGGAGAGGCTAGCTAGGGCGCATGCTTCCATGGAGAGAGGCATCTACCTTGGAGTCTCAGTTATTTAGTGGGGAGCTTTCAGTTTTGAGGAGGGCGCACTTGAGGAGGAGGGCACATCATCAGTGGGGAGCACTTACACCTGTCAGATTGCAGTGGTATCAGTTGCAGAGGGGGGCCACACATCAAAGCTTCATTCCTGTGGAAGGGTTTTCCTTTCTGAGCTCACAGCTTGCATCTGAAGTAGTTTTGGTGGATTTGGTAGCATTTATGAGGGGTGCACCATGCTAGGGCACACCTGTTGAGTTTGGACTTGTATTTCAGCTTGAGACAAGCTGCTATTGTAACAGGTTCATCTATATTTTGTACTTGTTGTATTCCACCATCTATTTCCCCATTATATAGACATATATCCCAAACTGGTTTTCCCCGGGGGGGGGTTTTATCCAGGGTCATGTTGACCAAAAATACCTGTGTCAAATTTATGCATGCTTAGAAGTGTAGATCAACATTTTAAAGTTCAAAGATCTAGAGGTAGTGTTATGTGTTTTAATGTATTATGCTTGTGCTAACATTGAGTAAATAAAACACTTGCAAGGGCACCTTAAAAGAGCACTTAACCATCAAAACATTGAGCAGAAAGTTGGGTGACTGTTTGCTGTCCTAAAACAGCAAGAGAAGACAGCCACACAGTTGAAACTTAGAGCCATACTAAGGTCAAGGACAGACCTTAGGTGGCAGCCTCATAGGACCTAAAAAAATCTACATGGTATCAGAGAAGTCGAGCAGACAGAGAGTTGGTGCTACAACTTCAATGCATCAGAGGATGATGAGGAGCAGCAGGGCACCACGGAGGCTTGAGCCTCACTTAGCTTCTGAGACGGGCATATCAGGTTTTGGATCCACTTCAGGTGGAAGTTACTTGGCGAGAGGCCAAGTTTATGACTCTTGGTGAGATACCAAGAGGGGGAGACTCTTGGTGAGATGCCAAGAGTAGGTGAAAATCCTTGGTGGGATACCAAGGTGGAGATCTTCGGTGTGATGCCGAGATCTAGGTGATCTTGGATAGATGGAGAGTCAGTGCCATTTATAGATCACACAGATTGAACAGATATGTGACAGAGTCCACTTTCAGTGATCAGGGTACAACCATACTCACCGAGCATATGCCAAGAGGCAACCATGTCCACTATAGGGATGATATTGGTGGTGACGAGCACTTTTCTCGGTAAGAGGGAGTGTTGAGATTTGGGTACCTTGGAAAGTGGTCCCCATGTGCTTATGAGCCTCTAAGCACAAAGGGGGAAGACTATTACCCTTGTACTATGTACTTTGTGTCTAATTTCACTTTGACTTAGGAGATTTAAGTCAAAAGTGAAATTTGGTCATTTTAGCCTAAAGTGAATTAATTCACAAAGTGGGTGAATTAATAGACATAAAGTGAGAACTATGGAAACTTAAGTGAGAGTGGGTTTTGAGTTGAGATTTATGTGAGATGATCTCAACCATTGTTTAGAGATGAGATGTGAGATCTCATCCATCCATTCTTTTAGGTTTCCTTATGCATCCTAAAGGAGGGCGCAAGGGGCAAAGGAGGCATTCATTCACTTGTTTGTTCACTTGAGGAGGAGGAGGAGGAGCAAGAGGATGAGATCAGTTGCATTGGGAGAGGCTAGCTAGGGTGCATGCTTCCATGGAGAGAGGCATCTACCTTGGAGTCTCAGTTATTTAGTGGGGAACTTTCAGTTCTGAGGAGGGCGCACTTGAGGAGGAGGGCACATCATTAGTGGGGAGCACTTACACCTGTCAGATTGCAGTGGGATCAATTGCAGAGGGAGGCCACACATCATAGCTTCATTCCTGTGGAGGGGTTTTCCTTTCTGAGCTCACAGCTTGCATTTGGAGCAGTTTTGGTGGATTTGGTAGCATTTATGAGGGGCGCACCATGCTAGGGCGCACTTGTTGAGTTTATACTTGTATTTCAGCTTGAGACAAGCTGCTATTGTAACAGGTTCATCTATATTTTGTACTTGTTGTATTCCACAATCTATTTCCCCAATATATAGACATATATCCCAAACTGGTTTTCCCCGGGGGGTTTTATCCAGGGTCATGTTGACCAAAAATACCCGTGTCAAATTTATACATGCTTAGAAGTGTAGATCAACATTTTAAAGTTCAAAGATCTAGAGGTAGTGTTATGTGTTTTAATGTATTATGCATGTGCTAACATTGAGTAAAGAAAACACTTGCAAGGGCACCCTAAAAGAGCACTTAACCATCAAAACATTGAGCAACAAGTTGGGTGACTGTTTGCTGTCCTAAAACAGTAAGAGAAGACAGCCACATAGTTGAAACTTAGAGCCATACTAAGGTCAAGGACAGACCTTGGGTGGCAGCCTCATAGGACCTCATAAAATCTACAAATAGCATGCTACAGAGAAATGATTAATGAGCGCCAAGCAATAGCGATCTGAAGCTTTTGTGATTTGTGATCTAATTCCTTTTGTGAAGGCAAACGATCTAAAGAGAAACGATCTGTGCTCTAATTCCTTTTGTGAAGGCAATGGTCCAAGTCCTTTTGCACACAGAAACACAACGCAAATCGTGGTGGTATGAGATCTAAGATCATGTGATGATATCCTGCACCGATCTACTTTCGTCTGCACAACAATTTGGCGGCCAATAAAGTTCAGATCGACTCTAGCATTCTTGGCAGAGCATCGATTGGCATCGAGAGGTCACATACTCTTCCTCCATGGGGTTCATGGTTTCCAAATGAAACGCTATCCAAAACCCTCTGCGTCTCCAAATTGCTCAAAAATGCAGTAACAACATTCAAACTAGAAAGCAGAGTAGTCGCACAGGTTGAAGAACCACTGGCTTCCATTGATCATAGCAATAAACATCCGTGTGTTTTCAACCCAAGGGATTGGAGATATCCCAATGCAGCATGGCCAAACAACAAACAAATATATGAAGAGCTACTCTAGAAACAAGTTTGGAGAGCCAGTGTGAGGCTAGGTGCTGGAGAAAAGCAAAGCATGGGATAGGTGTATCATGTGGAAATGCAGTGTTGATTCTATTTGCATTGGTGCCTACGCGGAGGACAAGATCGATTCGATGGTGAAGGAAGCATGCAAAAAAGTACAACTGTACTAGAGGTAAAATTTTTGGACTTACTATGTAGGGTGAAGATGCAAGGCAATGGCTACACCTATGGTATCAAATCTGAAGTTGCTGCAGGATACGACTTTAGAGACTGTGGATGTTACTTTATATAGGCAGATGGTGGGTTCGTTGATGAACTTGACGAACACAAGATCGGATATATGTTTTGTTGTGAACACCCTGAGTCAATATATGGAGTAGCCCAGGTAGGTTCATTTGGTCGCAGCAAAACATGTGATGAGGTACCTTAAGGGTACATTGGATTATGGTCTCAAGTATGTGACAGACCATGAGTTCGAGTTATATGGATATTCGGATTCAGATTGGGCTGACAGTATTCCTGATCGGAAGAGTACTTCGGCATATTGCTTTAGTCTAGGCTCTAGTATGGTTTCATGGAGTAGCAGGAAGCAGTTGTGTGTAGCACTCAGTATGTGGCTGAGGCAGAGTAAGTGGCAACATATGCAGCAAGTCGCGAAGCAGTGTGACTTCAGAAATTGCTGAATATTGGATTGAATTTTGACTTGTAGGTAAGACCTACAAGAAGAGGATGACGAGACTTGTTCTGGAGGACACGTGATGAAGTTAGCATGTTGAAGATCCAATTGATATTCAGTGCTCGAGAGGGAGCCAAAGAGTCAGTTCTAGAGGGAGCTGGGTACTATAGTAAGGAGTAAGAGGCTCCATCGGATGCAGGAAGCAGTCATGTGTGGCGCTCGGTACGCCTGAAGCTGAGTATTTGGCAGCATGTGCAGTAGCAGTGTGGCTTCGAGAACTTCTGTCTGGGTTATTTGGTTTCGGACTGGAGGCGACCTACATTTGGTGTGACAACCAGAGTTGCATGAAGTCGTCAAAGAACCACGTGGTCTATGACAGTTCAAAGCATATCGAGATCATATATTACTATATCAGGATATAGTGCAGAAGGGAGCAGTGAGGCTCCGGTTTCGTGACTACAGAGGATCAAGTTGCGGACGTGTTTACCAAGCCGCTGTTGAGGATGAAGTTTGAGTACTTCAGGGACAAGCTTGGCGTTGTCCCTCTTCAGAGGGAGTGTTTTCATCTAGCATGAAAAAGGGCTGGCAATGAGACATGTGGAACTCATCCAGCATGAAAAAGGGCTGGCACTGAGTGTTCTCATCTAGCATGAAAAAGGGCTGGCACAGAGACAAGTGGAACTCATCTAGCATGAAAAAAGAATGGCACTGAGATAGGAGTGCACATGATCAGCTACTGATGCATCACAGGGAGTGGATGTCCTGGGGACATGTTGTAGCTATTGAGAGCTACCCACAGACCTTGGTTGCATGGGTTGAAGTCATGTTGCACTATGGATATTCGAGGATGAAGTTTGAGTACTTCAGGGACAAACTTGGCGTGGTCTCTCTTCAGAGGGAGTGTTCTTATCTAGCATGAAAAAGGGCTGGCACTGAGACATGTGGAACTCATCCAACATGAAAAAGGGCTGGCACTGAGACAAGAGTGCACATGATCATGTATTGATGCATCACAGGGAGTGGATGTCTTGGGGACATGTTTTTAGCTATTGAGAGCTATCCACAGACCTTGGTTGCATGGGGTGAAGTCATGTTGCACTATGGATATCCGAGGATGTATAGATTCGCATGTTCGACAGTCAATGGATGTGAGCTCGTGTGGTATCAGACTTGGAGTCTGTGTCTCATGGAAGTGACACTTGGTTGCTAGACACTTAGTATAGAAGGGAGCAATGAGGCTCCAATATGATGCAGAAGGGAGTAGTGAGGCTCCAATATGTGGCTACCGATGAGAAGGTTGCGGATATGCTGACAAAGTCGTTGTCAAGGACAAAGTTCGAGTACTTCAGGGACAAGCTCGGCGTAGTCCCTCTTCAGAGGGAGTGATGGCTTCAGATGTTATCGTAGGGTAGTGGATGTCATGATGACATGTTGTAGCCATTGGAGAGCTACCCACCGGCCCGACATGCATATTGAAGATACGAGGTATAGATGTTATCGCAGGATACTGGATGTCATGCATAAGATATCCAAGTTTTCTGTGGGAAACTGGATAGTCTCATGATGACATGTTGTAGCTATTGGAGAGCTACCCACCGACCCTGGATGCATGCTGTGAAGTCAAAAGGGTGCACGTGATGAGGTACAGATGCATTGCAAGGCAGTGGATGTCCTGGGGACATGTTGTAGTTATTTGAGAACTACCCACAGGCCTTGGATGCATTGGCTGTGAAGTCACAAGGGTGCACATGATGAAGTACATATGCACTGCGAGGTAATGGATGTCATGGTGACATGTTGAAGCTATTTGAGAGCTACCCACAGGTAATCTTCAGAGGTAATCTTGGCATAACGTAGAATGTCTCCCTCGCTGAAAGGGAGTGTTGATGTTTGGGCAGCATCGGAAAGACATTCTACTAGATTGATAATTAATAATATGATTATTAATTATTAAGCAATATTATTAATTATAATATTATTAATGTAATAATATATTTATAATATAAAGTATAAATATATATAATAAAGTATAAAGTATAAATATAAAGTATATTTATATTATATGTATAATATAATATAAAGTATAAATATATTTATTACCCAAGGGACGCATCTCTTCATGGATGGTCACCATGGTCACCATATGTTCTTTATATATAGAACACTCATCATTGTAATAAGATATTTTCATATACAATATCATCTCTTATGAAAAATCCAACAAATACATCAACAAAAGCTCTGAATGGCCTCTATAAATTCTAAAAGCCCAAGAAATTCTTGAAATCAACCCTTGAATCAGCTCCAAACCAGCCCAAGAAAATATGAAAATAAACCCTTCAATCAGCTCTCCAAATCAGTCCAACAAATTCTTCAATCAACTCTTCAATCAACTCTTCAATCAGCTCTCTAAATCAGCCCAAAAAACTCTTCAAATGAATTGTGTGAGACAACAAGGGTGGGAACCTCTTTAAAAAGCATTAGGGGGGGCCTAGGGTTGGTTTAGTGTTTTACTTTTATTTTATTATATTGATTTAAAAAAAATTAAGTTCAAGTGGTCCTCATCGCTGATTGTACAGTGTCGTAGAAAACCGGCCTTTTCAGGTGTGGAACCTTCAATCGGACCAGTACGGCCCCAGAGCTGGTCAGATAGGCCGGTTTTGTCGGAACTGGGTCGATTTTGATAGCACTGCTCTCTGCACTGTAGTGCAGACAATCTTTTCGTGTACATCTGAGCTACTCTCTACTTGGTTACTCAAATCCATGCCTAGGATGTTCTTGGCCTCCTTGTGTTTCCGGGTTCCTTGCTTGTGAGGCAAACAAATGCTTACATGATTCTGCTACACTTGTGACCTAGCCCTTTCTTGGCCCCTATCCTTGCTAGAGGAGGCCCAGAGGTTCAAATGCCTGCATGATTCCCGTGCCCATATTACAATTCAATTTAATTTTATACTTAGCTTTTAATTTTGCAGGGGTAAGCAATCAGATCTAAGTTTTATTTTTGGTGAAGTAAGCATCAAGATCTAATTTTTATTACTGGTGGAGTAAGCATTGAGATCTAAAGAGGCATACTAATCAATATCTTTTTCTGACAGTGAGTAACTTTATGAATATTATTCAAAATTGGAATCCTTGAGCCTCGTTTACATTAATTGTTGATACAACTTTCCTAGTACAAACAGCAATCCTCTGTTTATGGGCACAAATTATACCAAGGCCAACTTTATTCCTGGATGAGTTATAATGTGGAACATTTAACTGCATTTATGCTCCTCTTCCTTTCCTCTATCTACCGAAGTAAGCATAAATGATAAAAGGATCCCAACAAGCTATTCCTCTACAACATTAGAAGGAATTTAGCAAAATGAGTCATACAGAGTTTACAGCCAGCAGTTATTTATATAGTTCTAACAGGCATACAGCAGCTGGCTCAACAACTTGTATCACTTTTTAGTCGAGGACATTTGCAGGGCAGATCATGAAAAGAAACAGGAAACAGTGAAATTTGGACAATATGTAAGGGTGGGTCCAATCCTCCAACAATTATTTTCTACCCATGGGCTCTCAGTTACTTATATTGTTATGTTGGTGGGAGCAGGGAAGAGCTTGGTAGCAACTTTAATTAACAGCAGGCTTCTGTAAGGATTATTAAAGGGAACTGATTGTATCTACATAATTAGTGATGTTTATTTGGTTCTAGTTGATCGCGGAGAAGTTAAATAGAGAGTTGGATAGAAGTTAGTTGAAAGGTAGACATTGGAATTAAAACATTGAAACTGAAATTCACATTTTATTAGTGTCTGAGGTTACCAAAATCAGTCTGAATACCTATCAACATACTGCATACATACAGCCAGGGTGTTGCAGTCCAAAAAGTTCACAGTAAGGATAGGTTGCAGTTTAGAAAGGGGACTGCAAGTTTAGGTTGTGGTCTAATAGGAAGCTGCAAGCCTCTGGTAGTTTAGATGTTGTGGGTTTTAACTTTTGACATGATTGCAAGGTTGGGTGTGCGGTGCAGTGGCACTGTAAAGTTAGGTTGCAGGGCAAGAAGGTATGTTAAGTCCGGGATGCAAAACATAAGGATACTGCAAGGGTAATTTGCAGGGACACCAGATCATACAGAGGAGCTAAAAGGTCACGGAAGGTGAAGCAGCCAAGGTGGAATGGATGGGAAGGGGGGTTAACAACTAGACTCTGAAAATAATTGCAAGATTTTGTAATATATCTAATTAGTGTGAATTTTGTCATTGGTTGTGCAATATTTTAACATGTAAAATATGAGAGCCAATTAGCTGTACTGAGTAGTTACAGTTGGTTTTGGTTGCAGTTACACCATGGTCAATTTTGTTGCACTTTGTTTGATGGATTTGCAATGTATTCTGGTGATTTTGTGTGATGTGTTTTTATTTTTACATGGAATGCTTATATGGTTGCTGTTGGAAATCAGAGATGGGGGCACATTTTGAAAACATATTGCATTGATTGATTGTAGAACAAAAGAGATGAATTACTAATAGTGTCTCTGTGCAACAATTGTTATCACAAAAACTTCAAATGATGTCTTGAGTTTTAACCATTACAGTGACATTTATGACTTGTCCAGTATTGTTAAATATGTAACAATGTACTAACAACAAACAAATAACGTTTATTAATACACGTAACTCCTAGACCTAGCCACCTAAACATAAAATGGACATTAAATTTGTAACATCCCCCTTCCTTAATGGCCACTTTGTTGTTAGCGATACTAGGAACATCTCTGCAATTTTCAAAACTTGTGCTTGTTTAAAGATTTTATGAATATGTTTGCTGTTTGGTCCCAAATGGAATAGTAGATTAACTCGATTTCCTTGTTTTACATGTGCTTACGGATGTGGTGATGGTGTACCTGTATTTACTTTGTTCTTGCATGGAACAGTTAATTCTTTACTAGCTTGATGATTGATCACAGATTTTTTGGAAGTTGCTTTGAGAAACAAGCCCTTAGGTTGAGGGCTGCACCACATAGCACTGACTTCCTTTGTCTTAGGTTCCGATGTCTGCAGGGTAACTATTTTCCCAAAATTGATCACATTTTTGCTGAAATTTCTGGACAAATGGCAATTAATGCAAAACCAAAATTTCACCTCTTAACTAGAGGTTTCCCAGATCTTAACCCTGTGAACTTTCAGCCTTAGGACTGCTATGAAATATAATATAAAACAACCGTGTAAGTGGACAATATTTCAATCCTTAACAACCCCAAGCTTCTAGGCGATCCAAGAAAAAAGATACCAAAGTGTTCTGATAAGTTTCATCCCTCTAGGGAAATCTTATCATGCATAAACCAGATCTGAAGAATCTTATTTACAGCAGTAAAACAGCCCTTATATTCTTCAATGACAATCTTAAATCACTTAACATAATAGTCCTTAACTTATCTTAAATCAGCAAGACATATATCTGGAAATTGCAAACCATGAAGAACATAGATTGCTGAAAATCAAATCTACAATTTACACAAGTATTTTACAGCTGAAAACTTCATTAACATGCACAAGACGAAGTGGTTGAACATGCAATAGCCTTATCACAATGCTAGTACATTCCACTAACTATCCAAAACCCTAGCTAGGGAAAACAATGAACAAACCATAGCTCAACCAAGGAGAACCAACAATCATGAGTTACTCAAGCGCATCCTCCAAGGCAAGATATCTCCTTTTTTCTTCTTCTTCACCAAATACAACTGACTGTTTCATCTCAAGACTCTAATCTCCATATTTCCAATGGACGAAACCCTAACCCTAGACTTCAAGATGCTCCAAGAAGATCAAGAAATCGTAGCGACTCCAAGAGGGAGAGAGAGTGAGTGAAGGACTCTCTCCTTCCTCTATATTTAGGGGGGGTAAGGAAGGCCAACAATACAATGTGATCCAATGCTGTTACAAGCAACCTACAATAATCACATGTCGGCTCACACAAGTGAAGTGCTCCACTCCAAGGATACACATGTCAAGCTCCAAGGTGATGTCGTACACAATAAGGGCTCCAAGATGATGTAGCTACACAAGGTGTCTCTGCACTCCTCTACCACAAGCCCACATGGACTTCATCACTCGTCCTAAGCCATGTACTCCTCTGGGGCCACTAACCCTGCATGAACACTATCACAACCCAGGCATTCTCGAGCTAACTCCAAGTCTCCATACTGGAATCCAAGCTATCCCATGCTATATAGGGCTTGATGCCTTCTGCCAAGATGCACAACACTCCTCCTCCTAAGTAGGGCATTCTCCAAGCAAGAAAACCTCTCCATGTAGCCATCATGAAGGACGTCTCCCAAGCTGTCAAGATAACTCCAATGCCCTAGGCAAGAATGGTAAGCTAGCACCCAACTGAGGTCAAGCAACCATTGAGCAAGCTATCTCCAATGTGCAATCCATGATGGATCATCTCCCATATGCCAATCCATCACAGACCATCCAGGGGCTGAACATACAGCATGTACCTGAAAATTGAAATCTCATGAAGCACCCCCCAACATGGTGTCAACACTTTCGGAGTAACCTGAAAGCTAACAGTTCTCATCCTCATCACTTCTTGAACATGCTATTCAAGTTGGGAAGGCCACAATGACAATGGAGCCCTGGTGGATGCCCCAATTCTCCGTCAACCTCACCAGTGAAGCAAGGTTCTGCTGGTATCTTTATTACACTTTGATTATCAGAGTACAATAGTGTCATAACTGTAACATTCCAGCTATTTCTGGCATTGAAAACTATGGCATTTCTTGGTATCAATGTGGCAAGTTAATGTTTGATTGCTTGAAATATAAAAGATTTCAGTGTAATGATGCAAGGAACCTTTATTTGCCTCCTCACTTCTAATCTGAAATTTTGAGCTGTTGATGTATTTTTATTTGATTTAATTGTTCAGGACAGTGTTGACATATTGGGTTATTTTCAACCAGCTTTCTACTGCTTTTTCCTTCTATTTTCTACATATGTAGTTATCGGTTTTCTGGTGTATGCTTTTTTGAAGTCATGTGTTTCCTGTTAAAATTTGTAAATATTTTCTGACCAGACAATATTGCATTTCTGTTCTTTTCCTGTCAGATTTGGCTCAAAATCGTTACTTTGATGATGAGGCATTTATTGGTTACTTAAAATATCTGCAGTACTGGCAACGTCCAGAATACATAAAATTTATTATGTAATCTCTCTTCCCTAAGTGGTTGCTGATGGTAAAAATAATGAATGTATGTGGTGAAGGAACTTTATTTCTTTACAGTAACACAAAGTCTTAGGAGTCTGTTGTCTTTTCCAGTTACGCAATGCAATTCATTTTTGTATCATCTCTCACTTAAACAATATTTAAACACTTCTTATTGATTTTGTCTTTTATGTGTATAGGTACCCACATTGTCTGTTTTTCCTTGAACTTCTGCAAAATGCTAATTTTCGCAGTGCTATGGCACATCCAACGAACAAGGTATGACCTTTGATATGTCTGAAGCAATGGAACAAATAAATTATACAAGTTTTCAAATATCATTTCAAGAAACGAGCTAGAGTCTAGTATGAAGGAAATGAATCTATTTTTATGATCGGCATGAATTGTTCCGACTTTAATGTCCATTGTGCTTTACTTTGGACTGCAAAATAGTGAAAATACTTGCTTCAAGATGCAAAATTCAAAATACGTCAATTTAAATTTGTGTTCTCAAGCTGTCCCAAATAAAACCTACATAGGTAAGGGTAGAACAGTTGATGATTCAATAGTGACGAGGAAGGGGTTAATGTTGGTGTAGTTGAAACGACCTATGGCAAGAAACCAATAATATCTCCAAAACTAGTTTTCAAGTATTTATCAAATAGGAAATGCTCTTAGCCATAGACAACGTGTGCGACTATCTTTGTAAGTAGAAGTGTTTTGATTCTTGAATATGAAGGCTAGGAATGAATAATGTAAACATTAAAGAACTATTATAATTGAGTGCAATTTGTTTTTATTTAATTGCCAGTTAGTCTATTGCAAGGAGTATAATTTAGGAACTGGGAACTAAGTCACATCGAGCCTTTTCAGAATTGAGCATCCCTAACAGGGAAGGATTCCCAGGAGTGTTTTGGGTGTAATTAGTTAGGCTTTTATATTTTCTTTGTTGGGACTAACTTGGGAGCATTCCTTTTCAGGGAATGGCTCACCTTTGGGAAAGGTCCCAAGATCGTTTGTGATGTCTGGTAAAGGTGTAATAAAGAAATGAAGAGAGCCAATAAGAGTCGAATACCCAAGACAATGAGTTAAACAACTCCCATATTATTTGAATGATAGATCTCTGGTACATATAAGATTTGGTTGGAGTAACAACTCCCTACAAATTTGGTAACAACTTGAAACACATACCTACAATTTTGCAACTGATTATAACAACCTCAAATAGCATCCTAGAAGTCAGCAATAGAAGGGAATTTGAAGGGACAGCTGCCTAGAGATTAGCTAACTGAATTACACACTCAAATTGGCATTAATTCTAACCAGTGTTGCCGAAGCGTCCCCCCCCCCCCCCCCCCCCCCCCCCCCCCCCCCCCCCCC
>ML776559.1:754996-801626 GCA_009831015.1 Picea engelmannii | reverse complement strand
GTAAGATTCATGGAATGATGGATAATATGGAATTTAGATGGCATTTCTTATATTGGAAGTATCACAAACATACATGTTTCATAAATTTTGCATCATGTTTGGCATTCTACATGTTTTTTTTTGAATATATATATATTTTTATATATATATATAAAAACGCTCCGGAGACGCTTCGCTCCCGACCATTTTTTGAAAAATGCGCTCCCGCGCTCCCGCTTCCCGCTCCCGCTCCCGCTTCGCTCCCACGCTTCGGCAACACTGATTCTAACACTCTCTCTTAATGACCATTTCATTTGCCTTAACACCAATCACGTCTCTAAATTTCCTAAACTTTTCTTAGGCCAATGATTTGGTGAACAAATCTGCTTGCTGATCTTCAGTACTGTAGTAGAGCAGCTCAACTTCTACATCATGTATTTTTTCTCAAATGAAATGATAATGTACCTCAATGTGTTTAGTTCTGTCATGAATCATGATAGATTAGATTTTTTGCTATTTTAACAGCACTTTGGTTGTCACACATTATAGGTATAGGATTTTGCTGATGAAGGCCAATGTCACCCAAAAATTCTCTTGAAACAAACAGCCGCACTGGTGGCACTTACAGCTGCTTTATATTTTGCTTCAGTGGAAGACAAGGGAACTGTGGGTTGTTTCTTGCTAATCCATTAGATGATAGCTGAACCTATGCTAAATGTGTACCCTGTAGTAGACTGTAGACTTCCTTTCATCAATGCAACCTGCCCAATCTGAATCTGAGTAGCCTTGAAGTTTGAAATCTGCAACTTTCTCATATTGAAGACCATAATTAAGAGTTCCTTTGACATATTGAAGGCTCCTCTTGGTTACTTTCTGGTGATTTTGTCTTGGCTGATCCATAAATTTAGAAACTAATGCAACTGGTCAAGTATATAAGGCTCCTGTCAAGCCGCCTATATACATTTTCATCAACTAAATCAGAGGTATCCATGACTGATAACTTTCCACCAGCCTCCATAGGAGTCAAGGCTGGTTTACATTCAGTCATATGAAAATTTTCTAAGATTTCCCATGCATATTTTGCCTGGGGCATAAAAATTAGATTAGGTTGTTGCCAGATTTCTATCCCTAAGTAGTGATGTAGGAGACCAAGATCAGAGATATCAAATGTCTGTTTTAAATCAGCTTTCAACCCTCCTATCACATCTTCATTGTTTCCAGTTATGATAGTGATAATGATAATGATAGTGATATTAGATAATGATAGTGATATCTGTTGAATTTTCTGATTCTCAGATCTGATAGTTATTGTTTTATAATTTCAATGCAAAATTTCCTTTCATGCCACAATTATCATAGAATAACTATACTCTGAAAATCTCAACTGTTATAATATAGCGGAAATAACACGATCTAGAAATATTAACCATGCACAGTAGACACACGAACACACGAATTTATCCAGGGAAACCCAACCTTGGGAGAAAACCCAACAACCTTTCTTATAGAAGAATCAATTCAAGGGTTTACAAGTTTATCACCATCAAAATAGACCAAGAGATATAAAGAGTCACCTCCCAAGCCTAGCGCAACTCCCAAGAGGTAGCGCACAAGATAGAATACCAAGAACTTCAAGTTGCAGCAAATTTTACCCCAAAGAAGACCACCTTGAAACTTGCGCCTTCTTTCTTGAGTGAGTGAGTGTGTCAAATGAAATGAACCTTTATTTGTATTTGTCAAGTCACCTGTCTTTTCCATGTGTGGCCGACTTCTCTTCCTGGGTCTTCAATTTTACTTTATTGTTTTCTGTCTTTTACTTGTGGAGGCCGACTTCTCTTCTTGGGTCTTCAATTGCTTCCTGGGGCTTCTTAATTGGTCAGATGGGCATCGTCTTGTCTTTTTGACACTTCTTCTTTTCTAGAAAGGTTGTCCTTGAGCCTGGTTGATGTAATCTTCTCTGGCATGCACCTAGTTGATGTGTTCATTTCCCACATAGCACCTCGAGTCTCTGTCAGTCCTTGTCAAGTCACATGATCAAGGATAGAGACTACACTTGGGCCATTCTCCTTAGTCAAGTCATATGGCCATCTGAGGAGAATGTCTACCTGATGCTAATACATGGAGAACATCAATGCCATGGGCCATTCTCCTTAGCCAAGTCACATGGCCATTTGAGGAGAATGTCTGCCTGATGCATATGTGCCTTGAGTCTTTGTCGGTCCTTGTCAAAGTCACATGATCAAGGATAAAGACTATGCTTGGGCCATTCTCCTTAGCCAATTCACCTCGCCAATCTGAGGAGAATGTCTGCCCGATGCTACCCAAAACATCAACACTCCCTCTCAGCGAGGGAGACATTCTACATCATGCCAAGCTTGTCCTTGAAGTATTCGAACTTCACCTTCGACAAAGGTTTGGTGAGAATGTCTGCAATCTGCTTATCTGTGGATATGTACTGGAGCTTCACTTCTCCCTTCTGTACCATGTCTCGGATGAAGTGGTATTTGATCTCAATATGCTTCGATCTGTCATGAAATATTGGATTTTCGGAAAGCTTGACACAACTTTGGTTACCACAATGTATCAAGGTCGTCTCTAGCTGTTGATCAAATAGTCTTGCAAGTAGTTTTCAGAACCATACTGCTTCACGACTTGCGACATTGGCTGCGATATACTTCGCTTCTGCTGTACTGAGTGCTACAGAAGTCTGCTTCTTGCTAATCCAGGATATCATAGCTGATCATAAGTTGAAGCAGCATCCTGAGTTGCTCTTTTTGTCCACTGCACTCCTTGCCTAGTCAGAATCTATATATCCCTGTAGCTTCACTTCACCACTTGAGACATATCTCAGGCCATATCCAACTGTACCTTGCAGGTACCTCAACACATGCTTTGCTGCAACCCAATGGTAGTGTCTCAGCTCTACCATAAATTGGTTGAAGGTGTTTATTGCAAAGCAAATATCTGGCCTGGTGTTAACCAGGTACATCAAGGATCCAATCAACTGCCTGTACATAGTGGGATCCACCAAATTTGAATCTGAAGTAGAATCACTCAACTTCTTCAGATTTGTCTCCATAGGTGTAGCCATGGACTTGCAGTCCATCATACTGAATCTGCGCAAAATCTCAACTGTATATTTTTCTTGTCCAAGGCAAATCTCTTTGTCTTTGTCATACCTCCAATCCCAAGAAATAGTGCATCAAGCCAAGATCCTTCATCTTGAATTCTGAGGCCAACTCCCTCTTACATTTGATAATGAGCCATTTTGCTCCTGTGAGGAACAAATCATCAACATATAGCACTAAGATCAAGGGATCGCCATCAACAACCTTGTAGTAAAGGTTGGGATCTGCATCACTCTTGGTGAACCCCAAACTCATCAAGTATCCATCAATCCGGGAGTACCATGCTCTGGGTGCCCGCTTGAGTCCATACAACACCTTCTTTAATCTGCAGACATGGGATTCCTTCCCCTATATCACAAAACCTTGAGGTTTCTCTATGTAAACTTCTTCCTCAATCAAACCATTGAGAAACGCAATCTTTACATCCATCGGATGTAATTTCCAACCCATAACTGAAGCAAGAGAAATAATGGTCCTCATGGAAGTGTACCTGGCGATTGGAGCAAATGTCTCTTCATAATCCACTCCCTCTTTCTGGGAGAATCCTCTTGCCACAAACTTGGCTTTATACTTTTCGATGCTGCCATCTGCTGCGTGCTTGATTTTATAAATCCACTTGGAAATTACTACTGACTTCCCTCTGGTCTCCAAACGACCTCCCACACATCATTCTTCATGATTGACTGATACTCCTCCATCATGGCATCTTTTCAGACCTGTTGGTCAGCTGCTTCCTCAGAACTGGAAGGTTCTGAATCAATGATATGGCTCATTAGTGCCATATAACTTGAGAACCTTTTAGGTCTCTTGCTCTCCCTGAAAGTACCACGGGGAGCTGCATGTCCTTCTGCATCCTGCAAAGTATCACGGAGCCATGCTGGCCTCTTCTTGGTCACTGCAACGTCTCTAGGTAGATCCACTGGGCTTGCTGGCTCTTCTTGATGGTCTGAAGGATGATCAATTGGACTAGTTGGATGTATACCATCATTCTTCGAAGCCTCCTGCTCCTCACTAACAATCTATATGTGAGATTCTCTGGATCTCTTGAAAGCTATCTCTTCATTAAAGGTAACATCACGGTTGACTTCGATTTGACGTTGTCCTGGAATATAGATTTTGTAGGCTTTTGAAGTTTTGCTATATCCAACAAAGGTGCCCTCCTTTCTGGAGGGTTCTAGCTTCGTCCTCTTCTCCTTTTGGGTACATGAATGTATACTGGACAACCAAAGATCCGCAAATGGATGACCTCTGGCTTCACTCCTATGCATGACTCCTCATGAGTCTTTTCTTCCAATATCCAGTGAGGACTTCTTTTCTGAATATAGACTGCTGTGTTGGATGCTTCTGCCCATAAGAACATGGGTAGATTTTGATCATGAATCATTGCCTTGACTGCCTCCACGATAGACCTGTTCTCTCTTTCTGCAACACCATTTTGTTGGGGATTGTAAGGAACTGTGAACTCCCTCTTGATCCCTTCTTTCTTGCAGAAATCGCTGAAGTCTTTGGAAGTATATTCTCCTCCATTATCTGTTCTTAAAACCTTGATCTTCTTCCCCGTCAAGTTCTCTACTTGAGCCTTGAACTCTTGGAACCTGCTAAATACTTCATCCTTAGTCTTTATGAAGTAGATCCATGTCTTCCGGGAGAAATCATCAATGAATGTGACATACTACAAGAAGCCTCTCAAAGATGATACTATCATAGGTCCACATACATCTGAATGCACTAGATCCAAGATTCCTTTGGATCTACTATCACTGCTTGGATGAGGTCCCTTGGTATTCTTACCAAGAATACATCCTCTGCAAATGCCTTCATGTTCGTTCTGGAGCTCTGGAATACCTGTAACCATCTTCCTTAATGCTGGTAAAGCCTTGTAGTGTAGGTGAGAAAATCTTCGATGCCATAACTCACATAAGTTGGTGTTATCATGTATCAATGCCTAGGCTGGACGCCTTGATAATTTGTAAAATCCTCCCTCTCGAACACCAATCGCTTCTGCTGCGTCAATGTTCGAATCCTTAGGCCATACAAGAACTTGTCCATCCACAGATGCAACTCTATAGCCTTTATTCTCCAATGCCGAGATAGAGAGTAGATTCTTTCTTAGTCCTGGTTCAAACAAGACATCATTCATATGTAGAGAATTTCCAGATTCTAGTCGGAATGATGTGGTTCCAAATCCTTTTACTGCATACTTAGCATTGTCTCCAAGTTCCACTTGTAATGATGAGTTCTTCTTTGTCAAACTTTTGAGAGAATTTCGGTAACCGGTCATGTGCCTAGAAGCACCACTGTCAACCAACCAGGTATCACTACTATCTGTAATAGTGCCTATAAGAGCGGAGACAAGGGAACATTCTTTCTTTGTCTTCATGGTAACCTGCCTGGAACAATAACAAGAACAAGAACAAGTGTTTTCTATTCTGAAATTGGACACCATCTTTGACTTTTGATTTTGACCAGATGTTTTGACTTTGACTTTGACCAAAAGTCAACCTTGACGTTTTGGCAATCTGGGAGGATTAATAGGTGTGTTGGGTTAGGGCGTGTTAGTCTATGCAAGAATTAGCCCCAATGCTTCAAGAAAAGTGCCCAATGATTTTCAGATAAGATCTAGTTCTGTGATTGTGCAATGATTGTGCAGTGGCAATATTTCAACAAAGCTTTGATACCATGTTGAATTTTCTAATTCTCAGACTTGATAGTTATTGTTTTATAATTTCAATGCTAAATTTCCTTTCATGCCACAATTATCATAGAATAACTATACACTGAAAATCTCAATTGTTACAATATAGCGGAAATAACACGATCTAGAAATATTAATCATGCACAGTAGACACACGAACACAAAAATTTATCTTGGGAAACCCAGCCTTGGGAGAAAACCCAACAACCTTTCTTATAGAAGAAACAATTCAAGGGTTTACAAGTTTATCACCGTCAAAATAGACCAAGAGATATCAAAGAGTCACCTCCCAAGCCTAGCGCAACTCTTAAGAGGTAGCGCACAAGATAGAATACCAAGAACTTCAAGTTGCAATGAATTTTACCCCAAATAAGACCTCATTGAAACTTGTGCCTTCTTTCTTGAGTGAGAGATGAGTGAGTGAGTGTCAAATGAAATGAACCTTTATTTATATTTGTCAAGTCACTTTTCTTTTCCATGTGGGGCCGACTTCTCTTCTCGAGTCTTCAATTTTACTTTATTGTTTTTTGTCTTTTACATGTGGAGGTTGACTTCTCTTCTTGGGTCTTCAATTGCTTCCTGGGGCTTCTTTAATGGTCAGATGGGCAACATCTTGTCTTCTTGACACTTCTTCTTTTCTAGAAAGGTTGTCCTTGAGCCTGGTTGATGTAATCTTCTTTGGCATGCACCTAGTTGATGTGTTCATTTCCCACATAGCACCTCGAGTCTCTGTCAGTCCTTGTCAAGTCACGTGATCAAGGATAGAGACTACACTTGTGCCATTTTCCTTACCCAAGTCATATGGCCATTTGAGGAGAATGTCTTCTCGATGCTAATACATGGAGAACATCAACGCCTTGGGCCATTCTCCTTAGCCAAGTCACATGGCCATTTGAGGAGAATGTCTGCCCGATGCATATGTGCCTCTAGTCTTTGTCGGTCCTTGTCAAGTCACATGATCAAGGATAAAGACTATGCTTGGGCCATTCTCTTTAGCCAAGTCACCTGGCCAATCTGAGGAGAATGTCTGCCCGATGCTGCCCAAAACATCAACACTCCCTCTCAGTGAGGGAGACATTCTGCATCACGCCAAGCTTTTCCCTGAAGTATTCAAACTTCGCCTTCGACGGAGGTTTGGTGAGAATGTATGCAATCTGCTCATATGTGGATATGTAGTGGGGCTTCACTGCTCCCTTCTATACCATGTTTCAGATGAAGTGGTATTTGATCTCAATATGCTTTGACCTGTCATGAAATACTGGATTTTCTGAAAGCTTGACACAGCTTTGGTTATCACAATGTATCAAGGTCGTCTTTAGCTGCTTATCAAATAGTCTTGCAAGTAGTTTTCGGAACCATATTGCTTCACGACTTGCGACACTGGCTGCGATATACTTCGCTTCTGCTGTACTGAGTGCTACAGAAATCTGCTTCCTGCTAATCCAAGATATCATAGCTGATCCTAAACTGAAGCATCATCCTGAGGTGCCCTTTCTGTCCACTGCACTCCATGCCCAGTCAGAATCAGTGTATCCCTGCAGCCTCACTTCCTCTTTCAAGTCACCATTGAGGAAGGCAGACTTGGCATCCATCTGATAAACATTCCAACTGAATTGGGTAGCCAATGACAATACTAAATGCATTGACATTTTCTTTGTAACAGGTGCAAAGGTCTCTTCATAGTCAATGCCTTCCTTTCGAGCAAAACCTTTGGCCACAAGTCTGGCTTTGAGCCTATCATGGAACCATTAGCTTTGAACTTTGTTTTGTACACCTATTTGCGGCCAACGGGTTTTTTGTCAGTTAGTAATTCAACCAAAACCCATGTTTGATTTTTGGTGAAAGACTTCATCTCTTCACTCATTGCATTATTCCACTCACGAAGACCATGTGCTTCAGCAATTGTGGTGGGTTCTTTTTCAGTCAGTACATTAGCCATCAAGTTAAAATTTTCTCTGTAGTTCGATGCTCTTTCTTTTCCATGTGATTCTATCTTAGAATCTTTGATGTCTTGTGTTGTTTTAATGAGCCAAGTGGGCATTTTATCTGCTGTTGTTGTGCTTCTAGGCGTGCTGCCACTTGCTTCAACATTTGTTTGGGATGTTTCACCATTGCTTGAAGTGGGAGGAGGCACAGACAAGTCAGCACTGCTACTGTTATCAGCATTTGAAGTATTTTCTGCATGTTGTAACTGATTAATAGGCCATTAAAAATCACATGTATCAGATGTATGTTCATGTTCATCAAAAACATCTATGCTGATATTCACTGTTTTAGTCTCTAAGTCCAGCAGTCTATATGCCTTGGATACCTCACTATATCCAATCAATATGCACCTCTTGCTTTTAACATCTAACTTGGATCTTTTCTCGTGTGGTAAATGAGCATATGCCACACATCCTAACACTTTTAGGTGATCAATATTTGGCTTTTTTCCATTCCAAGCCTCTGTTGGTACGACATTGTTAAGAGCCTTTTTGGGACATCTGTTCAAGATGTACACAGCCGTATGTACAACTTCACTCCACAATTCATTCTTCAGATGTGCCTCATTCAACATGCAGCATATCATTTCAACAATGGTATGGTTCTTCCTTTCAACAACTCCATTTTATAGAGGAGTGTAAGGAACCGTGAATTGTCTTTTGATGCCATAAGTGCTGCAAAAATTCACGAATTCAATGGATTTGTATTCTTCAACATTGTCCGGCCTCAGTACTTTCAGCTTTTGTCCAGATTCTTTCTCAACCACGGCCATGGATGTCTTGAATACATTAAATGTCTCTGACTTATTCTTTAAAAAATAAATCCACGTTTTTCTTGAAAAATCATCAGTGAAGGTTAGAAAGTACCTTGAACCATTCATGGAAGGCATCTTCATTGGTCCAAAAATATCAGAATGGACCAGCTCCAAAGGTTTGCTTGCTCTCCACAATGAATCTTTTGGAAATCTATCTCCGGGCGGACTAGGAGGATCACCTGATACTTTCATGCCCTTCCATAAGATCGGAGCAACAAATGATAGTCCGAGTTCTAGAGTACCTCAGACTGTAGAGTGGTGAGACCTTGGCTCTCCTCTTAGCCTCCCCCCCTGGGAGATCGACCGATATGTTTGAGACTGATTTGGAGGTGCAGGACCATACATCCGACCACACATCCTCATAGTGACAAACGGTTCAGCTCCAGACAGATTCAAAGCAGAACACCTCTCGCTCGTTGGATTGCCTCCTAGCCCTAGCAGAGCAGTCAGAGATCTATTCAGAGTTTCTTTCCTTCGACCTCAAATGGTAGGAGAATTGAGCTTCCTCGCTCCTACATCCCCCCCAAGGTCATATAGTCGGATACCCCTATGGTACTTGAGGACTCCAACAACGAGCAAGTGCGACCCCCATCGCCCCCCTTGCCATCGGTCATCATATTCAGGAGACCTTGATCTCATTGGCTTCATCTTCAGATATCTCTCTTTCTCCTTCTTGGCTAGTATCGAGTTGTCCAACTCCTACCTTGGACACTCTCACTTTGTGTCACTGCACCTATGATACTGTTATATACTGTTCATGAAGCAAGGAAGAGGAGGGCGGTACTGGTAGAAGAAGAGATATCCAAGCCTGCAAGTGCAACTAAAGATAGCAGATTGTTGAAGATGCTCAACAATCAAGGGAGAGAAGAAGTTGAGTCAAGAGTGGCAAGGGTCATATATGCTTGTGGAATCCCATTTAATGTGGTTCGGTCCCCCTATTGGCAGGATTTGGTGAGGGAAATTAACACAACCCCTCAAGGTTTCAAGTGGCCAAACTATGAAAAACTTAGAACAATTTTGCTCAAGAAAGAGAGACAACTGCTTGAGGATGTTCTAAAACCAATTCGTAGCTCATGGGGCAACACATGGGTTTCCATTATCTCAAATGGATGGATTGATACAAGGCAGAGGCCATTGATCAATGTCATTGCATCATCACCAAAAGGAGCAATGTTCTTAAGAGCAGAAGATTGTTCATGTGAGGTAAAAGATAGTAATTTCATTGCTGAAATTTTAATTGTTGCTATTGAACAAGTAGGGCCAGAAAATGTGGTGCAAGTTATCACAGATAATGCACATGCTTACAAAGTTGCAGGCTTGATTGTTGAGAGTAGATACCATCATATATTTTGGACTCCTTGCATTGTCCATAATCTAAATCTGATTTTAGAAGAGATCATGGCAAAAATTGCATGGATTAAGGAGGTCATAGGGAAAGCTAGGGAGATCATAAAATTCATCACCAACCACCACCAATCTCAAACAATATATCGAGAATACTCCAAATTGAAGTTGCTCAAAGTTGTTGAGACAAGATATGCCTCAAACTTCATCATGCTGCCTTGTTGAGGTCAAATCTGCATTAATGAGTATGGTGGTGGCTACAACTTGGGCTGAGTGGAGACAGGTAGAGAGAGGGGAAGCATGATGCAGAGGGTGTTGATTGATGAGGATTGGTGGAGCAAGATAGAATTCTTGCTCAAGTTCACATTACTTGCATTTGAGCTTCTTCGAGATGTAGACATAGACAAACCTTTCTTGGGAGAGATTTATAATGGCATGGATACCATGGTTGAGAAAACCGTGGAAATTATTACACAGGAGGCTCCCACTCTTCTTTTTGTTGATGCCAATTTTGCTGAGCATGTGAGATCCATCATTGTTACGAGGTGGAATGGCTTTAACAATCCATTGCACACTTTGGCACATGCTCTAAATCCAAGATTTTATGATGAAGAGTTCAATGCTCAAAGCAATGGGAGGAGGAAGGCCCCACATAAGGACAAGGAGGTGGCCAATGGAGTGAAGAAAGCCTTCCAGAGGTGTTTCTAGCGTCTCAACAAACAAATGCGAGGGAGGAATTTGCTTGTTTTGCTACTGGATTAGAGGATTTTGCAGGATATCGTCTTTGGAGGAGAGGAGGACCATGAACTCGGTTAAATGGTGGACTTTTCATGGGGCAAATGGTGTATATTTGCAAATCCTTGCCACTCGTATTCTACCACATGTGGCAAGCTCTTCATCAACATAAAGGAATTGGAGCACCTATGGTTTCATTCATTTCGTGAAGCGCAATAGGTTGGGATCACATAAGGCTGAGGATCTTGTATATGTGCATTCAAACCTCTGCCTTGTGTCTCGTAGGGGTGAAGAATACTCAAGTGGGCCTCATAAAGATTGGGATGTGGATGCAGAATGCCCAGAATTGGATCTCTTTCTTGCTGCTCTTGATATTGGTGTTGATGCAATTGGAAGTGGAATTGCCTCTTCTTCCAATCCATGCTCTGGTTCTGCTGAACATTCATCTTGTTCTATTTTTCATGATGAGGATGAGGGTGAGGATGAGTATGACATGTATTTGGATATGTAATTGTAGTTGTCTTCATCTCATGTTTTATTTCATTTTCAACACATATACCCTCATGTATAAAAACTGATTTTGGATATATAGCCTCATCTATAAAGGATAATTTTGGATTTTGCTGCTTGCATCATGTAATCATTTAGTTGGGAGTTAATATAGACATGGTTTTCCTTCTAAAATGTCATTATGTGTATCATTATTTTTTTCTTGCAATATAATGTGTTATTTTAAAAGAAACTACATATATATATATATATTTTCCTCGATGTTTCCATTTTGGGGGGGTCGCGTTTCTTGACGTCCTTGTTTTGAAAACTTCCAGACATTTCCTCGTTTTATGCAACTTAGGTATTTTTCTTTTTCAAAATAAAACAAAGTTAACTAATCCGACCTTCAAGATGAAACGCGAGAAGTGAATGAGTATATTACTAATTCCTTCTAACTTTGTTTTCAATGATGAAGTTAACTAATCCAACCTTCAAGATGAAACGCAAAAAGTGAATGAGTATATTATTGATTCCTATTTCTTTTCTTTTCATTGAATCAAAATTCTTTGTGTGAATAAACACTATTTTGTATACAAGCTATTATAGTCCAGAGAAACAAGTAGAGAAGTCAACAAAAGGTAAACTTTGTACAAGTTATGATTATAGGAAAGAGTTGAGCAATTGAGTCAATTTTTGATATGCCCATTTCAACATCCAGTAGGATGAATAATAGACATTTGTTGATACTAGAACATTAACAAACATTTGAAATTTCAAAGTCAAAGACATCGACATTGTTGTGTAATAAGAAATTATCTTTTCCACCCTATCCATATGTATTGCCTCAATTGAATGGGTGATGTCATTAAGCAAAATGGGATGCCAAGGAACATACAAATTCGTTGTGGCCCAGTCCATGTCTAATCAAAAGTTGCCAATCAGGGGGGCATGGCTGTTGACTTTATGTAAAGCACTGAAATGAATAAATTATATTAATGTCCATTCATGACCAAACTAAGTCAATTAAAACAAAAATACATCAAGTAATAATAGTAAAATAGAGAATGCCCAGGGCATCTCTTTAAAACAACAAAATAAATGTCATAGGAGCAACTAAAATTGAGTTCAAAATCCAGAATGGGTAAACTCTCGACAATTAAATAAAGAACCCTGGAAGGAAAGACATAGAGAGAAAGCAATGTCACGACAAAAATAACAAGTCAACCAAACCATGAGTGGAGATACGTAGTTAGAGCAGTTTTAATTAGTGTTTGAAATAAAGCAAGAGCCTATAATTCTCATTAATCACTTTAAATTTCCAAACACTGCATTGATAATGCGATCTTGGGAATGGACCATAACAGGGGTGTTGTTTGGGCTAAGGGAGGCAACTGAGGGCTTTACACAGGCTCCTTCCCTAGCAACCAAGGTAGACAAACTCTTAGAAGAGGGGAAAAATCTGGTGTTACACTCGTGTCCATGGAAATTGTGGTAGGAATTGGAGGAGCCAACAACTCCTCTATGATGAGAATTGGAACTATTATGATGAGCAATTTGTGGGGAAACAACTTGAGTAAGAGGGCATTGACTGACTGATATACTACTGTTCATGCCAATGTCTCCAATGTCAGCATGATGCTTGATGCTCCCATTGGTTGAGATGGGTCAAAAGAATGATGTGATCAATCTGGTAGATTTAGAGGAGCAATGCAATTCTTGGTGTCTAAAGGAAACAACCTTTCGTAGAAACAAGACTAAGCATCTTTAGTTAGGATAATGGAAGAAGGTGGAGAGGGATACCCCTACATCTCTGTAAAGATATTGAAATGTTCCTCATCCTTGACTGTAGGTGTTAGTACTGTATTTGTTCTTGCAATTAAATGAAGGATGTCTGAAGTTATAAGGCCGAGATCAGACGAGTTGGTAGTAGAAAGTTGAGCTTCCAGAGCCTCTACGCAGTCCAAAGTCAAATTAATATGAGGCAACTTGAAGAAATGGAAAAAATCCATGCCTTTTTGCGCCTAAGGCAATTTTTAGTCCCTCAGGTGCTTATCAGAGGTCTAAAAGGAACTTGTCACGCACGAAAAGGGCCGAAGTCTATTGGCCAGGGAGCTTACGATAAGACCACGGCCTAAGAACCAACCGCCAACATTTTGGGACCCTGACAAATCAGACGGATGCAGGCAAGGAAGATCAACGTCTGTCATGCGGTTCCAAAGTCCTCTCTTTGGAGTCTTGTTTGAAGCTCAAGCCCCGACCACTCCGATGAGACACCTCCGATCAACGACCCAGATTTGAATTCGGTGTCTCCAATTAGCGTTCAAGATTCGATCTCAAATCTCACAGCCTCCCGACAAGATGTCACGTCATCTTGCCAGCAGAGCCCTGTCAAACCCAACCAGAGGCTGCCACGTGGACATGTGGAACCCATCGGATGCATAGGTAAAAATCTCAAATCCGGGTGACATGTGTCCTGCATCCCTGCCACGTCAGTGCCACCGTGGGCCAATAGAAAAACGCCACGTGTCCAGGCTTACGTCAACGTGACGATTTTTTCCCTAGCCAATTTTTTTTGTTCAAATGCGGCCAAATCAACGACCCTCAGTGATTCTCGGATCTCCGATTGACAGTCCAGATTTGGTTTTAGCGGTTCTTCACAGTTCTCTTGTCAGAGTCTCGTTTGAACTTGATCCTTCAGCACTCCGAATGGGGCACCTCCAATCAATGGTCCAGATTTGATCTTATCTGTAGCTCCATATTGACGGTCGTCGAAGTTCCTCATGGGTCCTGGCTCTGGTTAGATTCGATGGGAGCACCTCCTAAGGACGATCCAGATTTGGCAAAGGAGAGCAAGATCAACGGCCCAGGATCCACCGTGGTTTCTCTCCTTGGCGACGTATGCATGAAGTCACCGCCAGCAGGGCACTTGTTAGACCAATGAAAAGCTGCCACGTGGACACAAGAAACCCGCCACATACATGGGTAAATATCCTAAATTTGGGTGACACATGTCACGCCTGGTTGCCATGTTAGTGTCATTGTTGACCAATAGAAAGCCGCCACTTGTCCAGGATGACGTCAACGTAATGTTGTTCATTGCCTTAGTTGTTTTTGGCTTTTGGTCGAGCCCAAATCAACGGACCTTCTTGCGTTGGCGAAAGATGAGCGGTTCTCCTTACGTTGGCGAAAGATCAAGGGCCCTCATTGTTTCGACGAAAGATCAAGGGCCCTCATTGTTTCGACGAAAGATGAACGATTCTCCTTACGTCGGTGAAAGATCAAGGGCCCTCATTGTTTCGGCGAAAGATGAATGATTCTCCTTACGTTTGTTAAAGATCAAGGGCTCTCATTGTTTCGGCAAAAGATGAACAGTGGAGATCGTTGTGGACGTCGTCGTCGGACACATGCATTAGAACTCCCCCGATACCAAGAGTAACGTCGACGACGACGTCGTCCTTGACGAAATGTAGAGAGGCAACAACTTGGCATGCCAGTGCAAACACTGTCAGGGCAAATCATCAGTTGCCACATGAAACCGTTCTCTCTGCCACATAAGCATTTACGTTTGCTCGTATAAGTTCGCCATGTGTCTAGGGTGACGTCAACAATGACATCTATGAGGTTTAAAGGATTCAAGTTGTGGTAACGGGCATATTAATGGTCCATATTTGATCGGGCCCGCGATGGAGGGTTTATATTCATTTGAAGATGGATGGTCCATATTTGATCAAAGTTATATGCGGATCGCCGATACACTGAGCGTCGAGGCTGTCTTCCGACGATGCGAAGTCCCGTGTTTAAAGATCAACGGTGGAAATTGTTTGCTCAGCTTGATCCAACGGTGGCTGAATCTCACGATTTCGTCAGTTTTAATCTCGTCGCCCAACCAACGGAAAAATTGATTGTTGGAACTAATTGGGGGCAAAAATGAAGCGGTTTCCTGGCTAGAGAGTTTCCATTGGTTCCACGATCTGCTTGTAACAGAATTCCAACATGTAAAGGGAGTTTTTTACGATTTTACCAGGGCGAAACCGTTCAAGAATCAAGAAGCGATAAACCATTTCAAGAAGCTGTAAAGGATTTCAAGAAGCAGTTTCAGGGCATGAGCACAAAGGATAAAAGGCAAAGCATGTGACCATTGTCAAGGTAGGCACTTTGGGGAGTTAAAAAGTTTCTTGTAACCAGAGCTATTCTACCACAAAAACCTTGAGCACATTCAGTTGGTAAATGCAACAAACAACCAAAGATTCATCCCCTGCGTTTAAGTTCTAGTCTGTAATTCCTCCTTACAATGTTGTGTTCTTGTAAAGCATCTCCTCCCATTTTTGCTTTTCTTGTATCAGATCTGATTTATAAAGCTCAGACAACAGACCATTCCTCATGTTCAGTGTTACTGTATGATGTCTGGTAATGACACAAAAATGATTTCCTATGAATGTATGACCATTTCTCATCATTTTCTTTGTGCATTTGAATGATATGTAGAGGGTACCTCCTTGAATTTGAATGTATGAAGATGTTAACTGTTTGAAGTATGTGTTTATTGATCTGTTTACACTTGTTAGAGATGCTGAATTCTTAATTGCTTAGCACGCTGTTCATTTCCCATAGGCTACATGATTCATTCTTAGCAGTGCCCTGCATGTTTATTTTGTTCTTTTCTGTAATCCACCATTTCATTTCCCTTTTAAGCTTGGCTGTTCGAAACACTCGTAGACATATGCCTTTGATAGTTGAGAGCATTTGTCATCTGGACTGAGAATTGTTTAAGGTCCTATAATTTCAAAGGAAAGAGAGAGAGGGAAAAAGTTCCCAAATATTGCACAATTATTTTATTGCAAATCTGGCTTTAAGATTCATCCCGAGTCTTGGCCCTTGGGGTGCCTCAGTATTGTTCCAACAATAGCCTGGAACATCTCGAGGGATAACAGTAGGGAACATAGTCCTAAGGGATATAGTGCTCTGTTTTGACTTGAAAATGGTGAGAACACACCCTCAATAGGACAGGAGGGATCTTAAGACCATGTGAATAATGCTGTTGGATATAGTTCAGAGAAACAATAAGACCATCGATGATTTGTAAAAAAATGTTTCACATGGAAGGCTAGGTTGGGCCTCATAGGTTGAGATTCAACTTGGATGATGTTTTCCCTAATTGCCTTATTAATCCCCCCTTTGGGGGGGGGGGCAGAAGGTGAGAAAGGGGCATCCAAAGAGTACCTGAAGGGCAAGAGACAATCAATGGAGATAGTCACAAATTGTAGGAGCAGAGAGGTCTCAGAATATCAACATTACCTTTGCCCCAAAAGGCCATGGGAGGCAGTCTCCTCAGAAGAACAAAGAGCCAAATAAGGATAGTTCCACTGTCTTGAGAGTGAGTTGCAAAGAGATCAGTCTGAAGATAAGAAACATATGCTTGAAGATGCTCTTGTGATGAGGGGGGTGAGCTCTAAACTCAGCTTGAACGAGATTTTGAGGATAGTCCATTTGCAATGGATCATATGTTGGAGAATAATGGTTTTAACTGTCTCCCACACATACCCAATCAACAGACCCCAACTAGGTCCCTAAACCTCCAAGCCATAGAGAACAATTGCCTTAATAATAATGGGAAAAAGATGCATCTTCGAAGGGATTTCTTGAAAATGGATAAGGAAGCATTGGCTCTTGAGCATAGATAAGGATGCATAGTTCTTACAAAGATGTGATTGGAATGTGGGCCCTGTCTCCCAAGTTAAATGTGGGACTGGTAAATTGTACGCTCAGATAAGTGTAAAGCGTAGTGATCTCAACTGTCTCTCCCTTGAAGAAAAAAATGAAGTTTGATAAAGCATCCTTAGTTGTGTTGAAGACAATAACTTTAATCTTGCTAAGGTTAACCACAAGCTGACAATGATCACAAAAGTGGGCTAGGGCGTTCAATTGTCTCTACAAATTAGTAAAGAGAACCAATGAGATCAAGACATGGTGCAAGATACACCCATCACCAGCATCTGTGTTCTCCCCAAGGAACTCCTAAAGCTCAGTGACATAGATCCCAAATGATGCTGGAGAGAGAGGACAACCCTGTTTGACTTCAACAGGGCTTAATTCTAGAATCAGAAAGACCAGATGTCATCCGGAAAGAACCCACTACTGAGTATTTCTTATTGATGTCCGAGCCAAACACCTTATTGAACACCTTGGTACAGTTTATTGCTGCTTTGACCAATCTTTTGTCAAGGTCAGAAAAGGATCATTAATAAAGTGTCCTTTATGCTGGCCATTTCTTCTTGGCTGTAGAATACGATTAATTCTGCCTTGTGCCATTTTTGGTAATTTGGTAACCTAAAGCATCAGCGGAGAGGACTTACAGTGGTGATTGTAGTGTCCCCAAGGCCGAGCCCTGTCGTAAATGATGTTCCGAAAGGAATTGTAATTATGTTTTATAGGCTGGTGAGCCAAGTTTTTATAAGCTGGTGGCTTATGAGTTGTTAGGCCAGGGAGCCTAAGTGTTGAAGGCCAGGAGCCTGCTGTTGTATATGTAATCATGCAGAACAATTAATAAAAAATTTGTAAACACCTCCAGGTGCAGACCGACCACGATGAATGAGTGAAGGGGGACTGAGCTTCCACAGAGAAGGCAAGGGATTAGGGGCTGGAAGGTGGGAAAAGGGGCTAAGTGTTAAGCCTAGGGGGCTTCAGCCTTGGGAAAATATTTTAATATTATTCCAAAAGGCATGAGCATTTCAGGTTTTATCCTAAGTTCCTAACCATGAGGAAGGTGATGCGTGCTGGGTAACGCATGCAGTTTCCAGGACGACAAGTGTCAGCCCCGACCCATGCAAATAAAATGGCGAAGATGAGACGTGATGGGGATGCTCCTCCATTCGGCCCTGGACTGTCCTGAGCGTGAACCGTGTGACCTTTGCAAGAGACCCTCGTGCAATTCTGAAACGGGGGAAAAAGCCTGTGTTTGTTCTGAAGAGCCAGTACACCTCTGTTCGGAACCGTGGTGTCTGTGTCGACCCCTGTGGGAATTGCTGGTCACGCAATCCCGAAACCATAGCCGTGGGACTATGCTGTAATGGCAGTGAAAACTGTTGAATCGAGCTGTGATAGGGGTTTCTCCTTCATTGGACCCGATTTGTTGAACGGTACGTCCGACTCGACCTCTGTAAGAGTATACCCCGTACACCCTTTGAACCAAGAGCCGCAGTGTTGATTCGGGGAGAGCCTGTGTCAAATTCGGAAAGCCGATGCATCCTTTGTCTGACAGAGCGAGCTTGTGCGTAGAGTCCTTGTCTCGAAGCCGTGACCGTGAGACCATCCTGTGATTGCTGAACCAGTTTGGGAAAGCTTGTGTCTGTTTTCCCTGTTGATTGTTGTGGCCACGCGGTGCTGGACTGCGTGTGGCTTGTTGGCCAGTGGAGCAACACTCTCTCCAGGAGAGAGAGTGTACAGAGGAAGGAGAGAACTCCTGGAAGGAACCTTGTAGCTGCCACAGAGCTCGGAGACTTCCGGTCTGGCCTGTTGCTGTAACCCAAGGCAAGGGAGGTTAGCAGCCGAAAGACTGTCCAGGTGACAGAGAAGGTGTATATTCCTGGGGTGGAACAAGCATGTGGGGAATGAGGGTTTGTGGGCAGTGAGTGTGAGAGGTTCCTGGGAGAGAATCCCATCCTTGTGGCTGTGTGCTGTTTCCCTGTAACCTCAGCCTAGCCTAGGATTCCTTGTCTTGGGGTGGAACTTAGTCCCAGCTCGGGGGTGACCCATTGTTGAGTTGATGAGCAGTGCGGTCTAAGGCTGGGAGGTTCGTGGAAGGCCTGCACTTGGTTGGTGGAATCTACCACTGTTCAAAGATAAGTACTAGATGATGCTTTAATTGTGTTTCTGTATCACTGTGTATTATAATCTTCATGTATTCTGCTGTGCATTTGGATTAATGTTATTGCCATGGATTATTTATGTTAGTAATAATTCTTATGCTTACTCTGAGCTTAAACGTATTTATTTGTTAAAATGCATGTGGATTATATAATGCCTGTATGAGTTATGTAAAAGGTGTGTACAGATTGGTAACAGAGAGCGATAAAAGCCTTGGCAATAAAAATGTGTGCTACAATTTGGTATCAGAGCCAAGGTTTCGACACTGAGCCTAGATGGGCCAGTTGAGTGGTCTTTGGACCGAGGGCGTGAGGAGAAATTGTGTCTGGAGGACCAATTTTGGACCCTGGTAAGCTCAGGAGGTATAGCGGTGTTGTGAAACCACAGTCGGTGTGGTCTATGGCCACAGGGAGAGAGGACTCCACAGCAGCAGTGCTGGAGCCGTAGGATCTGTTCGGGAGGGAAGGTGAACACTCGTGACCGTCGGATCTGGAAAGTGTGCGCAGGGTTTAAAAACCCTTTTGAGTTCCACAAGAGCGTGGGAATCACGATACGCGAATTCCCGAAAACTCGAAAACCCATGGAGATCTACGCGGTAGATCTGGGAGGAAGGCTTGACCGTTAGATCTGGCGGAGTCGTGCTCGAGTTAGTCGCGGAAACCTTTCAGATTTCGCCAAGTCGGGAGATGGGAAGTGAGGAAGGTGAACACCTCCGAAACCTGAAACCCGAAATCCCGAAACGATCTACACCGTAGATCGTAGGAAGGGAGTTGACCGTTGGATCAAGTTGACGAGTAAACCGTAATTTCGGGATTTCGGCAGATGGAAGTTCGAGATGTGGGGTGCACGAACTCCCGATGCCCGAAAACCTCGAAACGCCGAAAAGACCTGCGCCGTAGATCTGAGAGGGGATCTAACCGTTGGATTTTGCTTGGAATGGATGTGGGCGCATGAATGTGTACCACGTGCCAGTGAGTCAAGAATACAGGCGAGAGTGGTGGGACCTGAAGACGTCACCGAAGGTGACGTGGACCCTCCCGAATGTACCACGTGCCACTGTGGTGAAGGGCGACAACTATGTTGTGGGCCTGGAGAATAAAGTAATTCGCGATTTCGGAATTCGCAAAGGAGGAGCACGAAGGCTCAACACTCCAACTCGCGAAGTCGCAAGTTGGCAAAGAAGTGCTAGCACTTATCCCTAGTCTACGTTCATGTGTAGCAGGCGCTAGCGAGGAGGGAGCCATACCCGTATCGCATCTCGGGTATCGGTGTTTGGAGGAAATGAGTCGAGGGTCTTCGACTCACGAACTCGCGAGTTGCAAAAGGGTGACTTTGGTTATGAAGATTTAATTGTTGGATCTTCGTGGACCGAGATTCCGAAGTTCCGAAGTCCCGAAATTTGCAGAGCCAGACAGAGCTCAGAAAACTTTGTGAAGTCAAAACGTTTTTCTTGTTCACGTTGGCTTATGAATGTTGTAAGTTTTCTTGAAGGTTTAAGGGCCTGACAAACTTCGGTTGACTGCACGTTGTGTGTGCAGAGTTCAACAAGTGTCGGGACAGCCGAAAACTGATGCCAAGTATGGAATTGGAAGAGGTGCAGATTGCCTCCGAAACAGAAGACGAAAGAGAAGGAAAGGATGTCAACTTGGGAGTCGAAGGAACAAACTCTATTGGGCACGAAAAAGAGATAGATAGAGAGGGACGCATGATGAAACTCATTGAAAAATTGTAGAAAGATGCCCAGGCTCGCCGAGCTGATAGCTGAAAGCTTATGAAAATCAGGGATCGGCAGGGTGAATTCAACTTAAAAATATTGAAGAACCTGGAAAGAATAGAAAAGAAATTGGAAAAAGAGAGTGACACAAGCAGATCAAGAAGTGTCAGAACCCCTGAGAGGAGAAGAAGATCGAGGAGTGGTAGCAGACATTACCGTCTCTCCCCGAAGCATTCTGGCAAGGAGACACACAGTAGTTCAAGCCCGTCCCCTACCAGAAAACACCGAAAATCTGGAAGGGATGAATTGAAAGGGGAAATCAACAAGATTAAACCGCCTACATTTGATGGTGAACATAAGAAGGAAGAAGATGCCGAAACATGGTTGCTGGGTATGAAGAAATACTTCCAACTGCAGAATTATTCTGCCCATGCAGAAGGAAGAATTGCAATGTACCAGCTGAAAGGAAAAGCATCCATGTGGTGGGATCAGTTGGTGTAGGTGCAACACATCAGAGAGAGAGAGGTCACGTGGAAGGAGTTTAAGAGGTATTTCAAGAAGAAATACCTGACCAAAAGATACTATGACAGAAAGATGAAGGAGTTCTTCGAACTCAAGTTGGGCAGCATGACCATTGATGAGTATGAACAAATTTTTCTGGAACTACTGAGGTATGTTCCATTCATCAAAGACGAGGCTGTCAAAATTCAGAGGTATCTGAGTGGACTGCCACCTTCCATTGGTGACAAGATTCTATATGACGATCCTAAGACCATGGAAGAAACCATAAGAAGGGCGAAATGCTTATACGAACAACAAAGAGAAAAGCCTACCTTTCGGAAGGCTTGGGATGACTAGAAGAGGTTTAAGAAAGAACAGAGGTAGAAGGGAAACAGGCCTCCCTTTTACAGGAACAGTCCTTGGGGACAGTCATCTTTTAGAGAGCTCAGGAAAGTTGAAGGGAATGAGCAGATGCCAAGACCGCTACCTATGGAGTGTTGGGGCTGTAAAGGGAATCATAGGTACAGAGACTGTCCCCATAGAAAAGATAAAGCGAGAACTGTCCATACTGTTCAACAAGCTGAAACAGTGGAGGATATGGGCAACAAAATGCCGAGGATCTACGCAGCCCTGGACAACAAGCAAGCAGAATTTCAATCGCACATGATTGAAGTGGAAGGTACGATGAACAACCGACCACTTGTTATTTTAATTGATTCAGGGGCTAGCCATAGTTATATAGATCCTAGAGTGGTGGAAAGTTTGCATTTAGCAAGAAGCAAACATGAAAAGTCTTGGCTAGTGAAGTTGGCCATAGGAACCAAAAGGAAGGTCACTGAATTGGTTAAGTCCTGTTCAATAGACATGAAAGGAATGAGCACTAAGTCTGAATTGAACATTCTGCCTTTAGGCTCATACGATTGCTTAATTGGGATGGACTGGTTGGACGAGCACCATGCCCTTCTGGACTGCCGTAACAAGAGGTTCACATGCCTGAACGAAGAGGGAAATCAGGTAACAGTCCAAGGAATTCCCAGAGCCGTGGCTGTTAGGGAAATCTTAGCTATGCAGCTGAAGAAATGTTACCGGAAAGGCTGTCAATTATTTGCAGCTCGGGTGGAAGAAGCATCCCGAGATGTAGTCTCGAATCTGGAAGACCACGAGGTACTCAAAGAGTTCAAGGACGTATTTCAGGAGGTGCCTGGACTACCTCCGAAGAGGGACATCGATTTTTCTATAAATTTGATGCCTGGAGCAGCTCCAGTTTCGAAGGCTCCTTATAGAATGAGTACGCCAGAGCTGAAAGAGTTGCAATTGCAGCTCGAAGAGCTACTAAAGAAGGGATACATTCGCCCCAGCGTGTCACCGTGGGGTGCCCCGGTCCTATTCGTGAAGAAGAAAGATGGGACATTGAGGTTATGCATTGATTTCTGGCAGTTGAATAAGGTAACTGTCAAGAACAAGTATCCTCTGCCAAGGATCGATGATCTTTTTGATCAGTTGAAGGATGCGAAAATATTTTCAAAAATAGATCTCCGATCAGGATATCACCAAAAGAGAATAAATGATGAGGACATCAGCAAGACCGCCTTTAGAACAAGGTACGGTCATTATGAGTTCACGGTGGTGTCGTTTGGGCTGTCCAACGTGCCTGCTGTTTTCATGTGCTTAATGAATGGAGTGTTCAGAGATTATTTGGACAAGTTTGTCATAGTCTTCCTGGACGATATCTTGGTGTGTTCCAAGACAGAGGAAGAACATGAGCAACACTTGAGAATGGTGCTGCAGGTGTTGAGAGAACACCAGCTGTACGCAAAACTGAGCAAGTGTTCATTTTATCAAAGGCAGATTCATTACTTGGGGCACATTATATCAAAGGAAGGGATCGCGGTGGATCCTGAAAAGGTTGAGGCCATTCGAGAATGGTCAACGCCAAGGAATGTGGCGGAAGTTAGATCTTTTATGGGTCTGGCAGACTACTATAGAAGGTTTATAGCCGGATTCTCAAAGATAGCTCATTCTATCACTTCCTTGCAAAGGAAGGAGAAGAAGTTCCAGTGGACTGAAGAATGTGAGAGCAGCTTCTAGCAATTGAAGCAGCTGCTAACCAGCGCTCCAATCCTGAAGATTGCAGATCCAAATAAGGTTTATGTGGTGTGCACAGATGCGTGTAAGGAGGGACTGGGAGGAGTTCTCAGCCAAGAGGGATTTGTAGTTTGTTATGAGTCCCGAAAGTTGAAGGAGCATGAGAGGAATTATGCCACTCACGATTTAGAGTTGGCAGCAATCGTCCACGCCTTGAGGAAATGGAGACATTACCTCACGGGCAAAAGATTCGAGTTGAGAACAGACCACGACGGTTTGAAGTATTTATTTGATCAGCCGACTTTAAATGCCAGGCAAATCAGATGGCTGGAGTTTCTGTGCGAATATGACTTTGATATCAAGCATATCAAAGGGAAAAAAAATAAGGTGGCTGATGCACTCAGCAGAAAAGTGCACGAATTACATGCTACAACCATTAGCATGTACAGGACTGAGGTTAAAGACAGAATTTTGGAAGCTGCAAATGTTGATTTGCAGTACAGAGGTTTAGTAGCAAAGCTACAACAGCGTGAGAGACCACAGACCAAGGAAAGTTACACCTTGGGAACTGATGGCTTACTTCTGTATAAAAACAGAGTGTATGTACCCAATGTCCGAGATTTGAAGCTAGCAATTCTGAAAGAAATGCATAACGTGGCTTATGCTAGACATCCTGGATACCAGAAAACTGTGGCAGCAGTCAAAAGCCATTACTTTTGGCCGGGTCTGAAGAAGGAAATCGCTGAATACATCGTCAGATGTATGGAGTGCCAGAAGGTTAAGGCTGAGCATAGGCACCCAGCAGGGTTGCTGCAGCCTTTACCCATTCTTGAATGGAAATGGGACGTGGTAACAATGGATTTTATCACTGGACTACCTAGAACAAGCAAGCAACATGATTCAATCATGGTGGTGGTGGAAAAGCTTACTAAAGCTGCCCATTTTATTCCACTGAAAACCACCCACAGGGCAGCTGATGTTGCTGATATCTTTTTAAAAGAAGTTGCATGCTTGCACGAAATTCCTAAGACAATTGTCTCTGATAGGGACCCGAAATTCACTTCAAATTTCTGGAACGAATTGTTCAAAGGATTCGGAACGAATCTGAACTTTAGTACAACGTATCATCCCGAGTCTGATGGTCAGACAAAGAGGGTAAACAGGGTAATATAAGACATACTGAGAATGTATGTGATGGATAAACCATCAAAGTGAGAAGACTACCTGCATTTGGTAGAATTTGCCTACAATAATGGGTATCATGCATCATTGAAGATGAGCCCATTCGAAGCACTTTATGGAAGAAAGTGCAACACTCCAGTGAGCCGGGATAATCCAGCTGACGGAGCAGTCGTTGGGCCTGAACTGCTCAAAGAGATGGAAGATCAAATGATAAAAATTAAACGGAATCTGAAAGCTGCCCAAGATAGGCAGAAAAGTTACGCTGACAGTAACAGAACCCATAGAGAATTCAAAGTGGGTGACCATGTTTTCCTGAAAGTGAGGACTAACAGGAGTTCCTTGAAGTTGGGAAGTTGCGCCAAATTGGCAACAAGATTTTGTGGGCCATTTGAGATCCTGGAAAGGATTGGGCCAATTGCATACATGCTTGCATTCCCTGCATCTATGACTGTACATAATGTGTTTCATGTTTCACTGCTTAAGAAATATGTACTTGATGCTAATCATGTTATCGATTGGAATGTGATTCAGGTGGAACCAGAAGGTGTCCTGCAAGTGCATCCTGTGCGCATATTGGACAGGAAAAGCAAACAGCTCCGGAATCGAGTTATAGAGCTTGTAAAGGTCCAGTGGACCTGGTACGGTCCTAAGGACGCGACATGGGAGCATGCAGATGCTATGTGGGTAGAGTACCCGCATCTTTTTGAAAATTTTGAAAGGTTTGCAGAGACAGTGTAAGTTGCACTGAGGACAGTGCAGAAATAAGGGGAGGGGGATTGTAGTGTCCCCAAGGCCGAGCCTTGTCGTAAATCATGTTCTGAAAGGAATTGTAATTATGTTTTATAGGCTGGTGAGCCAAGTTTTTATAAGCTGGTGGCTTATGAGTTGTTAGGCCAGGGAGCCTAAGTGTTGAAGGCCAGGAGCCTGCTGTTGTATATGTAATCATGCAGAACAATTAATAAAAAATTTGTAAACACCGCCAGGTGCAGACCGACCACGATGAATGAGTTAAGGGGGACTGAGCTTCCACAGAGAAGGCAAGGGATTAGGGGCTGGAAGGTGGGAAAAGGGGCTAAGTGTTAAGCCTAGGGGGCTTGAGCCTTGGGAATAATATTTTAATATTATTCCAAAAGGCATGAGCATTTCAGGTTTTATCCTAAGTTCCTAACCATGAGGAAGGTGATGCGTGCTGGGTAAACGCATGCAGTTTCCAGGATGACAAGTGTCAGCCCCAACCCATGCAAATAAAATGGCGAAGATGAGACGTGATGGGGATGCTCCTCCATTCGACCCTGGACTGTCTTGAGCGTGAATCGTGTGACCTCTGCAAGAGACCCTCGTGCAATTATGAAACGGGGGAAAAATCCTGTTTTTGTTTTGAAGAGCTAGTACACCTCTGTTCGGAACCGTGGAGTCTGTGTCGACCCCTGCAGCAATTGCTGGTCACGCAATCCTGAAACCATAGCCGTGGGACTATGCTGTAATGGCAGTGAAAACTGCTGAATCGAGCTGTGATAGGGGTTTCTCCTTCATTGGACCCGATCTGCTGAACGGTACGTCCGACTCAACCTTTGTAAGAGTATACCCCGTACACCCTTTGAACCAAGAGCCACAGTGTTGATTCGGGGAGAGCCTGTGTCAAATTCGGAAAGCCGATGCATCCTTTGTCTGACAGAGCGAGCCTGTGCATGGAGTCCCTGTCCCAAAACCGCGACCGTGAGACCATCCTGTGATTGCTGAACCAGTTCGGGAAAGCCTGTGTCTATTTTCCCTGTTGATTGTTGTGGCCACGCAGTGCTGGACTGCGTGTGGTTTGTTGGCCAGTGGAGCAACACTCTCTCCAGGAGAGAGAGTGTACAGAGGAAGGAGAGAACTCCTGGAAGGAACCTTGTAGCTGCCACAGAGCCCGGAGACTTCCGGTCCGGCCTGTTGCTGTAACCCAAGGCAAGGGAGGTTAGTAGCTGAAGGACTGTCCAGGTGACAGAGAAGGTGTATACTCCTGGGGTGGAACATGCATGTGGGGAATGAGGGTCTGTGGGCAGTGAGCGTGAGAGGTTCCTAGGAGAGAATCCCATCCTTGTGGCTGTGTGTTGTTTCCCTGTAACCTCAGCCTAGCCTAGGATTCCTTGTCTTGGGGTGGAGCTTAGTCCCAACTCGGGGGTGACCCACTGTTGAGTTGATGAGCAGTGCGGTCTAAGGCTGGGAGGTTCGTGGAAGGCCTGTACTTGGTTGGTGGAATCGACCACTGTTCAAAGATAAGTACCAGATGATGCTCTAATTGTGTTTCTGTATCACTGTGTATTATAATCTTCATGTATTCTGCTGTGCATTTGGATTAATGTTATTGCCATGGATTATTTATGTTAGTAATAATTCTTATGCTTACTCTGAGCTTACACGTATTTATTTGTTCAAATGCATGTGGATTATATAATGCCTGTATGAGTTATGTAAAAGGTGTGTACAGATTGGTAACAGAGAGCGATAAAAGCCTTGGCAATAAAAAGGTGTGCTACAGTGGACCTAGAGGGAAGCCCTGCTAAACTACTCTGCACAAGCCAAAGTAATTAGAGCAACTTCCGTTGATTGTGATGCATGCTGATGGACACCACCAAAGTTTTGAAGTCGTGTAGGGTTTATTTCTAATTCCATTTCTACTTTTACTAAAATGTAATGATGTTTTCTCTAATTTAACTATTTTTCTACTGGGCAAGTTAACCCCATAGCATAAATATCCTTGTTAATGTGATGTTCTGTTGAAACATCCTACTCACTGGTTGAAAAGACACATTCCCTGTAAATGATAGAAGTGGGGACACCAAGGAAATGCTTCCAAGGAGTTTCTCAGGCATTTGAGCTTGTTCATGCTAAGAAAATCTTTTCAGACTATGTATTAAGGAATGCTTCTTAATATAGAGTTTTTTGAGATGCACTCAGATGAGAGTTACCAGCTAGTGTAATCAAATTGTTGTCACATCTATGTGTACAGATCATCTGCCACACAAACACTTACACTATCTAATATTTATGTGTACTTGCACAAATGAATGTGGAGCCTATGTGCAGTTGTCAGATTTCATGCTGTTCCTGCTTTCCAATTCTGGACCAAAGGTTACTTGTAAACTCTCACTCTCAATTACTTAGAAGCAGTGTTGTATATATCTCCAATATATTGTATATATCGGATTTATCGCCGAGATAAAGGGGAAGGAGATATATTCTATGGATATATCGCGATATATCCGAGACATTGAATGTGTCATGACACATTTAATGTATCGTGACATATTACCAAAATAGCGCGAGTCGATGGAATATATCGGCGTGGTGGCAAGAAAAGGCGGAAAAATGTGCGTGAAGAGGTTTTAAAGGCTGCGGGTCACTTATTTCATTCATTGTTTCATTTCTAAGGCGTGAGAGAGCTAGAGAGGTGTGAGGGAAGTCATTGTGCATCTATCCAAGGAGGAGAAAGCCAAGGATCTTGTTGCCATTAGCGGAGAGATCTTGGAGTGGGGATTCATCATGCAATCATTCAAACCATCAAGATTTCCAGGTATGATCCAAAACGTTTTTCTTTCATTTGTTTGAACTTTGTTTTTCTAGAGTTAGGCTAGGGTTTGCAATGTGCCTCTTCTTGTTGTTTTTGAATGGAAGATTCAATCATTCCACATTCATCTAGCTCTCATTATTTAAGCTTTGCATTATCATGTGTTTTTTTTTTTTTGTGCCATAGGTTTAATATTTCACCTAAACAAAATGCCGAAGGCATTGGATCCAATGTGGGTGTATGGTGAACCAATAGAACTTCCCAATAGACAAATATTGACATGCAATCTTTGTGGCAAAAGAATTTATGGAGGAATTAGCCGCTTGAAATACCACCTTGCCAAAATCACTGGGTTTGATGTGGAAATTTGTCTAAAGAGTACCCCGGAAATTATGCATATTGCAAACCAATCACTCATTGATATGGCTAATAAGAGGGATGCGGCCGAGGCTCGCAAAAAAGAACTTGAACTTGCAAATAGAAACACTGGAACAAGTGCCTCTGAGGGGGGACCAGTACCACAATCCCACTCCTCAGCCACAGGGCCCTCAACTTCTGTAGTCTACTCATCAACCTCACCTTTCTTTGTGCCGAGGTCAACATCTAGGGGGAAACCTTCTATTCGGTCATTGATTAAAATAAAAGAGATGGAGGAGGCCGACAAGCTTGTGGCCAAATGTTTTCTTTGGAGTGATATACCTTTTAACATTGCCAATAACCCCTTCTACCTCCACGACCACCTACTGCTTCCAGAGGAAAAGTGGCGCCCTTTACTTGTAAAAGGGGTAGAGCGGCACAACCTAGAGGGAATCAATGATTTGGATTCCTATGATCTATCGTTTTCATTTTATTATGTACTATTTAGTATCTAAATGCCTCATGATGATTCATCTCATGAGATACATTTATTTTGATCATTTGATGTGATTTTGTATCATCCTATCAGGAACATGTTTCAGAATTTTCAGTTTAGTAACGATATGTGACCACTTGACATATGCATCTTATTTATTAGTTGTATTTTCATATTTATGTAGCAATGTGTCTATTTGATGTTGTTGCTTTACATGTTTAAAAAATTGAAAAAAATGAGTGTTTTTGTATTTTTTTTGAGGTCTTGCGACATTTTCCGAGATATTCTGATATTTTCAGCTGATGTCACCGATAAGTTACATTCTGGACCCTCGCCGATACTTTCCCCGAGACGAGATATACAGCATTGCTTCGAAGTAATGTTTCAGTCAGTTTTACTGTTTAGTTATTAGATTGGCAGTATTCTCCTACATGTGAGTTTGACTCACAATACGCTTGAAAATAATGCTGCAATGATGATGCAGGAAAAGAGGAAAGAGGGAATCAATTTGCTACTTTCATTTTTTTATTCCATATAGTTTTGTTTCTTGCCAATGAATATTCTTTCATGCAGAAAGGCCTTACATTGCATGATATATTGTAGCGGTCCTTATAGATTTATCTGACGACCAACTTTAAGAGCTAGAGTTTAGGCACTTGTTAACTTTCTGAAGGATTTGAATGTCGTGTGGCAAACACTATTTTTATGCCTTTTAAAATCTAATATGCTGTCTGCATGTTTGTTCCATTAGAGGCAACATAATCCTCAAATTAGGGGAAATATTATTGAGACAAAGGATGGTTCTTTTAAATGCTATTGAAATATTAGAGAGGCTACTTGTACAGATTTGGACAAGAGTTTTACTAGTTTTTTGTTTGCCATGTTCAGGAATTGGCCCATCGCCAACAATTCTTTTTCTGGAAAAATTATAGAAATAACAGGTTGAAGCACATCTTGCCCCGTCCACTTCCAGAAGCAGCACCTGCTCCTCCCCCTGCTGGAGCAGCAACGGCACCAGCTCCTGCAGCTGCTGCACTGCCTGTACCACCAACAGCAGTAGCTGTATCTTCTTCCCAAAAGACAGAAAATACTCGGGGCAGCACTGGAGAGCGAAGGAAAAGAAAGTACAATAATTGATTATTGAAGCCATACTTTCTGGATGTTGTAATTTTGTTCATTGTGTCTGAGAACTATTTGTAGTAATGTTTTAGATTCTGTCTTTTATCTTAAAGCTAGGGTTCAGGGGTGTTTGCAACAGAGATATGAACTCAGATATGCTCTGTACCTCTCTCTCGAGAAATTTTTGCTCTTCTTTTCATTTTCAAATCCCACTTGTGTGCAAAAGTGGACACATTGCAACATGATTGAGATTTATCTGCACATCAATTATCATTAGAACTCAATATTTAAATGTGATGAAAAGAAAGGACACATCCCCGGAACCGGAGTGGCTGACTACTTTGTGGGAAAGTTTGTAGGTACTAAGATTTTGATTAGTGGAGAGTAACCCATGGTTTAGAAGTTTTGAACTCATTCAATATTATGTTGTTTGTGTTTGTAGAAAAATTGCTTTCTCAAAAACTGATGAAGTTAGTTCGATATAATTTCTTCAAGATCTCAAGATATAATAAGGCTTAACTTGGACAGTTCTTTGAAGTATAAAAAATCATCAATCTTGACCATGTTCATTCATTTGAGCAGAAAAAACATATTCTTTAATATCAAATAAATACAAATTTTATTTCATAATTTAGTGGTATGATATAATATGCATAGGTCATTTACAATTCCTTTACTAATTGTTTTCTTCTAACAAATAAAAAAAATCTATAACTTTTGAAGTGCTCTTACCACATTATTACTGCACCTCAATCAAATCAAAGGATACGAATCAGGGCTACTGATGACCTCTTTTCACGATGACATTTTTATCATGGGTTCTACATACTCAATGCTAAGCTTTTCCTAGTTCAATTTTCAATCTTTACCTTGTTATGGATTTTTAAGCTTTTCTTAATTCATTTTGTCAGCTTTATCTTATTTCGACTCATTAAGTGTTTCTGAATTCATTTTGTAAGCTTATTTTTACTCGTCAAGCATTTCTTAATTCTTTTTGTAAGCTTCATCTTTGAAGACTAGGATTCATTTTTATAAACAGTTCATCATTCTTACAAGTCTGAAGTATACGAGTGCATCTATTGCTGTTGTGAAACATTTAAAGGTATTAATACTTCAAATTTGTTTCCCCAATCTTCATTGAAAATTTCCCATAAGGGTAGGGCATCAATTACCCCCTTTCTTGTAATTTCCTCTTTAACTTTCTATACCCTTCTATCAATGTTATGGAGCCTTATGCATGTCAAAGTGTTTTATTTTCTCAAAGTTGTTATATTCTCTGTTAAATTGCTTGTTATGTTGAAAAAATCTGTTTATCCTTTGGTAACAAGTAAACTATGTTTCTAATCATAATCTACAAAATATTCACCAACAAAACTTACTAATGGTAAGTAAATAACATCTCCGATAGGTGCAATGCCTGACATATGCCTGCCAACATTTTTGATAAGCTAAGTAAAGGTTTTGTATGTATGACTAAACCATGAAAATGCTGAGTGCAAGGCCATTTGTTGCCCCTACTGCTTGACTCATGAACATTGGTTGCTTTGACATCCGTAAGTTGCATGTGTGGAATTTTTTTGGAATTCAAAATTCAATGCAAAATAGAAATTTCACCTTCAACTTAGAAGGTTTCTTTGATCTCAGTGCTATGAATTTTCATCCTTAGGGACGATGTAAAACAAGGTACAAAACAACAATAGTAAGAGTACAATGTTTCACTTCCCAACAAACCAAACCTTTTGGCAATTAAAGGAGAAAATCTATCAAACCAAAGGAATAAGTTTCAACCCTTTTAGAGCAACTTATCAGCCAATCACAACATCTGAAAATACTCTTTTACAGTGGTTATAATAACATTACAACGATGTGACAACAATAAAATCAGCCCTTAAATTCTTCACTTAGATGTCAAATCACTTAACAATCGTCCTTTTACTTATGTGAAATCAACAAGACATATATGCTTGTAAATAACAATGTATAAGGAACATATAGAGTTGAAAATCAAATCTTGATATTGCACAAGTTTTGCACCGCTAGAAATTTCATTAATATGTTCAAGATGAAGTACATGTACTTACCATAGCTTTCTCTCCAGGTTAGTACAAATCCTCCAAGCTCTCAAAATTCTAGCTAGAGCAAATCAACAAAATCTTAACAACCAATAAGATCTAACGTGTGAGAATAATTTCAACACATCCTCCAAGGCAAGACATCCTCTCCTCTTCACAATTCCACCCTACGATTTTATGACGAAACCCTAATCTCCAAATTCAAAGGGATAGATCTTAACCTTAGACCTCCAAGAAGACTAACAAACCCTAGGGATCAGAGAGAGAGAGAGAGAGAGAGAGAGAGAGAGAGAGAGAGAGAGAGGCTAGTGGCACACTCTTCTTTAGGTCACATCTCATCATAAGAGAATACAAGTGAATGAATGAACATATATATGAATGGAAATGCTCTCTCATTCCTCTTTATATGCGAGGTAAGGGAGGCCAACAATACAATGTGGGCCTTAGCCCTTATAAGCAACCTAGAATGAGCACTTGTAGGCCAACACATGTGAGACACTACACTCTAAAGTTCACGTGCCATGCTTCAAGGTGATGTCATGCACAATAATGGATCCAAGGTGATGTAGCTATGCAAGGCAAGTCCACAGTCCTCCATCACAAGCCTCCACAGATTCCATTGATCCTCCTAAGCAATGTGCTTCATTCAGTGAACTGCCCCTACAAGAATACCATCGAAGCCCTAGGTGCTCTTGAGCCATCTCCAATTCTCTGAACATGAATCCAAACTACCATATGCCAACTAGGGCCTAATGCCCTCCTCCAAGTTGCACAACGCTCCTCATTCCATATAGGGCACTCTCCAAGCAAGTGGATTCTTCATGGGGCCTCAATGAAAGGCGTCCAACAAAATGTCAAGAGAACATCAATGTCTAAGGGGAGAACATTAAGCTAACAACCATTTAAGGTCTACCGTTCTCTGAGCAAACTATCTCAATTATGCAAATCCATCAAGGACTATCTCTCATGTGTCAATCCATGTTAGAGCATCTCGAGGTTGAACATACACCATGTACCCCAAATCTCATAACGCACCCCAAGCATGGTGTAAACACTTTCAAAGTAACCCCAAAAGTTATAACTCCCCCTTTGCGAGAAAGTGTTTACATCAACACTTGTTGACTCCCTCAACAACTCCACCAAATCTATGACATACAAGTATGTATTTGATGCGGTCCCGTAATCAACCACTACCATCTATAAAGAACTTGTCACCCATGCTATCGCAACAACTCGATCCTCCAATGAATGATGACCAATTGTGAGTATGAAGGAATCTCTTTGGGACAAAAGCAACATGCCAAACTTCATCATCCTCCAAGTTAGCGTCACGAGCCAAAATCAATAGACACAACATCATGAGTTGTCTAGGACATCCCATAGAGAAGATCACGTCAATACAAGATTGAGACAAGTGCCACATCTATCAAAGTCACAAAGATAGAGATCCATACAAGGCAACTCCTCAATCATGAAATACAAAGCTCGTGGTATAGGTAGCAATCCATGCAAGATCATCTCATCTGGTGAACATGAGAGTCCCTCATGCACCTCAAATCCTCTGGCAACTAGACCAACTTGAACTACATCGACTCGTCATCTTGAGAGAATCTTGAAGAGTGACAGCATGGCCAACTTTGTTTGAAAAAGTATATGATCTCTTGCAAGAGTATCATCAAATAAGCAAAAATTTCTTGAAATTCAAAATTCAGTGCAAAACAAAAATTTCACCTTCAACCTAGAAGGTTTCTCAGATCTTAGCTATGTGATTCTTTTTAATAGGGTACAAAACAACAACGAAAATAACACAATGTTTCAATTCCAATCAACCCAAATTTCCTAACAATTCAAGGAGAACAAATACCAAACCAAAGGGATAAGTTTAAACTCTTTTATGACAACTTTTCGACCAATCACTAGAGAAATTTTGAGGTCTAAAATGGGTCTCCTAAGGAAAATAATAAAATAATGTGAAAATAATAAAATAAAAGTTCTAAATTTTATAAGGAAAAAAATAAAACTATTTTTTAATCGTATTTTTCAACTTATTTCCTTATGGGTCTACTCAAATTTCAAGTGTATACACTTAATGTATGTGAAATTAAATTCCACATCCAACGAGTACCCACTCCACATACTTTTGATAGACCCTCAATGAGATAAATTGGATGTAGAGTGGGTATTTGTTGGATGTGAAATTTAATTTCACATTCAATGAGTGCCTACACTTGAAATTCGTGTAAACCCACAAGGAGTTAAGTCGAAAATATTTATGACTCCAAAACTATTTACCCTTATGGTTGTCATCATCATCTTGAATCCTATTATTTCTTTTAAAGTTGATGTTGATAGCACATTTTTTGTTTTGAGACCTATTTTTGATCTCAAAATTTCTCTAATGAATCATATATGAAAATGTTATTTTATTGCAGTAATAACGTTAGTACAACAACAACATGACAACAATAAAATTAACCCATTATATTCTTCACTTATATGTCAAATCACTTAACAATTGTCCTTTTACTTATGTCAAATTAGTGAGACATATGATTGTAGATAACAATGCATAAAGAACATATATAACTGAAAATTAGATTTGGAAATTGCAAAACTTTTAGACAATTGGAAACTTTATTAATATGTTCAAGAAAAAGTACATGTACATACCATAACATTCTCTCAAGGTCAGTACAAATCCTCTCAGCTCTCCAAATCCTAGTTAGGGAAAATCAACAAAACCTTAGCAACCAAGAATAATCAATTTGCAAGAATCACTCCAACACATCCCCAAGGAAAGATGTCCTCTCCCCTTCTTCACAATTCCACCTTAGGGTTTTATGACAAAACCCTAATCTCCAATCTCCAAGGGATAAAACCTAATCCTAAACATCTAAGATGCTCCAGGATACTCCAATAAGACCAAGAAACGCCAACAACTCAAGAGAGAGAGAGAGAGAGAGAGAGAGAGAGAGAGAGAGAGGCCATGTGAAGACTCTAGAGAGAGAGAGAGAGTGGCTAGTGCACACTCATCTCTAGGTCACATCTCATTCCAAGCGTGAACACAATTGCAAATGAATGTATATGGGAGTGGAAAAACTCCCTCATTCCTCTATTTATATGAGAGGCAAGGAAGACCAACAATACAATGTCCGCCTTAGCCCTTACAAGCAACCTACAATAAGCACTTGTAAACCAACACATGTGAGACACCACTTTAAACTACATGTGTTATGCTCTAAGGTGATGTAGCCACCCAAAGCAAGTCCACATCCCTCCATCACAAGCCTCCAAGAACTCTAGCGATCCTCCTAAGCAATGTACTCCATTGGGTTAGCTGCCCCTACAAGAACACTATTAAATCCCCATATGTCTGCAATCCATCTCCAATTATCTGAACATAAATCCAAGCTACCACATTCCAACTAGGGCTTGATTCACTCCTCTAAGTTGCACAATGCTTCTGATCCCATGTAGGGTGCTCTGCAGGCAAGTGGATCCTTCATGGGGCCCCAATGGAGGGCGCCCACCAAATTGTTAAGAGAACTCCAATGCCTAAGGGAAGAATACGAAGCCAACAACCATTTGAGATTAAGCATCCATTGACAAGCTATCTCAACTGTGAAAATCCATCAAGGACTATCTCTCATGTGCGAATCCATCTCAGACTATCCATGTGTTGAACATATACCATGTACCTCAAATCTCATGAATTACCTCAAGCATGGTGTAAACACTTTCGAAGTAACCTCAAAATTTAACACTCCTTCTCTACAAGGAAAGTGTTTACATCGACATTTGTTGACTCCCTATGAACTCCACCAAATCTGCTGCCCAGTGTGATCTCAGAATCAACCACTGTCATATTTGAAAGAACTTGAAAGAAACACATTTTTTCATGTATTTCTAGTTTATCTCACTACGACTCTATCAAAATTATGCAGTGGGTACTCCTTGGATGCATAGTTAAATTCGGCATCTAATGAGTGCCGACACTTGAAATTTGAGTAAACCTATAAAGAGATAAGTAAAAAATACAACAAATTTTTATTTTATTTTATTTTATTTCCCTCCAAAACCATCTACCCTTATGGTTGACATCATCATCTTGAATCGTATTGATTCTTTTAAAGTTGATGTTGATCACACTTTTTTTGAGGCCCATTTTTGACTTCAAAATTTCTGTAATGAAAGAACCTATCACCCATGCTATCATGACATCTCGATCCTCCAATGAATGAAGACCACCTGCAAACATGAAGGAATATCTCTTTGGAACAAAAACAACATGCCAAACTCCATCATCTTGCAAGTCAACATCACAAGCCAAAATCAATGAATACTACATCATGAGTTGTCTATGACATCCTACTACATGCTCTTGATCCCCTAAATCTAAAACAACCTCCACATTCTCCTCAATCACCAAAGGAGAGTCCTACAAACTAAAAGATATTGCATCCTCATCAACAAAAGATGCTACTAGAGAATTTGCAATTGGTGATGAACCCGACTCTATGACCTATTGCCATGCATGTGCCTCCTCAAAGATAGGAGGCTCTTCTAGCATCCCACTGGAATGTACATGTGTCACTGCATCAACAAGTAACCTATAAAGGTCACCCTCTCTCGCACTTCTAGCCAAAGTCCTTAGATTAGTTAGACTACAATAATTTATGGTGCACTATTGTCCCTCAAAGGCAACTCTCCAATGTATATTTGTCATACAAGAAACTAAAAGGAGGTTCTTCCTCAAACCAATAACCAATAAAATGTGATGTGACTCAAGTACACCGCCTCAAGGAATACAAAATGAAATGGAGCCAAATATTTTCATAGGGTAAGTGGCATCATCACTAAGCTCCATAGTGATGCCTCCCTCTTGCTCCTTAATCTTGTTGACTAGAGACTTGTTGTATGTCATGTGTCTTGAAGCTCCATTATCGACATACCAATCAACACTAGACATGATGTTAGAAGATAAACAAGAAGTCATCGAAAAGTTAGTCTCACACTAAGAGTTCATCTCCTCTAGATGTCCAATTGTCCCAACTGCAACCTATCTCGCACCCTTTCTCTTCTTCTTCAATGGACACTATCTTGGATAATAAAGGATTCAAGAAGTAGGATGGGACATATATAGGAAAGAAATACTTGAGTAATAAGATGTGCTTCTGATGTCACAAGATGGGACATTATCCAAGATAGTGTCCATTGAATAAGACATTACTATGGGACATTATCCTACTGTTCTTCTTCATCTTCTCGATGACACCAATAACATCTACTCCCCCTTGTTTTTCCGAACAAGACTACAATGTGATTTCTTCTCGCACAAGATCAACCCGCTTGGGAAACTTTGGTATATTTTATTGATCACAAACACCCCGCACAAAAGGTGTTCAGGAAAAAGCCTATCCATTTTAGGGTAGTGGACACTAACTCTTAATCCTCCACCGTAGTTCCAAGCGTTGCCAATTGATCCATTGGTTCACTAATCTTGGCCAAGTTGCTCACCATAGTATCTGTTTTACTCATGCAAATAGATGAGAGCTGGTTTCATGAAAGAATTTGTCAAGAAGCACAAGAGTTTTGAAATAAATCAACCAAACAATTAAGCATCTTGTTATCCATTGTCTTATCGGAAATGTGTGAGATTAAGTGATCCTTCATGAAATCAAGAATGATTCTCTTCACTTTGGCTTTCTTCTTTCGATGAGCGGCCAAGGTGCTAGATCGATAGGTTCTTGAATCTTCTTCTCAATGTGTTCCCAAAGATCAACTTCCTTCATAAGAATTTGAGGCTTGAGATTCCATGGAACAAAGTCAAAAGCTCCATCCAACTTGTCACACTCTCTAAGACCGAAAGTCACCTTACACATTTTGAACAAGTCTCAAGTGCACAAAATCAATAATATATGAAGTAGAAAAACACTTTCTAAGGTACAAATGCTTCTCCTAAGGAACCTAGGGTTTCTCACCCAATGACCTCAACTAAGCCAAATACATGTCCTAGGTAAACTCCAATGAAAAATACAAACTCCCTCTTACTCAAGAGTGGCCTCAACCATAACATGCTTTAATTCCATATGGAAATTTATTGGAATTTAAAATTCAATGCAAAACAAAAATTCCACTTTCAACCTAGAAGGTTTCTTGGATCTTAGTGTTGAACCCGCAACAACTCCCATTGGGGGAAATTAAATGCTCCCCCCACTAAAGTTTACAACAGCTATGAAACAAAAGGGTAGTTATTCATATCTAATGGTTATGTATGATAATTATCAAAAGAAGAAAGATTTAATCACCTTGGAATTCATTCTTTGCTATGGAGTTGTTGTGTGACAGTGGTTTCTAATCAGACATCAATTGGTTTCAACTTTGTTTTCTTTCAGGATAATTTTGAATGAATCTAAGTTGTTTTATTTGAGTGTTATGCACATTGCATACTCGTGCCTTAACAATTGCATTTGATCGGCTCACGCGCTTTTTCCTTTTTGGGCTTGCAGAATCATAATTAACCACGTTCACAAGTTCTTCGCAGCCTACAGGCCGTAAGCCTCGCAGGATAATTCTCGTGGGTGTTTCTCATCGGGATAGAATATATATATATATAATGTTCAACAATGAATATTTTCCAGAAGACGACCCAAACATCAATGTATACAAGAACATCAAAAGGAGTGGTCTATATGCCATCGCTGCCAAACTTGCAGTTATGCCATATAACGAGATGACTCGATGGGTGTGAGCGCACTTAGATGCAAAGACCGAAATTATTGTAAATAAAGCAGGAAACCCAATAGCCTCATTAACAACACACAATATTCACCAAATATATCAATTACCAGTGCCAAAAGTTTTTCTCAACAAGATGTTCATGGATGCATTCACTCAGCATAATCCTAAGCCGATAGAAATCATTCAGGAAGGGTGGGAAGAGGACATGCCCTTTGTTACCAAACTCAACAGGGTATACAACACTCAGTATTTCAAGGCACTATATCAACTCCTTGCGGCCATGATCTACATGCCCTATGGGGAGGAGACCAATGTCCACTTCAAGCTTGAATGGATGCCTATCGCACACTGTGTAGAAGAAGAAGGACAATTTTTCAATTGGAAAGAGATCCTTTCAAACAACATCTTCCTGAATGATCAATAATCCCACACAAATAAGAAAACAAGTTTTATATGTCAGCCTTTTTAATAGATGCAATTTGTACTTCTGTCACCTTTTCTGAAATGAATTGGAATTGGAACTCTGATTTGCCTCCCTTCCATGTATATTTCTCAGAGTTATGGGAAAGTAATTTCAAGGGGTATTTGTATGAAATCTGTGATTGTTTTATAGCCCCATCATTCCATATTATTTTTGGCCAACCACTCTAGAGGTATCATCATAAGCCATTGAAACCCTAAGGGAAATTGGAGACTGGTATATGGAAAGACACTACACATATATCATTTTTTTTGGTTTCTTTGCCCCGTCCCACCTGTTACCTAGATATGTATTGAATAAGCTCTTAGGCAGGGGAATAGCATATCAAACATGTTGATTTTTTCAATGTATTAGGTTAAGCATGAAGTTTATTCCATTTTATCATTTAACCATAACCATAAATGCTGCAGCGACCAAGATCACAAGAAGAAGCACCATGCACAAGAACACAAAATGTATCCTGGGAAACCCTTCTCAACAAGGGAAAAAAACCCAACAAAATCATTTTCTATATTCTTCAAGAGAAATACCTTCACCACCAAGAAAGACCTAGCACACAAGAGGGTGCTCAAACCCTATAACTCTAGCGCCCAAGAGAGGTGCACACCTTTTCCCAAAGAAGTGTACTTGCTAAAATTTCCAAACTCACAAGAAAGATATAATTCCACAATGGGGAATCTTCCTTTACTTATATTAGACTTGTCCTATCAACAAAAGTGTCTATTGACTCAATAGGGCCGACCTCTCTTAAGTCACAATATAATAATAATAATAATAATTATTATTATAATTAATATTATCCAGATTAATTATCTTTTACATTTATTATTAATCACATTAAGGTGGGGCCGACCTGTACCCTTTACATAACAATTAGGGTTACGTGCAGGTCTGACTCTTGAACAATATATAGCAAAGGATCTGATACACCCATTAGTGCTCATCCACTAGGGGCACATACATAGGGATGTCATAGCTCTGGTTCACTGCACTACACAAAAGAACCAGATCTTCACACGTTCACTTGTGCTCATCCACATGCACGTCCACTCTACAGATCTTATTTCCCACTGCCTCACATAGGAGAATCATCTGGAGTCTTCTCATCAACTCTGCTGCTCAGAGGAGGTTAATACATCATCTTCATTTCTATTCACATGACGATGCACCCAATACTTTGGGATTTCACATGTTCAACTTGTGCTCAGCCACAAGCACGTCTAACTCAACAAATCACCTTTCCCACTGGATAATCATCTGGAGTTCTTCTCAACTCTCTGAATGGAGGAGGTCATCTCTACGTTCCTAGCTCTATCTCAGGAAGGAACCACATACCCTTCTTAGGGGATTTCTCTCATGTTTATAAGCTGAGAGAAAGACTCACATAGCTGCAATGATCCACACCTCACAGGTTTTTAAGCTGGAGAATGTCAAACATAGATGCATTCATCAACACTCCCTCTCAGCTAGGGAGACATTCTTCATCATGACAGGTCTCACACAGATGTACTCTGAATTTTGTTTTTGGCTGGAGTCATCAATACTCCCTCTCAACTAGGAAGGCATTTTTCACCAAGTTAGTCTGGTTAAGATGTCTGTAATCTACTCATGTGTAGGAAGGTACTGCATGTGTACGATTTTCCTCTGCATCATATCTCTGATATAAGGATGTTTCATCTCATCGTGTTTCGATCCATCAGGAAACAATGGGTTCTCAAGGAGCATTACACACAACTCTTTGGTTATCATCATAGGATCCATCTCATGGTTAAGTAAATTTGTCAGAAGCTTGTGAAGCCATATTTCTTCGCACACTCGATGCTATATACTTTGCCTCTGTGTTGCTCAAGGTCACAGAGTTTTGTTTCCTGCTGCATTTAGGAAACCATGGGAAACTCCACGGTAGAACAACAACCAGATGTGCTCTTCCGATTCACTGTACTTTTTGCTCAATCTGAATCGACATATCCTGAAAACTCAAGTTCACACTAGAGGCATATCTCAAGCCATATATAATTGTGCCTCGTATATATCTCAATACATGTTTTGTTGTTTGTCTAGTGAGTCTGTCTCGATTGACTCATGAAATGACTAAGCACACTCACTGCATGGCATAAATCAGCTCTGGTGTTAACCAGATACATCAGTGATCCAATCAACTGTGGATCAGTCTCGTTTGAATATTCATCAACCTTTTTCTTTAAATCCATCATGGTGGATTTTTCATTCTGTCATACTGAACTTTTTTAATAATTTTCACTGTATATTTTCCTTGACTCAGGAAAATCTCATTGGTCTTCTGTCATACTTCTTGTCCCAAGAAGTAGTGCATCATACTCCGATTCTTCATCTCTAATTCAGAAGTCAAGGATTACTTTTATCAAGGATTTATGAATAAGTCATAAAAATCAGGCTCTCGTCACCAACACTGTAACAATATAGGTTTGGATCGACAACACTCTTGTTGAAATCCGAACTCATCAAGAATCTATCTATCTGATATAGTTTCCAACTCATGGATGGTAGTACGGATGGAAGTGTATCGGGTTCAAGTGTCTCATCATAGACAACTCCCTCTGTTTGTGAGAGACCTCTAGCTACAGATCTCGTTTTTTATTTCTTGACTCTTCCATCAACTGCATGCTTGATCTTATAGATCCACTTGGAAGTTACTACATACTTCTCTTCGGGTTCTTAAATAATATCTTATACATCATTCTTTAAGATATACTCGTATTCCTCTGTTATGGCATCTTGCCATACATGTTCTCTTGTTGCTTCTCTAAGACAAAAGAGGCTCAACATCGATAAGGTGGCTCATGACTGAAGGATAGCTCGAAAATCTCTTTTGCTTTCTCGGGAGGTGCATTGAGAGGTTTGTATTTTTTATTTTTTTTAGGGTAAAGTGATTCTAGGTAGGAATTTTGTGCCCTACTGTAATATCTCTGAACATATCAACTGGAACAACTGGATCAACTGGAGTAATGTCTGTCTCCCTATGAACTATTGAAGGGGGAGAAGGTATTTGTCTTACTGTCAATCTCCATTTGAGATTTTCTGGATCTTTGAAAGGTTATCTCTTTTTCAAGGACAACGTTTCTGCTTGTTCTTGTATAATGAACAAATTAAATATGTTTTGGACTCCCGTACCAGGGATAATGGTCCAAGTCTTTGAGAGCTCCCATACTAGGAATAATATCCTTCATTTATTTGAAAAAATGTAATCAACTATAAAATTAGAGATGAATTGACTTACCTAGTTGTAGTCATGTATTTTTAGAGGAATTACTTCTCGTCTCTCTTCTCTTCACTCTTTTGAGGTGGATTTGGATCAATGTATGCGGTGGAAGCATATTGCCTTCCCTTCTTCCTGGTTGGACAATTTCTTGCAATGTTTCCATACTTGTCACATTTGAAGCACTGAATTTCTAAAACATCTCTTCTTTGATAACCTGGATTGGATGAAGACTTTTCACCTTTAAATGTTTGCCTGGAATTTTTTTTGAATTTTCCTCCCTTCTTTGTATGAAGTGCAAGAGCATGATTTTCTTCTGAGGAATCTTCCACTCCTATATTTCTAAGTCTAAGTTCTTCTTGAGTGAATTTTGTCCATAGATGCTCAAAGGTTGGTAGAGCTTCTCTTCCACTGATACTTTGAATGAACGGTTCCCATGATTTTGGAAGATTCTGGAGAGTGGTTAAGACAAGTTCTCTATCATACATGATTTCCCCAATGGTCTCTAGATGTTCTTTAATCTCTGATAACTTCATAAAGAAGAGTGCAACTTTGTCATCCTTCGTCATCTTGGTACTTTGAAGTTGGCTCTTTAAGATAGGAGCTTTGAGAGTGTTGTCACTTTCAAACATTCCTTTTAAGGTTTTATACATATCATAGGCTGTCTTCAGATTGGCAATACGGGGCAAGAGGTGATCTCTTATTGAGTAGATGATTATTTTTCTTGCTTTGACATATTCTTCTTTTCTTATCTTCTTCTCTATATATGTAACTGTGTTTGGTAGAGTTTTAGTTGTTACATCCAAGAGGTCATCTTCTTCAAGAGTGACTAGAAGATTTGATTTCTTGGGGCTGAAGTTGCTTGCTCCATCAAGCCTATCTTCTACTAATGTTCTGTTCTTCATTTGATTGGTTTCTTCGAATACTTGCCGACTGCGTTTTGAAAAAATAATGATTGGGTTGAATTAGAAACCTTGGATTATTTTGGACTTATGATTGCCAATAATCAATTTGGTAGTATCACATAGATGCTTCTTGATTCAAGAAAATGTTTCTTCAGAAACCCATAATTAATATTCTGTAGGAATTTTCGGCACCCTAGAAACCCTAGGTCCAAAAATCAAAATTTCTCGTAATTTCGTTTTGAGAGCTTTTGGAGATGCGCTAGAAGAGGCTGTACTCTTCTATGCTAAAAGTAACCCCAGTGTCCAAGTATTAAGGGCTGAATCACCACTGAAAAGGAGGTCATATGAAATTTTTTGGAAACCCTAGGAGAGTCGTACGGTTCTGTAGAAGAGGAGGGATGACTAGTAAAATCTTGTAGCTTGTGCAATGGGTTGTTCAAGATCTATGCTCTGATACAATGTTGATTTTTTTCAATGTATTAGGTTAAGCATGAAGTTTCTTCCATTTTATCATTTAACCATAACCATAAATGCTGCAACAACCAAGATCACAAGAAGAAGCACCATGCACAAGAACACAAAATGTATCCTAGGAAACCCTTCTCAAAAAGGGAAGAAAACCTAGCCAAATCCTTTGATATATTCTTCAAGAGAAAGACCTTCACCATCAAGAAAGACCTAGCACACAATAGGATGCTCAAACCCTAGAACTCTAGCGCCCAAGAGAGGTGCGCACCTTTTCCCAAAGAAGTGTACTTGCTGAAATTTCCAAACTCACAAGAAATATATAATTCCACATTGAGGAATCTTCCTTTACTTATATTAGACTTGTCCTATCAAAAAAAGTGTCTATTGGCTCAATAGGCTGACCTCTCTTAAGTCACAATATAATAATAATAATAATAATAATAATTATAATAAATATTATCGAGATTAATTATCTTTTACATTTATTATTAATCACATTAAGGTGGGGCCGACCTGTACCCTTTACATAACAATTAGGGTTACAGGCAGGTCTGACTCTTGAACAATATATAGAAAAGGATCTGATACACCCACTAGTGCTCATCCACTAGGGGCACATCCATAGGGATGGCATAGCTATGGTTCACTGCATTACACAGAATAACCATATCTTCACACGTTCACCTATGCTCGTCCACAAGCACGTCCACTCTACAGATATTCTTTACCACTGCCTCACATAGGAGAATCATCTGGAGTCTTCTTGTCAACTTTGCTGCTCAGAGGAGGCTAATACATCATGTTCATTTTTGTTCACATGACGATGCACCCAACACCTTAGGATTTCACACGTTCACCTTGTGCTCAGCCACATGCACGTCTAACTCAACAGATCACCTTTCCCATTGGATAATCATCTGGAGTTATTATCAACTCTCTGAATGGAGGAGGTCATCTCTACATTCCTATCTCTGTCTCAGGTAGGAACCACATACCCTTCTTAGGAGCTTTCTCTCAGGTTTGTAAGATGAGAGAAAGACTCACATAGCTGCAACGATCCACACCTCACAGGTTTGTAAGCTGGAGAATGTATCACATAGCTGCATTCATCAAGACTCCCTCTCATCTAGGGATGCATTCTTCATCATGCCAGGTCTCACACATATGTACTATGAATTTTGTTTTTGGCTGGAGTCATCAATACTCCCTCTCAACTAGGAAGACATTTTTCACCAAGTTAGTCTGGTGAAGATGTCTGTAATCTGCTCATGTGTAGGAAGGTACTGCATGTATACGATTTTCCTCTGCATCATATCTCTGATATAAGGACGTTTCATCTCATCGTGTTTCGATCCATCAGGAAACACTGGGTTCTCAAGGAGCATTACACACAACTCTTTGGTTATCATCATAGGATCCATCTCATGGTTAAGTAAATTTGTCAGAAGCTTGTGAAGCCATATTTCTTCGCACACTCTATTCTATATACTTTTCCTCCGTGTTTCTCAAGGTCACAGAGTTTTGTTTCATGTTGCATTTAGGAAACGATGGAAAAATCCACGGTAGAACAACAACCAGATGTGCTCTTTCGGTTCACCGTACTTTCTGCTCAATCTAAATCTGTTTATCCTGGAAACTCAAGTTCACACTGGAGGCATATCTCAGGACATATATAACTGTGCCTCATATATATCTCAATACATGTTGTGTTGTTTGTCTAGTGAGTCTATCTCGGTTGACTCATGAAATGACTAAGCACACTCACTACATGGCATAAATCAGCTCTGGTGTTAACCAGATACATCAGTGATCCAATCAACTGTGCATCAGTCTCGTCTGAATCATCGTCAATCTTTTTCTTTAAATCCATCACGGTGGATTTTTCATTCTGTCATACTGAACTTCTTTAATAGTTTTCACTATATATTTTCCTTGAATCAAGAAGATCTCATCAGTCCTCAGTCATACTTCTTGTCCCAAGAAGTAGTGCATCATACTCAGATTCTTCATCTCGAATTCAGAAGTCAAGGATTACTTGTATCAAGGATTTCTGAATAAGTCATAAAAATCAGGCTCTCGTCACCAACACTGTAATAATATAGGTTTGGATCAACAACACTCTTGCTGAAATCCGAACTCATCAAGAATCTATCTATCTGATATACTTTCCAACTCATGGGGGGTAGTACGGATGGAAGTGTATCAGGTTTCCCAGATCAAGTGTCTCATCATAGACAACTCCCTCTGTTTGTGAGAGACCTCTAGCTATAGATCTCGTTTTGCATTTCTTGACACTTCCATCAGCTGCATGCTTGATCTTATAGATCCACTTGGAAGTTACTACAGACTTCTCTTCCGGTTCTTAAATAATATCTTATACATCATTCTTTAAGATATATTAATATTCCTCTATTATGGAATTTTGGCATACCTATTCTCTTGTTGCTTCTCTAAGACAAAAGAGGCTCAATATCAATAAGGTGGCTCATGACTGAAGGACAGCTCAAAAATCTCTTTTTCTTTCTCTTTTTCATGACTAGGTGGTTGACTAGTACAGTGGAAAGATATGACTCTAGCAGATGCAACTTGGGAACCAGCTACCATTCTGCAGCAGTTTCCACATCTCCAGCCTTGAGGACAAGGTTGTTTTTAAGGGGGCGGACATGTTAAGGTCCTAACCCGCACATAGGT
>ML776559.1:715784-754942 GCA_009831015.1 Picea engelmannii | reverse complement strand
TGATTCAAAGTGCTATTTCTGTTGCTATTTCGTATATCATTTCTGTGTATTGTGAAGATTATGCTGGATATTTTACTGTTATTCTGTCATTTCTAGCATTTCATTTCTGTTCTGCATATTTTATATATCTGGTATCTTGCACCGACTATACTGCTTCTAAAATAACTTGCAATGTGACCATAGTTATTGCACTTATAACGTTCAATATCTTAATCAAGTAGGGGGGGAAATGAATTCTAGTTTCTTTTAGCAAACCCATGAGAAATTCTGGTTTTGTTGCTCACATAATCATCCTTTGAGGTCTTATAAGAACCTCTATTTCTATCTCTCACATCATAAATTATTGCATAAGCTCTACAATCTATTTCCTTATGAACAAAATTATTGCAAGAAAAACAATAGCCAAGAAAGAGATTTTGGTACCGGTTTGTGAAAGGCCTTCTTAGTTGAACAACTCTTTTGAACTCATTCTTGTTATTCTTGTGAGAAGACTTAGGCTTCTGCTGGTCATCATTGCCTTTATTGCTACTTCTTTCATTGTAGATGGATCATTTGAGAATATTGGCACAACTTTTAGAATTTTCTTCATTTTTCCTTTTTTGATGGCTTTGTGACCTTAATGCTTGCATCTCACTTGGGGGTATTTTTTTTTCATCGTAGCCAAGGCCTATCTTGATGAATGGTGACCTTTGGAAACTGAGAATATTATATAAGATTTCAATACTCTTTCCAAAATTCAATCTTCCATTCAACTGATCGATTGTTTTCTCTAGTTCCTTTCTTAAGGAAACGATTTTAGCCTCTAGCTTCTTGCAATTTTCTTCCTTTTCTTTCAGTTGGATTCTCACCACTTTTCCTATCCTTTTTTCTTCGTCTAGTTGAGTCTTTAAGATGATATATGTCTTCTCTATTTATTCAAGATCACGATCCTCCTCTTCATATTTATGCAATTTCTTTTTCTGCTTCTTTTTCTTAAGCTTTTCTATTTTTTCTAAGGCAATGACGAGTTTTGATTCAAGATATTCTTCTTCTGAATCTGTTTTTTCTTTCTAATTATCAACAGACTTTGTTTCCATGGTTTTGGAGAGATGTTCTTCTTTACAATCCATATGTGCTCAAGATCTTCCTTCCAGTGGTTAACTATTTCTGAAGGAACCTGATCTGATACCAATTGATGAACTTATGCTTATACTGAGGGGGGGGGTGTGAATTAGTATATGATACTTTTTACTTTATTTAACCATTCATCAATCATTCAATAGTTGAGAAACAATAATCACATATAAACTCAAATCATAATGCACAAAATTTAACATGGAAACCCAATCGGGAGAAAACCATAAACTTATCTTTATAAATGTCTATAGGAAACAACCTAATCTTACAAATATTGTAGGCACCAATCTATTGTAGACACCAATCTCCTTAACTGAGCACCAACTTATCAAGATGTAGGAACCAACCTACTAGAGACACCGATCTCCTCAACTGAGCACCAACTCAACAAGATGTAGGTGCCAAACTACTGGAGCCACCAATCTCCTCAACTGAACACCATATCAATAAGATATGTGTAGACACCAATCCAAGATATTCATATATAGAGTACTTCTGAATTCACCCGCATGCTTCATTCCACAGACAATCCTTCAAACCATAACAAGCATCATAACATCATTCCCAGAATGTAATCACTGACGACAACATCCACTGATGGAAACATCCACTGAATACAACATCCACTGATGACAACATCCACTAACGACAACATCCATCGACGAAAACATCACAACCTAAAAACAATGCACACAATAACATCATAGACCTTCAATCCTTCATAACGCACCTTGAGAACAAGAAAGACCTCAAGAAAATCCCTTAGACTTCTCTTGCACACCAGAAAGACATGCCATCACCGTTAATACACCTCAGATCACTTTTTTGCATCTCAGAATTAATATCTTGCTTGGTTGCACTACATGCAAAAATCTATCCTTTATGGTTGGGTTGTAAGGCGAAAAAATTCATATCTCCTCATTCCTAGGGAGTTAGAAGGAATTACATATACCATTGGAAAGGTATAGGAATAATATTTCCAACCATATAACTTGTGATCCCATTTGATCTAGGTATGTAGGGTAAAAATTCCTTCAAAGACAGGGTATCCAAACTGATAATCAAAATCCAAAAGTAATACTTTCAACAATCTCCATCTTGCAATCTTTATCTTGGACATATGTAGGATTATAATATTTATCTTGAATATCTCTAGGCTCCCCCTATATTTGACATCAATGAAAAAAATATTTCCAATAGGTGCCTACAAGCATTGTAACATTAGGTTGGTGCCTACAGACATTTATACAGATAAGTTTTTGTGGTTTTCTCCCACAAGGGTTTCCAAATTAAACTCTGTGTACTGTGATTTGAGTTTACATGCATTTACTATTTAAAAGCTAAATAATCATCGGTGAATGATAATTTAAAGTAAAAACTATATTATACCGATTCACCCCCCCCTCTTAGTATAAGTATACATTCAACAATTGGTTTCAGAGTAGGTTGTTTTAGAAACAATCTAACCACTGGAAGTTATATCTCAGGATAACACATGGCTAGTCAAGAAGGTTTCTCCAAAAACATGGCTTCATTGTTTGATGGAACAAAATACGCCTTCTAGAGCATAAGGATGCAAACATATCTAATGTCCCTTGGTTTCGATATTTGGAAAAAATTGGTGACTGGTTATAGATCCCCAACAACTCCACCAACATATGTGGCCGAGAAGAAGCCTAGTAAAAATAATGAAAAATCCATGAATTCCATCTTGTGCGGTCTATCATAATCAAATTTTTTCAAGGTGATGCATTGTGAATCGACATAATACATTTGGGATAAACTTCAAAACATCTACAAAAGTGATGACAAGGTGACGAAGGATAAACTCCAAACTCATAGAAGACAGTTCGAGAGTTTGAAAATAAAAGATGAATAAAATGTTGCAGCCTATTTTCCCCACGTGGATGGAATTGTCAACACCATCAAAGGACTTGGTGAGAAGGTTGAAGAACCAATGATTGTGCAAAAGGTACTAAGGTCACTCCCCTTAAGATTTGATGCCAAGTTCTCTGCCATTGAAGAAATAAAGGATTTGGAGAAATTGACGATGGATGAGCTGCATGGGATTCTCACTGCATATGAGATGAGGATAGAAAAAGAAAATACAACATAGAAGGAAGCAACTTTAAAATATTCAAAGAGTACAAAATGACACAATTCCTGTGATTTTTCCAACCATGAGTTAGATACAGAAGAAGCAAAATTCATTATAAATATTAAAAGAGGATATGTAAAATATAAAGGTAAGCTACCCTTGAAATGTTTTAATTGTGGCAAAGTAAGAATTTTTTCTGCTAAATGTCCATATGCAAAAAGGGAAGACAATGATGAAGAAGAAAATAACAACAAAAACAAACCCTATAAACATAAAAGACGAAAATATACTAAGACGAAGAGTTTTTACTCCAGAGAGGACAACAACTTGTCTGAAGAAAGCGATGAATATGTTTATGAGATTGACAAAGAATAATTCCTCTTCATGGCCATGGATACAAAGTCTATTGATATAGAAAATGAAGAAAATTGAAAATAAAAATCAGATTAAGAAGAAGAAGACATTGATGGGGAAGTGAATCTTGAATCATAACTCGTTAGTGCCTTAGAAGAAATAGACAGAGTAAGGGGAAAGAATAAAAAGTGGAAAGAGCAATTGCAGAAATATGAAAAGAAAGATCATGATCTTGATGAGAAAAAAAAAAAAAAAACAATTATCATCTTTAAGACTCAACTAGAAGAGGAAAAAAAGATATAAGAAGTGGTGAGAAGCCAACTGAAATAAAATGAATAAAATTGTGAGAAGCTAGAGGCTGAAATCATTTACTTAAAAAATGAACTAGAGAAAATAATTGATTAGAGTAGAAGCTTGAAGTTTGGAAAGAGCACTGAAATATTATATAATTTCTCAGTTACCAAAGGTCACCATTCATCAAGACAGGTCTTGGCTATGGAAAAAAACAAAAGACCCCCAAGTGATATGCAAGCACTAAGCTCACAAAGCTATCAGAAAAGGAAAATGAAGAAAAGCCTAAAATATATGATAATATTCTTAAGGACTCCATAAAAAAATGAAAGCGACAATACGAAAGGAAATGTTAACCAACATAAACCTGATTCTTCTCACAAGAACAACAAGAATGAGTTCAGAAGAGTTGTTCCACCAAGAAGGCCTTTCACAACCCGGTACACAAATTTCTTTCTTGGCTATTGTTTTTCTTGCAATAATTTTGGTCATAAAGCACTAGATTGTAGATCTTATACAAGAAGTGATCATGTGAGAGATAGAAATAGAGGTTCTTTTAAGACCTCAAGGAATTATAATGTGAGCAACAAAATCAAAAGTTCTCATGGGTTTGTTGATATAAACTACAATTCATTTTCTCCCTTACTTGATTACAATACTAAATGTTATAAGTGAAATAATCATGGGCACATAGACATGTGATTGTAGAAGCAACATAGTAAATTATCCTAAACAAAACATGGAAGAATATGTTCTTACCAAGCATAGAGAAGAATGCACAAATGTGTGGAAAAGGAAACAAGAAGAACCAAAGAAGGAAGGATGTGTACTTGAAATGTATGCTCAAGATGACAAATTGATAGTGGATGTTCAAAGCACATGATCAGGGATCAAAACAAATTTCTCACCCTAAAGGAAGAAAAAGGAGGTAGAATTACCTTTAGGAATAATGCTTTTGCAAGGATAGTCGGAAAATGTACCGTTAGTCTTGATAATGGAAAGACTAAAACACAGAGTGTCTTGTATGTTGAAGGGTTAAAACACATTCTTCTAAGAGTTAGTCAAATGTGTAATCAAGGTTACAACCTCACATTTCATTCTAAAATATGTGAGATAAGGAAAGTAGGTTCATGAAGATTAGTGGAAAATAAAAATAAAACCCCGAGCAATATATACGTTCTCAATGAAGTCAAAGGAGACGAAACATTGTATGGTATAAGTAAATGAAATTTGGTTATGGCATAGATGTATGGGTCATATAAGTTTTGACAATATAGTAAAACTCAACAAGACACAAGCAGTAAGAGATATGCCAAGTATCTCAAAACCAATCGACACTATTTGCAAGCCATGTCATTAAAGGGAAGCACAACCTCAGGGGGAACATCCCTTTGCTATTGATGTCAAAGGGGGAGAAGTTGCAGACAAAGGAAGAATTGTAAACACAAGGAGAGTTGCAAACAACGAAAGTATTAAAAAATTGACTAAGGGTTGCCATCAATGACAAAGGGGGAGATTTTTGGAAATATTATTTTCAATGATGTCAAGTACAGGGGAGACTATAGATGTCCAAGATAACGATTGCAAGATGGAGATTGTTGGAAATATTTTTTTTGGAATTTGGATTCTCAGTTTGGATGCCCTATATTTGAATGATTTTTTACTCTAAATACCTAGCTCAAATGGGAGCATAGGATATATGGTTGAAAAGTTTATTCTGAAACCTTTCCAATGGTATATGACACTCCCTCTAAATCCATAGAAATGAGGAGATACAAAATATTCAGTCCAGTCGACCCAACTAGAAAGAACAGGTCGACCTAACCAATTTTACAAGTTGACCCCATAACTGAACACGAAAACACTATAAATATAGGATATATGTGTGCATTTGGAGAGTATCCAAGAAATAATAACAAGTTCAAGTGTGTATAAGAGATCTGAGGTGCACAAGAGGGGTTGGGGAGTATTCTTGGGGTCTAAAGGTGCGCAAGAGGAGTTTTCTTCTAGTTTTAAGGGTGTAGTATGAAGGACTAAAGTCTATGATGATGCAAAGTGCATTGTTTTTAGGTTGTGATGCTGCAATATCAAATTATATTTTGGGAATGGTGCTATGAGGTTCACTAGGGAATGAAGGATAAATCTGACTAGGGTTTGAAGCTATGTCTGGGGTATGAAGAAAGGAGAGGTGCCGGAGCATGAAATTTAAGGGTATGATGATACTATGAAATGCATGGAGTATGAAGCATGCAGGTGAATTCAAAAAGTACTCTATGTATGAAGATCTTAGATTGGTACCTATACAAGTCTTACTAAGTTGGTGCTCAACTGAGGAGATTGGTGTCTCTAATAGGTTGGTGCCTACACAATATCTTGCTAATTTCATGCTCAGCTTAAGAGATTGGTGTCTCTAGTAGGTTGGTGCCTACACAATATCTTGCTGAGTTGGTTCTCAACTGAAGAGATTGGTATCTCTAGTAGGGTTGTGCCTACAAACATTTATAAATATAAGTTTTTGTGGTTTTCTTCCATAAGGGTTTCCAAATTAAACTTTTTGTACTGTGATTTGAGTTTACATGCATTTACTATTTTAAAGCTAATGAATGATTGATGAATGCTCATTTAAAGTAAAAATTATATTATATTGATTCACTCCCCTTCTCAGTATAAGCATAAGTTCAACATGTTGGAGACCTATAAACTAAGAGTAGAAACTCTTGAACAACATATTCAACAATAGAATGGTCAATTGGAAAGTGAAATCAAGACCGCGATAGTTTGGAAGGATAAGATTCATAAAGATGAAATAGAAAATCTCAAACAGATACATGCACAATAACTAGGGAAATTGACAACAAAAAATCAAGAAAGAACCAATATTTCTGAACAACAAAAGTACAAACTCTTAGAACTAGGAGACAAAGTAAAAATACTAGAAACACAACTGAAAGAAAACAACATGGTAATAAATCTCAAGCTTTTGAGAGAATAATATACAATGGAAAACAAAGAGTTGAGGGAATCCCATAAAAACTTCATCACTAAGTTGAATGACAACTAGTGTTACTAAGAAGAGATCATCAAGTTATCTGATCAGTTGGAATTTCTTAAAATCCAATATGCTGATACATAGCATGCACTTGATAGGATAATGTATTGGCAAAGTATACACAAGGAGAACCCTATAAACCTATTCAGGTTCACCATAAAAAAATAAAATGAAAACTCAAATTTTGATAGAGAGCTGGAAAAACTCCTACCAAGATGTTAAAGAAACCATAAGGAGCACCAACAAAGCTTGTGCTAAAATGTGGAATTTTTCTGATGAGTTGCTATAATTATTTAAAATGCCACTCATGGATGATCTATCCCAAGTAGGTCCTAGAAAGATAAGGATAACATAGATAACAACAAGCATGCCATTGAACATTTCACATAGATCAAAAAAAAGTTTTGAGTCGGTACTTGATTCAACCCATTAAATATGCCTTAGCTGCAAATGAATTTGTGAATAAAATTCAAAAGGGTCTCATGAGAGAAGTTGTTGACTGAGTATATGACAACAAACTAGAGTTAGATAAGGTGAAGCTGAAATGACTAGAAGAAATAACCAAAGCATATGACTCTTGGGTTACATATGTTGAATACATGGCTTCAAAGAAGTCTACATGATTTTGTATAATGTACATTTCTTTACAAAATTGCATTTAAAATGTATATAGGACCCAAAGGTATTATAAATGAAGATTTGTGACTCTCATCTTGACAGTCACATAATGTAAAGATACTCTCTTGTTCTATAAAAGAAACCTCCATGGGAGAGATAAGGAATTTTTTCCATTGTGACATTTGATGGTACTATTATCTCTCATGAAATAAAGAGCAGAAGGTATTTTTTGAACCATGAATGTTTCACCTGTGTATGGAACTATTCTACATATGCATTTGATTTATAGGTTATTTGAATAATTCTTCATATGGACTATTTCTCTGTGTGTTATTTAAACAACTTATTCGGTTATGGTTACTCATGGATGTAGTGATGGTGTGGCAGGTGTAATGTATAACTATTTATGTTTATATCTATTACATTATTGTTTTCACATATTGCTATTTGTCATGAACTATATTTGCAACTAGTAATATTATATAATTCTATGTCTATTTTCCTTAGAATGTGTCTGATCATGATATGTTAGAAATAAAGTAAAACATATAGTGCTAAGTTTGTTTAAAGTAGTTAAATTTAGTTTTAACAAGAATTCTTTGGAGGACAATTTGTCCTCATTTTTTTAATCTAAATTCTTAAGTGGAAACTAGGTTCATATATTGGTTGGAATCTTCCATTCCAAATGAGAGCGAGTCTAATTGGGACTCACCATTGATAATTTCCCCTTACCTTCTTGATAGGCCATTTGGACCTATCAAAAGAATTGGCACTAGAAGGAATACATCACAATGAATGGCTAGCAAATATTGGCAAAACCCTACCCATTCCAATCCACAAAGAAATCCCTCTCATCATAGTGAATCTCACACTCAAAACTCTAAGCATACTCTTGATCCCCAATCGACTACATTACGTACACTAGCTCAATTATTGGGTCAACACAAAGCATACCAACCCAATCCCGCAACACCGTGTTTTCCCAATTTAACCCCTTTTAAAATTGACTAGTTGTTGCAATAATCTCATGTCCTTACTCGAACTGCGAAAATAAATATTGGACTCGAACTGGTTGAATACCCCCTACCTAAGAGACAAAGACAATTTATTCCTGAGGAACCAACTGTCATAATATCTCCAATCGATGTTGGTAGCCCAACCGCCAGGTCCCCTAATTATCAACTTTCTAATGTCCTCAAGGGAGTACCCGATCTTTCCGAGCTAAAATTTGAAAATTGTTTATCTCTTAGTACTAGTCAACCATGGCTTGCTCAAGACGTTGTTGTTGTCCCAGGAGGTAATAAGCCCTTTACCCAAGCATCCTGAGAAATTTCTCCCAAATTTTGATCCTGAAAAGAAATATTTTGTAAAGGATCATATTAAAAAATTCATGCTTCCAGTAAGGTTAATGGATGTTGAGCACAAAGAAGTGGTTTGCAGGTTGTTTCCCTACACTTTTGAAGGTAAGGAATCTACTTGCTATTTTTATTTAAGACAAGGGTCAGTAACTAGATGGAATGAGTTTGATATTGCTTTCATAGAAAAATTCAGGGATGATAAAACCCCAACATTTTTGGTTTTAGAATGATCTATAATAAAGATGGACTCTAAAGAAAAAGTTAAAGACTTTAATCAAAGATTTTTTTCATTGATAAATAAGGTTCTAGCTACCTCTAAACTTGATGATGATGTGTCTAATGAATTTTATACTTCATCTCTACCGATTTCCATGGTCGTATTTGTAAAAAGAATTGAGAAAGATACTTTCCAAGACACATTTAAAGAAGCCATAAAACTAGAAAAAAACATGGTCAACTTAAAAGGTAATCTTGGTTCAGATATTGACAAAGATAAATCTAATAAGAAGAAGTTTCTTTTAACAAAACCTTCTACTAAGAAAAAGGAACAAGATTCAATGGAAATGGAAAGCCTCCAGAGAATAGTTAAGAAGCTCACCAATGAGATTATTGATATGAAAAGGTATGCTAGAGAAAGTACATCAAATACTAAGATTTTTTTCAATTCTCCTTTCAAGAAGAGTACCCCTACCACAACTAAGAACACTCCAACTATAGAGGGAATTAACATGGAAAAATTCCTTAATATGTTCAAAGCTTTAGCCTCTAGTGGTGAAGCCTCGTAAGAGGGGAAGGATGAAGAAGAAGGGGAAGCTGAAGAAGATAAGGAAGATCAACCCAAAGATACAAAAGAAGCATCTGGGCAATAAGTCAACTCATTTTGGGATGTTTCTTACAACCTATTTGGAGAAGATTAAGATGATGATGACGATGAAATCCATGTATAAAAATTCCTATAATACTAGAAGTAAAATCAAGGCTTCAACATCAGATTCTCCTTCTACTCTTCATCTTGCTAAGAAAGCATCATCAGTTCAAAAATACACTTCCACTGGCACAAAGTCCTCATCTTCACTTGTTTTGAATAACCTTGAATAGAACCTTGTGGAAGACTTGAAGAAAACCAAAGATAATATTTCTCCTATTGATATTATGGAGTTACCAAAAATACAAGAAAATTTTATTAATACTTTGTAGGGATCATGTTCAAGCAACAACAAGGATACTAATGTGGGAGAAATCAAGAAAAGAGATAAAGTTGTCAAGAATGAAAAATCTGGTAAAAAGACTGTTGAAAAGCAATATGATGTCAATGCTTCTCTGATTGGAAAAAGGTCCAAGCCTACCACTCCCCCTTTCTTATTGACTTTTGAAATTTTTAATAGAATTGTACATAACTGTATGGTTGATTTAGGTGCCTTATCAAAATTTATGCCTTCCTCAATATGTCAAAAACTAATTGCCAAACCTGGAAAAAGTGACATACTGTAACACCCTGTTTCCCCCAGTTTGTAAAAATAACTGGATTGGCCAAGAACTGTGGCAAACTCAGAAATGAGAACGTGTGATGTGAATGGACCTTATGGAAAAGGTCGATGAATGTGAATAATATTATGAATTTATATTACAGGACTGCTGAGAGGGGATATGCTGAAAAAGAGACCACGATGGATGAAGAAAGGCGGTGGAAGGGACCTGGAAAGGTGGCATTAACTTCCACTGAAAACAATACCGTATTTGGACTTCATTGGCCCGGAGAACCAAAAGCGGCTCGCTGGCCCCGAATTAAATGTCTCGCAGGCTGGTAGGTAGATGGATCCTCAGAAATTTATGAGGGATGGGAGGTGAATCGCCCATCTGTAGAGCTGTCAGGCCTGACTAGCGCGAGGGAAATCATGCCACACACAACCTCGCAAGAGGATAAGGCGTGGGGGAGAAGCGATTGGGGGCACAAACGTGAGGGGAGGAAGAGAACTCTGGCGATATGAAGAGTGAGTGATAGCAGAGAGGAAGGAGAGTAACCTTCGCTCCTGGTCACTGGAAAACATAGACGCAGTCTCACAACATCGTGGTCTCAGCTCGGGGGTGGCTAGTGGTAAATCCGCTGGGAGTCGCTGAGCCTACGGTTGGGTGGAAACGAGCACCCCTCTCAGCAGTTGCATAACCCCTGGTGTTACCTTCTGATAAGTGTTTTGCCTTTAGCATCTTGAAATATATGTATTCTGACATTTATGCTCATAAGCTATGAAATTGTGAATGATTTCAGTATAAGAATGTCTGTATGGTGTTTTGATTAGTACTGGTAGATGCATGTTTATAATGGGAAGACTACGTATGTCTTATGTCTTCATAAATCACTATTTATATGCATACTGATCTAATTCAGACTGCACATCTGGTTCATGGGAGAAAGGTACCCTTATCTGCCTCAGATAGTACCCTGGGTAAAACCACCCCATAGAGATACCCTCCTTGAAAAGCCCATCAAGAACCTGGAAAGTGAATGTGAAGGCGCAAGGCCTTAGTAACCCTGCACGAGGAGGAACGATCCTCTTGAAAACCTGAGATGGCAGCATAAGGATAAAGTATCGAATCAACAGACGAGATCCCTTCGGGAGATCGGTGGTCACTCACCACCATCAGATCGGAAGAAGAAACTAGAGGGTTAAGTGCCTTAACCCTGAATAGGTGTTGATCGATGGATGAGACCCTGTCGGGAAATATGTGGTCACACATGACCGATAGATTGGTAGGAGAAAGTAGGGTGTTAAATACCTTACCACTTTGTATTTCTGTGTCTTCGTGGGTAGTGAAGAGATTGAGACCGTAGATCCCCAAGGTCCATGAGAGCATCTGGACCGTTAATTTTCCACGACCAGAAAGTCGTGGGAGAATGCACAAGTTAGGAACTCGTCTGAGCCGTCAGATCTCGGCTGGAAAACCCAACAGCTGTTGGATCTTTCAGGAGATACCCGAGGGTTAAACCCCCAGTGAATAGGGGCGAAAGCCCCGAAATAGATCTAGACCGTCCGAACGACAGAGGCCACGTGTCGTGAGATTTCCCATTTCGGGAAATCGAGAATCGAGAACTCGGGAGTTCTGGTGACGAGAGATCGGGATGTTCCATGGTGGAAAATCCGAAGCGGTTTTGGACTGTTCGATCTCGGGAGGCTACGTGTCGAGAGATTATCCGTTTCGGGAAATCGGGGATCGGGGATTCGGGAGTCCCGCTGACAAGAGGTCAGGCTCTCGCCTTGATAAATCCCGATGGAAATAAAACTGTGGTCATATGAGAAGAGGTCATATCGGCCAAGGCGTAGCCCAGGGGGCTAATTTCCAAACAAGGCATGTTCGACACTTCGACATTTTGGCACTCGGGATACCGAAGGGCATGCTTCCCTGTGCCCACAAATATCGAAATTGAGACTTGCAAACTCCCGCCTGTTAGTATGAGGGTTCAATATCGATCAACGGTTGAGATCCTTTCGAAGGATCCAGGGTCTGGGATGACCGTGAGATGTGAGGAAGAGATGCCGTCTTTAAGCTGGGGCTCGAATGTGTATTAAGGTAAGTAGCGAGCAGATCTGGACGGCCAGAGTCCACCCGCCCAGATCTACGGCTGAGGCTTCATTCCAGAGCCCCCTTATCGTTCTGCCTTTAGTGGTGAGGGGGGGGTCCGGAATCGGACGTGCAATTCTCGAACGATCGAGATTAATTCACCTTGATCAACGGTGCTTAGGTGAATTCCAGACCCCCCTTCCTGTTCTGCCATTAATAAGGGGGTGGGGGGGGGGGGGGGGGGGGGGTCCGGAATAGTGTGGTGTGCGAAGTGGGGCCCCTCCTGTCATGTCGCCTCCTGTGGCACGTTTCCCTCTTGTCACCTGTACTCCACTCAACCGCGTGGCAGGGCCCGTTCCTATTGGCCAGTTGCTAGCCCTGTTGGTGTTTTGCGGTTGCAGAGTCGAATTATTCGACATTCCCGTAGTGCCGAGTCGCAAAATAATGAGAGGCGCCATGGTTATTTGACCTGTGATCATGACCCACGATCACATGGGAGTAGACAAAGAAATAGCTAGCTTACGCTAGGCCTCCGTAGATATTTCGGGGGCTCTGACTTTGCAGAAAATCAATGAAAAATTTGATTATGGTAGTGGGTGTGTTACACATACATATTGTACAATTAGATAGGTCAACAATCAAAGTTATTGGGGAGCTTAATAATGTATTAATAAGGTTGGAATCTAACCCAAAATTCCATCAACTTGTTGATATTATTGGAGTGGACATTCCAGAAGCAAATGGAATGGTTTTAAGCAGAGTCTGGTCAGAAAAATTGAATTTTATTTTGCTATTGATTGGTCACATTTATGGTTACTTGATAATGGATAGAAAAATAAGATTAGAGTAGATCGGGGAAGATATATGAAACATACTGTTACTAATATAAATGATCCTAATGAACCAATAATGTTTAATCAATCAATTCTAGGAAACTACAACTTAGACACATTTTTTTAAGATTTCACTGCTAAAATATATACACATGTGGAATCACACATGCAATCTGAAATCCTTTATTGCACTCAGATTGTTGAGCTTGAATGTAATATAGTAGGTAGGAAATATTCTGACTCATATGTACATAGTAATATTATTGTAAAGACTAACCTAGATGTACATACTAATCTTGATGTAAAGACTAACTTAAATGTAGGAATTGATTCCAATGTAAATACTGACATTTGGACTTTGTTCTTTGATGGATTTAAATATAATGAGGGTGCGGGTTTCGGTTGCATTCTCAAGGACCCCAAGGGTAAGAAAAATTTGATAGCTTGTAGACTTGAATTCAAATGAACAAATAATACTACTGAATATGAAGCCCTAATTCAGAGGTTGAAAAAGGTAGTTGATATGAAGGTCAACGAGTTAAAAGCTTTTGGTAATTATGAAACTATCATAATACATGTGCGTAATACTATACATTTCATTTCTATTCATATTAAACACTACCAACAAGAGGTATGGAATTTAATAAAAAACCTTGATGCTTTTAATATCAATCATATTCCTTGTTCTTTGAATTATGGTGCTGATATTTAGCTAATGTTTCTTCTAAGTTAATTCCATCAAATGTATTAATGCCTAACACTTTTTCTATGGAATTTTTATACAGGCCCTCAGTACCTGGAAATGTAACTCATTGGAGGGTTTATGAATATGATCAATATATCATCAATTTCCTAACTATGAAATACATTTTTAAATATTCAGAGATTGATGAACACTAGCATGACCGAGAATTAATTTTTCAAACATAATTTTATGCAGATCAAACAACCGGGGATAAAAGAACTCCAATGAATGTTATTCCCAAGCTTGTAGTAAGGATAGAAAAATTATATGATCTACAAGATAAATTTAAGAAAGTCACCAACTGCAAGACCAACAGTTCATATATGAAGTATGAGGTGACCAATTTGGGCACTGATAGCAATCCTCAGATTGTCAATCTTGTTACTAACTATTATACTGTAGAGAAACATGCCTTTATTGTATTATTCAGAGAATATAAGGAATTTTTTTCTTGGACACATGATGATCTCAAAACATTTGATACCAATATCATTCAACATGTCATACCAATGAAGCCTGACACCAATCCCTTTCAACAGAAGTCGAGGAAAACACATCCCAATTTAGAATTTCTAGTGAAAGGAGAACTAAATAAGTTATTGATTGCCAATAATATCTTCCCTGTTAAAAATACACAATGGATATCCAATATATTCCCTATCAGGAAGAATAACGGTGATATCAAACTATGTGTAGAATTTAGAAATTTGAATATAGCCTTTGAGAAGGACAACGATCTCGTTCCTCCTATGGAGTAGATATTACAGTGTGTCTCTAGATCTAAGATGCTATCAATCCTAGATGGTTTCTTAGGGTATAATCAAGTCCTGGTTTCCGATGATGATTAGTTTAATACTACTTTCAAGACTAAATGAGGAACATATGTCTACAGTGAAATGCCTTTTGGACTAATAAGTGTTGGAGCTACATTTTAGAGAGCTATGGACATAGCCTTCAAAGGAATAATTGGAAAGTATATTATAGTTTATTTGGATGATATTACTGTGTTGTCAAAGAATAGAAATGATCATGTACATCATCTCAGGAAAATATTTGAGAGATGTAGAAGATATTACATTTCCCCGAATCCTAAAAAATCCATTTTTGCAGTAAATGAAGGTAAACTTCTAGTATTCATTATATCTAAGGTAGGGATAATGATTGAGATAGAGAGTACATAAGCCATCTCAAATGTTGCCTTTACCCATAACAAGAAACCAATGCAATCTTTTCTTGGAAAGATCAATTTTGTGCGCATATTTGTTCCAAATTTCTCTGAAATAGTTAATCTTTTGCAGGACATGATCAAGAAAAATGCTGAATTCAAATTAGGTCCTTGGGAAAAGAAATCCTTTATGAAAATCAGATAGGAAATAGAAGAAGCACCATCTCTAGTGAGCCCTAATTTTAGTAGGGATATCATCTTATATACCTTTTCTTTTGACATTGCATTTGTAGCTGTTCTCACATAGAAAAATGATGAAGGGAATGAAATTTCCATCGCCTTCATAAGTTTAGGATTGTAGGGGTAGAGATAAACTATCCAGAAGTGGATAAACATGCCTATGCCATTTTCAAAGTAGTGAAACACTTCAAGCCTTACATTCTCAAATCCATAACCAAAGTAGCGGTGCCCTATTTTGCAGTAATAAACCTACTAGTACAAATTTAGGATCTAGGAGAGAAAAGAGATCATTAGATGACCTCCTTCCAGGAGTATGTCTTGGAGATCAAGCCTGTCAAGATAGTAAAAGGGAAAGGACACTGCAAAATTGCAGTTGAGTCAAAATGAGCATAGAATAATGAAGAGGAATTGTATGATGAAGAGACCTTAAATAAAAATGAATTTTATTACATCCTTGCTCCTACTGATTCCTGGTACTATGAGATAAAATATTTCTTGACTCATGGTAGTGCCTGTCAATATTTTGAACCCAGAAAGAGGAGATCTCTTAGACTAAAATATGCACAATATCAGCTTGTTAATTGATCCAGATTATTTTCGGCACGAAATGAGAGCGAAGATATAATAAATAAATGTACAAAGATATATCAGATATCCAATAATAAAACAGATATTTCTCAGAGATATAACCATAAACACATAGATACAATAATACACAATTTCTATTAATGAGCGAAATGTACAAAACTGTAGAAATACAGAGTGAATGACTCGCTAGAATGATGGCAAGTTATCTCTGAGAAGAGATGTGATGGATACACTCATTCACAACAAGATGATTGTTACAATGAGGCTCCAAAGGCCTTTTTAACATAAATAAAATCGAAAACCCTAACCCTGGAAGATGAAAAACCAACGGTTTTGTGGACCCCATTTTGGGTAGTTTGGTGTATCAAATTCCCAGGGGCGTAACTTTGGCATACAATCTCCATTTGGGGCACACGATAGCTCATTGGAAAGGTATCAACAAGGAGATTCATTTTGGGGGATCAATGAGAGACTTTGACTAGTATTGAGGTGCCATATCGTGAAAAATGTCGTTTAGGCCCTTAAAATGGCCCCAGAAGTTTGGAACCCGAAAAAATGCTAAAAATAGTAAGTTTCCAACAAACTATTTTGATCTAGTTGGGATAGGTGGGTGGCCACCGATATCCACCTGGATCAATCCTCCCTCCTTAGGAAGAAATGGTATCCATTGCGTTGGGTTCTTGTGGGAGAGGGGAAAGCGTTTGATGAATCTGAACCTTGGTGAGCTGCTTGCCTTGCTGGAGAAGTTGCACTGCTTAGCTTGTTGAAGACTATCATGAACTTGTTGTTGGCGGAGTTGAATCTGTTCAACCAACCTATTGTATCTTGGCTTGACTGAGAAGTGTGTAGGTACCATTGTAGGTGAAGAAACAATATCTTCTTTCTTTTCTGCAATCTACTTCTGTTGGAAATAAAGGTCTTGGGCCAAGGATGCAGTGGTTGCAGTGTCCTTCTGTTCACCTCTTGAACATATTGTGAAGAGGCTATATTTTGTAGTATGAGAGATTACCTTGCGACATTGTTTTGGTGGGACAGTAGTAAGAACTACTTCTGGTATCCTGTAGAAATGACCCCCCAGAGTAACAATGACACTACGGGGTCGAGAATCATAAATAGCATGGCTCTTCCACATCTATGGTTGGCCCAAAAGAACATCACAAACATCCAACGGGGAAAAATCACATAATACCTCATCCTTGAAGGGCTGGATGCCGTATAATAATCGTCACTATTGCCTGACACAAATATTTCGTCTCTAGCGAAGCCACCCAATGTTGTATGGCTGCGGGTGTTGTGTTGTCGACAATCCCAACTGTTTGACGACCTCTGCTGACATGAGGTTCTTCTGACTTCTCCTATAAACAATGAAATGAAATGGGGTCCCCTTCACCCACATTTGTGAATGGAAGAGGGGCTCCCCCTCTTTAGGATCTGCTGGTTCTTTTGGTTGAATTTTTACGGTCACGAAAATAGCAGTGGGGTCTGTGTCGATGATCCGTCTTCTCCCATTATTTTCTGAATCAGATTTTGAATCAGGGTTCGACTCCTTTTATTTGATATCGACCACCAATGATTGTTTTGAGTGACATTCATTAGCGTTGTGTCAAAGGATTTTGTGGAAATCACACCACTTTCTAGTGTCCTTCTTCGTCTTTCTGTGTCCCTTCTTTTCGTGTGGCTTGGATTGGTTTTCAGGACGTTGTTTGTTAGGGACGTATTTATCATACTTTGTTTGTTGCGTATTTGCAGACCCGAACTCCCGTTTGTTTTGGTGCCTAAATTTATGCTCGATTTTGACAACATATCGATAGGCATCTCCCATTGATGAGATGTCTAGGAAATCCATTTCGGTTTGGATGTACCTATGTATATCCCCATGGTATTTAAGAACCACATGCCGCTCAGAGTCTTTGATACCCAACTTGGTGCGCAAGGTATGGACAATATTTGTGAAATCTGACACTGTTTGGCCCCTCTCTTGTTGCAGTGTGGTCCATCTCATGTACTGGTCATCATAGTTACCAACATGGTAATATTGTTCCTTGACCACATCCACAAAAAAATCCCAAGTGGGCTCGGTCCCATATATTCCAGACTCCTCTATGGAAATTTTCTCCCAGTAAGTTTCCCACCAATGTTTGACATGGGGGACAGCCTTAAGGAGTGAGAAGGTGACCTTTTCCTTGTCGAAAAAATTGTGAACATAGAAATAACCTTATAGCATATTTAACCATTTTTCTAGGGCATCCGCATCTATTTGACCTTCAAATACAGGAATATCAAAATTGACTTGTAACTTGAAAGGAGAAGTGCTTCCAAAGTGGCTGATTGATGAAGAAGTGCATGCTGTTATTGACAGGTGTTGAAGGATGTGGGAAAAATTCTCCATCATTTTGTCCCTCTATTGAGTGAGATCTTGCTCAAGCAACATATTGATAAAATATTTTTCTTCATCGTTTTTCTTTTATTTTTCCATGGAGGGTTTCTTGGGCGTGCGAGAGTGATTGTCCTCAAGAGAGACAAGCTTGATACCCAAATTGTTATACTCGGACCGCGTCGTGGACATGCACTGAAAAACGATCAACAACAACCTGCTCTGATACCACTGATCTAGATTATTTTCAACACAAAATGAGAGTAGAGATATAATAAATAAATGTACAGAGATATATCAGATATCCAATAATATAATGAATATTTATCAGAGATATAACCATAAACACAGAGATACAGTAATACACAATTTCTATTAATGAGCGAAATGTACAAAACTATAGAAATACAGAGTGAAAGACTCACTAGAATGGTGGAATCTTATCTCTGAGAAGAGATGTGATGGCTACACTCATTCACAAGAAGATGATTGTTACAATAAGGCTCCAAAGGCCTTTTTGACATAAATAAAATCCAAAGCCTTAACCCTGGAAGATGAAAATCCAATAGTTTTGTGGACCCCGTTTTTGGTAGTTTGGTGTATCAACTTCCCTGAGGTGTAACTTTGGCATACAAACTCTGTTTGGGGCGCACGATAGCTAGTTGGAAAGGTATCAATGATGAGATTCATTTTGGGGACTCACTGAGAACATTTTAAATATAATGGGGTTCTCGATCGTGAAAAAACGTTGTTTAGGCCCTCAAAATGGCCTCAGAAGTTTGAGACCTGAAAAACTGCTAAAAATAGTAAGTTTCCAACAAACTGTTTTGAGCCAGTTGGAATAGGTGGGTGGCCACTGATATCCACCTGGATCATTAATGGAATTATTTTTAGAAGGAATTATGATAATGTTTTTTTGAGATGTCTTGAAAAGTATGATGCAAAAAAGGTTCTATAAGAACTACATGATGGTCCTGTTGGTGGAAATTTTGGAGGGGAAACCACAACACACAAAATTATCAGGGTAGGATATAATTGGCCTGCAATGTCCAAGGATGCCCATACATATGCTGAGAAATGTGAAGTGTGTCAAAAGTCAAATGGAAGGGAAAATAAACCTACATTCCCTTTATAACTTGTCTTAGCTGATAGTCATTTTCAATAGTAGGGTTTAAACATCATTGGGGAGATCAATCCCAATTCATCTTATATACACAAATATATCTTGACTGCAACTGATTACTTCACCAGATGGACTAAAGCAGTGCCATTAAAAAATGTAAACGAGAATAGGGTGATTTCTTTCCTTGAATCAAACATAATTACTAGGTTTTGTGTTGCTCAGTCTTTAGTTTTTGATAATGCAAAATACTTGTCATCACTAAAATTGATTGAATTCACATTTGAAAAGGATACTAAAATTAAATATACAACCAATTACTACCCCCAGGTAAATGGTTTGGCAGAGTCCATTAATTAAAAAATGATAAGAATCCTTAAGAAAACTGTAACTGACCATCAGAAGAGTTGGCATCTAGCTTTACTAAATTCTCTATGGGCCAACCGAGTAACTCTAAAAGAATCCTTTGGGAATTATCCTTTCTTCCTATCATATGGGAAATAATCTATTTTACTTACCCATATCTTCTTTCGTTCCATGTGACTATCTGAGTCTCCCCAAGAATAAAATTGCCCGGTTATGCAACACAGATTAAACACTCTCCTTAAGCTAGAGGAAGAAAGAGAAAGAGACAAGAAAAAGATAGACCAATATCAAGAGCTAGTCAAACACTGGTTCGATAAAAGATCTGTCAACATTAAGGAATTCCAGGTTGGAGACCTAGTTCTCAAGTGGGACAAAGCCAATGAAATTAAAGAAAAACATACTAAGTTTCAACAGTTATGTCTTGGTCCATAAAAATTGGGTCTGGTACTTTCAAACTCAAAACTTTGGAAGGAGATATTGAGGAGCTCCCCATTAATGGAAAAATCCTCAAGAACTATTTTTCATGATCACCCATGGTGATGTAGTTTTGTATATAGAAGCCTTTATTTCATATTGTTTCTTTTGATAATTCTTTATTTTTTTTAAGAATGCCTCTATACAATTTTTACTTTTATTTGCCTTATGTCTTTTGGACTAATTTTAAAAGTGATTTCCTTGTGTTAAATCTTCACCAACCCCTATTGAGCTTGATTATATATTGATGGAAATGGAGATTATTCAATGTGAGAAGGATAACATAATTTCTTCTATTAAACAATATTAAATATTCTTGAAACTATGGGATATATTCTCTATAATAGAATGTGGAATCAAGGGATCATGGTCAAACAATAGAAACCTGGAGATGAACATATCTTTTACAGTCCTGATAAACTCTCAATTTATACATTGGAGAAACCACAAAAAAAAGTTGGAGGTGAACATGGCATTCTCTTTCCCATGGTGGTACTCTCATAATAAGCTTTAGGAGGTTGAAAACACCTTAAAGGTATGGAAAGTACAAGTAAACCCGTCGAGGCTATGAACGCTCGTTGGCAGTGGGGCTATGCTTGTATGATACCGATGAAACTTTATGGGGGCTATGGACGTTCACTGGAAGTGAATCAATACCTAGAAAAGAGAGATAGGGAACAAACATATGCATACAATCAATTACATAAAGTCCCTTTGTGGCATCATACCCTCACAAGGATCATATGTAGGATTAAGCTTTAATCAATTAACCCCATATATTGGCTTGCAGATAATGCTCATAAGACTATCTAGAAGTTATTATGATGTGTTATATTTTTTATAAGAAAATCTTATTGATGTGGAACCCATGGTACAAGTGAAAATCACATTCTCTTGAAAACTTCATCTTTTATATCCTAATATAATATGTAAATTTTATGAAGGAAAGAGATAACTAGTTCATCCCAGTGCATCACCAATTGTTGTACATACAACAAATCCCATTGAATTTTTCTATTATGGGGATATTGAATGCCCCTGTCACAACAAAATTTTACAACAACTATGAAAGAGAAGGGTAGTTCTTCAGATCTAATGGTTATGTATGATAATTTTAAGAAGAAGAAAGATTTAATCACCTTGGATTTCATTCTTTGCTATGGAGTTGTTGTGTGATAGTGGTTTCTAATTAGACATCAATTGATATCAACTTTGTTTTCTTTCAGGATAATTTTGAATGAAATTGGTTTGTTTTATTTGAGTGTTATGCACATTGTGGACTAATGTCTTAACACTTGCATTTGATTGGCTTGTGGGATTTTTCCTTTCCAGGCTTGCAGAATCATAATTAACCATGTTCATAAGTTCTTCGCAGGTTGCAAGCTACAAGCATTGCAGGATAATTCTCGCGGGTGTTTCTCATCAGGATAGAATTCTGCACTAATACATATCAACTCGCAGATCGCAAGCCTCGTGGGATAATCCTCGTGGGATTTTCCTATCAGGATACATTTTGGCATGGTTGTGTATTTTCCCGCAGTGCGCGACCTGCAAGCTTAAAGAGATCACATTTTATGGTATAATGCACCCATTTATTTGTCTCGAGACCTGTTCCCCGCAAGCGTATCAGATTTAAATTACAGTCTTTCCTGGTTGAGGCTACGTAATTACATGGAAACTTAACCTTCCCGCAAGACTTTGTACTGTAATCCTTGCGAGATACTCCTCGAGGGATTTTCCTGTCAAGGTAGTATTTTAACATTATGAAAATATTCTCGTGTTTGTTGTATTTTCTATGTTTTCTGTGAAATCCTCACTTCATTTAAACTACTCAGGTTCACAGAATTAGAAATGTCGAAAGTTCAAGGACGTCAATGAAGACCTCTGCCTCTTAGTGCCACAACCCAAGTAAATAGATTAGAAACCCTCGTAATATTAGACACCAATCATTTTAATGGTATTCGAGGATGCCTCACATGGAATGATATATATCTAATGCTCAACAATGGATATTTTCCAGAAGATGATCTGGACATCAATGTATACAAGAACATCAAAAGGAGTGGTCTATTTGCGATCGTTGCCTGAATTGTACTTATGCCATATGACGAGGTGACCCGGTGGGAATACACACACTTAGATGCAAATAACAAAATGATTGTATTTTTTTTTTTAATAGAAATAGATATTTTGTATATTATCAAAAGTTGCCCATATTACAAAAAAGAGCAGGCTGTAGCTCTATTGTTCTACTAGTACTGTGATTACAGACAGGCTTTTTTGTGCCAGAGTGGAGAATGGCCATTGTGATATATGCACTACAAACTTTCCATGTGAAGATGGCTACGAAACTATGCAGAAAAAACTGAAATTTGCAATTCATGGAGAACCTAGACTAAGGGTGGGAAGGGCCTGGCTCGTCCCGATATGGCGTGTGGTTCTCCTCTGCTTGGGCCGCTTCCCCTTGTTGCTGAGCTTGATTTTCTCCTTCCCAGACGTGATCGGAGAATCCTGGAGCCATTAGAACATGCTGGTCGTTGCTGGTCACCGAATAAATGGAGGAGGGGATCCAGGATTCATCCATGCCTGTTGAGCGGGCATGCTACTGGGGGTTGCCTGGACGTTGATTGAGTTCTCCGATCTGCCTCATGTTACGGTTGACTCCTCTGAGCACAATAGCTAGTTCCTGGTTGTGTCTGAGCTCCAGTCTCTGCATTTGATTTTGAACCTCTGCCACATTATCCCGAATTGCTCGGTTTTCTTGTTGCAATTCCCTGTGTCTGGATTCTGAGCGATCCTCCATTCGCCTGCACTCGACCTGCAGACCTTGAAATTGATCCCGCACATCTTCCAGGGCGCAGGCTGGGCAAGTGCAAGGGTCTCTGGACCTACGATGCATGGTGGTGCGGTGGGCAAGGAGGGTGCAGAGAAAATTCAGAGGGTTGTCGAGGGAGGAGTATAGAGGGAGGAATTCAGAGCCATGAGGGCAACTGTGCTTGACAGATGAACGAAGTAGGAGAACATCACTAGAGAGGGGCCTCAATAGGCCGCTATAAGAAGGAGAATTCATCATTACCCACGAGCGAGAGAGATGAATCAATTGGTGCGAGAGTCAGACTGACGCAGGGTGAGTGAAGTTGGTCGTCCGAAGCTTGAAGCAAAGAGCCAGATTATATAGACGGCTCATGCGAGGGGAGGGGGAAGGGATGGGCGCGGGAAGGCAAGGCGTGGGGGGGGAGGGTGAGACACGTGATGTCACGTGCCTGAGGGGGGAGTGGACAGAACGTGGGAGGGGGAGCGGGAGGGGGATGTCTCAAGAATCGAGGTCGAGGGTGAGCAGGATGGGGTAGGAGGGGGGTGAGCCTAGTTCTTGTTGTTGAGGGGGGGACAAAGGGGCGAGTGGGCCTAAGGTAACCAAACATTAGAAGAGATTTGATTGATGAGAAGGCGGCTCTGTTCCAGGGTCTTAGCAGTTTTCGCCATTACATATGCCTCTGTATTTTTCTTTAGCAAAATGTGGAAGAAGGTCAAGCGTGCAAAATGTTTTCTTGAGCGAGTTGATAGCTGAGGATGTGCTTTGGAGCAGGGCTTTTTTCAGCCTGGGCATACCGCGAAGTTCCTTTATGATGATTTCAGAGTCCCCCAACACTGTTAGAGTTTGTATATTTAGGTCCTGGGCTAGCTTGAATCCCTTATAGGATGCGAGGAACTCTGCTTTATTGTTTGATGTCTTCCCCAATCCCCAGGCGTAATTGATTATTTTTTTCCCCTCGAAAGAAAAAAATGATTGTTAATAAAACATGAAACCCAATAGCCTCATTGATAACAAACAATATTCACTAGATGTATCAATAACTAGTGCCAATTTTTTTCCCTCGACAAGATGTTCATGGATGCATTCACTTAGCAGAATACTAAGGTGGTAGAAATCGTTCAGGAATGGTGGGAAGAGGACAGATCCTTTGTTATCAAACTCAACAGGGTATACAACACTCAGTATTTCAAGGCACCATATCAACTCCTTGCGGCCATGATCTGCAAGCTCTATGGGGAGGAGACCAATGCCCACTTCAATCTTGAATGGAAACCTATTGCACATAGTGTAGTAGAAGCAGGACAAATTTTCAATTAGGCATATATCCTTTCAAACAACATCTTCCAGAATGATCAAGAAGTCTGCACAAATAAAAACTAATTTTTTATATGTTAGCCTTTTTAATAGATGCAATTTGTGCTTTTGTCCCCTTTCTTGAAATGAATTGGAATTGGAACCTTGATTTGCCTCCCATCCATGTATATTTCTAAGAGTTATGGGAAATTAATTTCAAGGGATTTCATTGTTTTATAGCCCCATTATTTCAGATTATTTTTGGCCAACCACTTTGGAGGTTATCATCAGAATCCCTTGAAACCCTAAGGGAAATTGGATATTGGTATATGGAAATACACTCACATATTATATTTTTTGGTTACTCTGCCCCATCCCACCTGTTATCTAGATATGTTCTCAGATAATGTCTTAGGCAGGGAGATAACATATCAAACAATGGAGGCATATATTACTACATCTCTATCTGCAGGTAATAAAATAATTTGGCCCAGATTCCCTATTAAATTAGGAAAATTTTCATTGTTCAATGTACCACATGCAAGAAAGGAAGAAACCACCTTGAAGGAGATAATATTGTGTACATGAGTAGAAAAATGACATGATCCTAGAGGGGTAATATTCAACCACTTCAAAATCTTAGGGATGATACTCCCTTTCCAGCATGAACACAATGAAGAAGAATTCATCTCCCAAGGTGTTAGATTCTTTGAAGAAGTACTAACTCGCTTACAAGGTACACAAAAAATTTAAATATTCTTGGATGAACAAGAGACAAAGAAAGTCTTGTTCCAAGAACAAAGAAAAAAACTAATAGACAATACTTAAGAACAAATAAGGGATAAAAAAAGGCCCAACAACAAAAGAATGAAGAAAGGATCAAAATAGTTGTAGAGTTGGAAGAGAAGCTGAGAAGGGAAGAGAAACATAAACAAGAAGAGGCAAGACTCAAAGCAAAGGAAGAACAAAGAAAAACTGAATAAGCAACACACAAAGTTGCAAAGGAGGAAAAACATAAAGCAGAGGAAGAGAAAAGAAAGAGGAAAGAAATGAATCCAAAATTAAGGATGCAATAGAGAAAAAATAGGAAGAGGAAGAGAAACAAAAAAAAAACCCAGAGGAAGCATCCTACAAGGATGCAGAAGAAGAAAAAAAGAAGAAAGGAAGAAGAGGAGAAGAAGAAACAAGAAGGAAAGTAGATGAAGAAGCTAAGGCTGAGAACATTAGATTGTAGAAGTTGGAAGAAGACAAAGGTAAAGGCTCTAGTCCTAGCATAACAAAGGGGATATCATTACTTACTTCTCACACAAACCCTGGAACTCCAATTAGTACAATATCACCTCACTTTTCCCATTCCTGATTACAATTGATAGACTTTGACGATGTTGTGGTACCACTAGGGAAGTATTACTTTTGTAATTCTAAAAAAGGAATCACCAAGAGAGAAACAAATAGGTAAATAATAGAGGAAACATCCAGTCAGGAAACCCATGGGAAATCTATTGTTTGGAACCTGACTAAATATGACCCCTAGAAAGAAGAAAACGAGACAACATTTGCATTAAGTTCATTTGCATGAGCCAATACTATCATTGTGAATGAGCTCAATGCTCTTCTTTAGACCTATAAAGTAAGAGTGTAAACTCTTGAACAATAGAGTCAACAACATAAGGGTCAATTGGAAAGTGAATTCAAGACACTGATAGATTAAAAGGATCAACTTCATAAAGTTGAAATATAAAATTTCAAATAGATACATGTACAGGAAATAAGGAAATTTACAACATAAAATCAAGAAAGAACCAGTATTTCTGAACAACAAAAGCATAGACTCTTAGAAATAAGAGACACAATAAAAAGATTAGAAAAACAACTGAAATAAAGAAACAAGGTAAACAATCTCCTTGAGGTTGTTAGAGAAGAAGCTATAGTGGAAAACAAAGAGTTGAGGGAAGCCCATAAAAACTTCTTCACTGAGTTGAATGACATCTGGGATTACCAAGAAGAGGTCATCAGGTTATCTGATCAGTTGGATGAGCTTAAAAGCCAATATGTTGATACAGAGCATGCATTTGATAGGAAAATGCATTCGCAAGGTATACAGGAGGAGGACCCTACAAAACTATTCAGTTTCACCAAAACACTCAAATTTTGATAGATAGCTGGAAAAACTCCTACCAGGATGTTAAAGAAACCATAAGCAACACCAACAAAGATTTTGCTAGAATGTGGAATTATGTTGATGAGCTACTAGAATTATTTAAAATGCCACTCATGGATGAGCTAGCCTAAGAAGGTCCTAGAAAGATGAGGATAGTAGAGGTAGAGGAGAATAGTGATAACAACAAGCATGCCATTGAACAACTCACATAGATCAACAAAGAAGTTTTGAGTTAGTACTTGATCCAAACCACCAAATATGTGTTAAATGTAAATGATTTTCTGAATAAAATTCACAACAATCTCAAGAGAGAAGTTACTGACTGAGTATATGACAATGAGCTGGAGTGGGAGAAGGTGAAGCTAAACTAACTAGAAGAAATAACCAAAGCATATGACTCTAGGGTTACATATGTCGAAGACATGGCTTCAAAGAAGTCTATATGATTTTGTATAATGTACATTTCTTTACAAAATTGCATTTGAATTGTATATATGATAGATGTATTAGAAACATAGAATTTTAACTGTCATCTTTCCATTCACGAAATGGAAAGAGACTCTCTTATTCTATAAAAGAGAGCCCCAAGGGAGAGATAGGGAATTTTCCCCTGTATGACATTTGATGCTAGTATTATCTCTCATGAAATAAAGAGCAGAATACATTTTTTGAACCATGAATGTTTCACCTATGTATGGGACTATTCTACATATGCTTTTGATTTATAGGTTATTTGAATACTGCTTCATATGAACTATTTATGTGTGTGTTATTTAAAAAACTTATTCGTTTGTGGTTACTCATGGATGTACTGATGGTGTGGTAGGTGTAATCTATAACCATTTATGTTTATATCTGTTACATTATCGTTTTCACGTATTGATGTTTGTCATGAACTATTTTTGCAACCGGTAATATTATTTGATGTTGTGTCTATTTTCCTTAGAACACTCTTGATCATGATAGGCTAGAAATAAAGTAGAATATATAGTTTTAAGTTTGTTTAAAGTAGTTAAATTTAGTTTTAACAAGAGTTCTTTGGAGAATTTTTTTTCCTCATTTATGTAATGTAAATTATTAAGTGGAAATCAGGCCCACACAATAGTCAGAATTTTCCATCCCAAATGAGAGTGAGTCTAATTAGGACTGGCCATCGAGAATTTTCCCTTACTTGCTTGACAGGCCATTTGGACCCATCAACACTTATCCCTATGAATTTTCACCCTTAGGGATGCTATAGAATGAGGTTCAAAACAACAACATAAAGAGTACAATGTTTCACTTCCAAATGACCCAAACTTCTTCGTAATTCAAGGAGAAAAGATACCAAACCAAAGGGATAAGTTTGAACCCTTTTAGGGAAACTTATCAACCAATAAACATATATGAAAAATTTATTTTACAATAGTAATAATACCATTCCAACAACCAGATGAAAACAATAAAATAACCCCCTTGTATTATTCACACAGATGTTGAATCACTTAACAATAGTCCTTTTATTTATGTCAAATCAACAAGACATAGATATCTATAAATAACAATGCATAGATAACATATATAGCTGAAAACCAAATCTTGAAATTGCATAATTTTTGGAGAGTTGAAAACTTCATTAATGTGTTCAAAATCAAGTACATGTACATACCATAACCTTCTCTCAAGGCTAGTTCAATTTCTCTTAGCTCTGTGAACCATATCTAATGCAAATCGATAAAACCTTAGCAACCAAAAAGATCCAATGTGCAAGAATCACTCCAACACATCCTTTAAGGAAATATGTCCTCTCCTCTTCTGCTTTTTCACAATTCCACTGTAGGGTTTTATAACAAACCCTAATCTCCAATCTCTTGGTGGGAAACCCTAACCCTAGACCTCCAAGACGCTCCAAGATACTCCAATAAGACTAAGAAACCTAAATTACTTAAGAGAGAGGGAGAGAGAGATATCAAGCACATGTAAAGACTCTAAAGAGAGAGAGAGAAGATAGTACAAACTCTTCTCTAGGTCACATCTCATCACAAGGGTGAATGCAAGTGAGTAGATGAACATATTGATGAATAGAAAGACTCTATCCTTTCTCTATTTCTATGAGAAGTAAGGAAAGAAAATAACACAATGTGGACCCTTACAAGGAACCTATAATGGGCACTTGTAGGCCAACACAAGCGAGACACTACACTATAAAGTACATGTGTCATGCTCCAAGGTGATGTCATGCAAAGTAATTGCTCCAAGGAGATGTCAGTACACAAGTTAAGTCCACATCCTTCCATCACAAGCCTCTGCGAACTCCATTGCTCCTCCTAATAAATGTACTCCACTGGGTTAGCTACCCCTACAAGCATAATGTCGAAGCCCCAATAATCCATGAACCATCTCTAATCCTTTGAACAAGATTCCAAGCTACCACATGCAAACTAGGGCTCGATTCCTTCCTCCAAGTTTCATAATACTCCTCATCTTATGTAGGATGATTTCCAAGCAAGTGGATCCTTCATGGGGCCCTAATGAAGGGAATCCACCCAACTATCAATAGAACTCTGATGCCTAAGGGAAGAACACTAAGATACCAACCATTTGAGGTCAAGCATCCAATAAACAAGCTATCTCAATTGTGAAAATCCATCAAGGACCATCTCTCATGTTCCAATCCATCTCAAACCATCTAGTGGATGAACGCACACTATGTACCTAAAATCTCATGAAGCACCCTAAGCATGGTGCAAAGAATTTCAATGTAACCTTGAAATTTAACAACATGTAAGTAAATATCATATCAAATAGGTTTAATGTAATACATATTCCTACTATCATTTCTGATAAGGTCAATAAAGTTTTTGTATGTACCACTAAGCCATGAAAATGCTAAAAAGTGTAAGGTTGTTTGTTTCCCTTACTGCTCGATTCATGAATATTATTTTCTTTTGAAATCCCTAAGTTTCACCCTTGTGTAAAGTGAAGATTGAGTGATACTTTACATTAAGGATTTTCCATCTCAATATCTCTATATAACTTGATTCACAGTGATGAATTCTTTGCATCATTTCCATCATTAGTGTGTTATTCATTATCCATCTTGAGCAACTTGACCATAAGATCACTTGAAGCATAAAATAGTTTTAGCACTTACAACATAGGTGTGCAGTGCAATATTTTAACTTTCAATCATTAACATGCATGCATCGTTTGGCTTTTGCATGACTAGTTTAGTGGATATGAAGTTTCACATCCAGTCATAAGACTTGTATTGAGACCTTATTAGGTAATCTATGGGACCTAATTATACATTCTATAATGCATGCTCACATTTCAAAAGTTTAATGTTGTTTGCATTCATTTCTAAAAGTTTGTCCTTATCGACTCTTATTTGCAAGTGAAGATGCTAGTCTTATTTATGGTCATTTAGAAGAAATAGACCAGATAATAAATTGATTGAAGTAATCAGATAGGAAAAATGTTGTATGGTCCATCTAGTTATACACACAAATAAAGTGTAACTTATGGTCTCTTTAATTCCTTTTATTGTCCTATTTAAGATTGGTGGTGGTCATTTCCTCTTTAAGATGGTATAGAACATACAATTCAAAGGAGTGCTACCTATGCAAAAGGAAATAACTTTACAATTTTGAATAGAAAACTTGAACAAGTGGTTGTTGTAATTTGAACCTAGCTTTCTTGGCAAAATATTTGCAATTTTTATATCATGATATTCCATGCAATGAAATATAATTTTGATGTTCATCCATGATATTGGCCAATGATATTGTGACATTAGCATCAATATGTTGTTACGTAAGCAAAAGGAAATAACTTCACATTTGAAGAGAAAAATTGAATGAGGGTTTGGTGTGATTTGACACTAGATTTCACAGCAAAACACATGCAATTTTTGTCTTGTGCTTTTCCATATAATGCAAATAATGTGTCATTGTGCATCCATGGTATGGGCCAATAAGACCATAACATTAGTGTCATAGGTTTGGGAAAATCGTCCTTGTGAAAAATAAAAATTTTGAATATGATATTTATGACTAATATTGATCAATATATCATAATCTATTAGCACTACTTTCATTTAATCTATGATGATTTTAGTCTACCTTCACTTTTCACAAAGACTCCAAAATTGTTAAAGCATAAACATGGCATTTTTTTTGAACTCCAAAACTATCGAATGCCACACATTTTTTTTATAGAGCACACAATTGCTGATAACCATAGATGTCAATATGAGCTTATCATATTTTGTGGGCCATTATGTTGTATATGTTTTATGATTTTTTTAATAGAAATGATTATGTTTGTATTAAAGTATGGTTGTGGTCGGACCATCTAGCCAAATAATATGAAATTCATAGAGTTCAACAACCAATGTAACTAAATTGTTTCTCAAGAAACCAACATTACCGACTATTCTTTGCCCTAATGCTAATATTTTATATCTAATGCTAATTATTCGATAAGTATAGAGCCAATCATGTTGTCCTAACAAAAATAATACTTTCCAAAAAATAACAAAACTCCGAAAATCAAAGTGCTTTCTTGCTAGGGGACTCAATTTTGCTACCAACCTTGGAATATAAGATTATATAGGATTGATTATTTGCTTGCAATGAGTCTTGATGCACTATTTATTCCCCCTTTTCCATCATTTTTTTGAGGCCAAAAGATCCCACAAAAAGTGAAGGAGAAGCCATATATTAATTCAACTCAAATGTTGCTCTTTTCTCCAATTCCAATGGAGCAGTTCTTTCCTGTAGCATGCCCATTCTTCCACTCCTTTCTTCACACCTTAGTGTATTGTTTATTATGTTGATTTCAATTTGACTTTGTTGGAATTTAACTAATTCCACCTAGATATTGATACTTCTAATGTACCTCCACATTGCTTGCGCACACATTGTTGTCCTCATTTCCCACTCTTTCCTCCAGCCTTCCCACTTTTGTGCACACAAGGAGAGAAACAATATTGAGCTTCCTCTATGTTCCTTTCACACCTTTGGATGAATCTACAAAAATTAGACCTATCACATATGGCACATCAAGCTAAGTGGCTATGTGGATGAGGATTTGACATGGTCCAATTCTTTAGATTTTCTTTCTAATTGTGGAATCGAACCAGTATTTTCTTCTCGTTGAAATGTATTCCAATACTTTAATACATAGACCCATTGTGTAAGAAGCCATTCCATAGATCCATAGATCTGTAGATGTTTCAACACCCAGAGTCCTCACTCAAGTGGTCGAGGGATGAATCAAGCAATCTCTAGGGGTGTTCTAGACTCCTACTCCATATCACAAGGAGGGAAAAAAGAGGTAAATCGATGGTGTCTTCTAATAGGTTTAAGGAGTTATACCACACATTGCACACGACCATCACATATTCACTTGTATGAATTCAATCCAAGCGACGCCTACAAAGGTTTGTGTCATGGAATGGGGGAGACAATGGTCTTTAATGTCCAAGTATTGTCTATAGTTTTTGGTTGCCACTTCAATGAATCCGTGACTCTTAACCTTAGTGCTTTGTATGACATAAGTATCATGGAAGGTGGCATGCTATATCCCCCCTTAATTTATTCTTAGCGATCCTAAACGGAGATTGTCTACTTTGTTATATTTTTTGTTTGCAAGGATGTTGTGTGTTAGATACTGATAGAAATCAATGGAGTTGAATCTTCCTGTTAGCTTTTGAGCTCTGGTAATTAGCCTTCTTAACCAAAGTTCTTGAGGTGAATAGAGGTAGTACATGTTCTAGATAATTATGATAGAATCCTGAATCACTGAGACCTTCCTTATTTCATTTTGTTTCATAATTTGTATACCTTGAATTAAGGCTAGAGATTCTGCACAATTGTTAAATTCACCCTTTTTTGAAACATTAATAAAAAAATCTATCCTTTGTTTAGAGAACATTAGAAAGCATACATAATACTTCTCACATAAAATTATATGAAATAGAATCGTTTGCAATCAATATCAAATTATTTAGAGAATGTGATTGATTCTAGCATTTTATCTTTCTATGTTCTATTACTCGATCATTGCAAATAATCTCAGAGAGCAATGATTGAGATCTTACTACAAACTAGTATTTTAATGTAAGCATAGGATTTAAGTAGACAATGCCTTATGGTACATGTATGATTAGTTTTTTGACCACCTATTAACAAGAACAAATAACAAATGTTCATTCATGTTGATTATTGGTTCTTATTTGATAATTATGAATAATTCATCACTGCGATCTTTTGAACAACTAATTGGCATCATATGAGAAAAGTGTTGAATACATGATTGAAATTATAAAATCACACAAGCATTCATAAGCTATGCGATGGACTTTGAATCACTGATAAGCTCAAATATTTGCAATAAACATCAATATTTCATAGGTCTAAGTAAATATTATAAACATTATGTTTCGATGTATCTATATTCTAATATCTAGTCTCTAATTAGATGACGGTTCTCAATGATACAACTTTATCAGTGAAAAACTCAATGATTTCCAATCATCAAGAACAAAATTGCATCGATATATGAACACCATAGAAATATTAAGTATCAATGTGCTTATATTCTATTGTCCAAGATACAATTTGATTGAGGAATTCATTCATACAACCATATGAATTATACTATCGATGATTTACTATACAGAAGAACAAATGTTCATGGATATATGAAATTTATACAAATAATAAGTTTTGATGTATTTATGTAATAATATCTATAATATAATTCGATAGAGAAACATAATCATATGTTCATATGATTGAGAATCCCAACAATATCCTCTCAACAATGACCAACTTGCATAAATCTACACACAATACAAATATTAGGTTTAAGTGTGTTTATTTCTAATATGCAATACATAATTTTGTGATATCATTGTATGATCAAGAAGCTTAAGGATTTCCTATCAAGAAGGACAAACATGCATAGACCTACAAAATCATATAAATATTACGTACTAATGTCTCAATTCCAATATGTATTGCATAGTTTAATTGAGATATGCAAACATAGGGTCATATGATTCCAATATCTATTATGTAGTTTAATTGAGAAATTCAAACATAGGGTCATATAATTGAGAGTCTTAAGAATTTCCCATGAACAAAAACAAACATGTATAGATTTGGAAATTTATAAAACTATTAAATTTCAATGTGTCTATAATTTAATACAAAGATTTTGATTTAGCTAAGGCATTCCAACATTCTTATGACTAAAAACCTCAAGAATTTCCTATCAATGAGAACAAACATGTGTAGATGTAAGGAATTAATAGAGACAATATGTATCAATGTGCCAATTTTATAATGTTGAGTATATAAATCGAAGAAGGATTTCAATCATATAACTCATAACATCAAAGACCTAAAAACAAACTTGCATAGATATACACAAATTATAGAAAGATTGAATATCTACGTGTCTATATAATAATATCAAAAGGCTAATTTGATTGAGAAAGTTTGACATATAATCATAATCATTTTCTATCAAAAAGAATAATTGTATATATTATTAAAAAAATTACAAAATATTTTATTTTTTGATTTTATATTCTAATATCTTGTATCTATTTTGATTAAAAAGATAAATTATGATGATGATGATGGTGGTGGTTAATGTCCATCGAGACCAAAATTGGTCTATCAGACCTTAAGAAAGGTAAGAGATTACTTGGATTTCTTTAAAATGTTATTTTGATGCTCGAAAAGCATTAGGAGAAGTGTTCCAAGGTCACTATAGCCTTGATGACTTAGAAGGTTAGGAAGATCAGTGTTGTAACAAAAATTTGAAATTGAGATCTAATTTGGGTATATGCAGGGAATTCTAGGAGAAAGTGATTTTCATATTCAACCCTCTTGGTGTCACAAAGGTGAAAAATTATTTCATGCCATGGTGTTTTGGGAACTGTCCAATGCCAAATTTCACTATGCAACTCATGAGAATTAGTTCTTATTTTAGCAATATTGATTCTCTTCTTTACGCTAGTCAAAATAGAGAGACACTTTTGATCTTCAAGATTAGGGTTAACCACCTCCTTATACTATCTTAATTTTATTTTATCCTCTAATTATTTATCGCACCATATATTCTCCTTAAATTTAGCTTTACTAATATTTTTAATATCATCAATATTCTGCAAAATAACTTCTTTTATTCCCCAATGATTTAGCCAAGACTAGGTATCATTATGCCATCCCCGCTTGAGCCGTTCGTGAATTTGGATAGAGTCTTAAGCAATTTTGGGGAGCCTCTTGTCATCCATGTTGTTTATCTTATTCTTGTACATTAAGTACCTAATCATAACTGTGCTCTGAATGGGGGAAAGGCTCGATTCTATAAGGAGGACATAATATGGTGTATTGCCTTTAATTTTGAGATTATAAGTTATAATTATTTTTTGGATTTGATCTATCTTTATCTACGATTACCGAGAGATACTGCATCCTGTAACATACCCACTATGGCATAATATATTTTTCGCCTTTTTCTCGAGGGACAGAATCCCCGAAGTCCTATGGGGCCTAGCACAGGCTAGCTCTTCCCTTGTCCACCTCCATGTGATCGTTGGTTACGACCATAGGCCAAACAAACTAGGCGCCTTTTTGCATTTCACGACTCAACGATACAGACGCGTCAAGTATTTCGACTCTGCAAACCCCAAAACCTGATATCTCACCTTCGAGGAGATCGACAACTGCGAGTCTCCCCCTACTCCGACGGTCCTGGTCATATCGGGATTTTGGTAACCGGGAGTTCGTAAAGAAAGAGAGTCGAGCCTTTCGAATCTTCAAACCCCGAAACACGATATAGGTCAACGGGGTGTTGACTCCTTCCCTGTGACGAGAACACGCCACCTATCACCTCTACATGACCCTTGTTCTGGGATGTACCACTTGTCATCCACGTGGCTCCTACATCTGGGGTGTGCCACCTGTTCGCCCGAGCCGTCAGATTTCGGGACTCAAGAGAAAAACGAACTGTCGTCCCCTTCTCTCTACAAACCCCGAATTCCGATACACGGTTTCTTGTACGAGATCCAACGATCCCCGATGGTTTGGATCCAACGGTCCAGATTCTTTCAGAGTTTTCACCGAACTCGGGTTGCTTGCCACGTGTCTCCTCTGATGGACGGTCCAGACCCTTTCAAGACTCCTCCTTTCTACCACAGAGCGCATCGAGATTTCGGGTACCAGGATTTTGCGACTTGCGAAAACGAGGGATCTTGCCCTTGGGTTTCTTGGGTGCCCAAATGCCGATCGACAACCATGTGTCCTCTACAATGGGATGGTCCAGGTAACTCTCCTGGATCTTGGGATCTACGGTCCTGATTCCTTCACTACTTGCGAAGGCCAAAAAGGGGTTGAGGCCTTAACGTCTACGTTCCTTCCTCCAATCTAGCGGTCGTTTCAGACCTCAGATCCTCCGAAAGGATCTCGTCCATTCATCTAGCAAATGAAAGGGTACTCTCTTTCGGTATTTGAAACTCACTATCCTTCCTGAGCTTCTTCAACTATGAAGGACTTGAGAGCTTTACGCTCTTTCTCCTGGACTTGACTCTTAGAAGAGTCTTCAACAAAACTATTGCGCTTCTTCATCAAGGGATTCTAGGGTTCTATTTGATCGTAGAGAGCCTGTGCATAATTGGCACTACCTCTCATCAACTTAACGAACTCTATCCTCCAAGGGACTCATGACGACTAGGCGAGTAAACCATCGTTCGTGCAACTACACCTAAGATCGACGAGCTCACAGCTCGTGGCTCTAGCTTAAGACACTACAAAATTCCAGAATTTATGGGAACAAGTCATGTCCAAACCCTATAATTCCTTTCTTGCCTAATTATAAGACTCAACAGAAAATAGAAGGGATACAGTATATCCATTAAGCATTCATTTGCATTCTTGAAAGAAAGCACATCATACCAATTCATACACCGTTACAACTAAATTACACAGGGTCAAAATTCACTTATCTATTACAGGTTTCCATCAACCAACTGACTGTGGGTGTTCGTCCTTCCACCTGACCATAGGCTCAGAGGCATTCAATATTAGCACTCTAGCCACCCCCATGCCAAGCCATGATATCACCATGGAACTCTCACTCTTCTCGAGGGTTCTCTCTCTGTTTTCAATTTCTGTTCGGGTCCTGTTTTCTGCAACTCAGAGATTTCTCACTCGCTTGTGGCCTCGGCGAGGTTTCTCAGATGCCGTTCGGCATCAAGATCACGAACTTCTATTCGTGATTTGCTGGAGAGCTTCGCGCCTCTCCCCTTTCCAATCACGTTCTCGTCTGGTGTCCCCCTTTCCCGTGTGTGCGTCCCCCTTACTTTGGATGGTTTTGCTGACCTATTTTGTTCCTTCTGTCAGAAGGAAACTCAGGTCTGTAGGTCCCTGCAGTACTTCGGACTGACAGTCCATGTTTCCATTCATGGGGTGGTTGGTGATTCAACCACCGGTCCTTTCTTCATTGACTGTTTTCCTTTCCTTGGGATTCAAAGGAGGTTTGTCATCCTTATCATGGGAGATTTGGGGTTATTTGATATATGAACCCTCTTGTATAGTTTTCACATTCTTCCTCTAGTGATATCATGGCCAGTACTTTCAAGGCTTCACCCCCACAGTCAGTTATTGGCAACTCAAACAATAATACATTTACATTGTCCTCATGCATTAGCATGGTAATTCCTATTTTATGATTAATTACAAATTGGGGAAACAAGGTGTTACACATCCCCAAACTTCACATCCATGTAAGATAACATGAGTGACAAGATCCTCAAAGAGGATCATTTTCTTATCCCATAGCCAAAGCTATGCTAATTTACAATTATTTTCAAGCCCATAATAATATTTCCACCCTCCATTTAGCGTTTTATAAATGTTATAGTTCCAATTGAGCTTGTGATGAATATCAATTCCAAGATACTTTACAAAGGAACTTCTTCCAAGCTATTATTGTCATATATGAAAATATCGTAGTTGATCTTGTTGGATTTAATTATCATAACCTTCATTTTCTCAATGTTCATAGTCATTCTTGTATTAGAGCAGGAGTCCTTGAGGATTATAAGTTGCTTACTAAGGTCATAGAGATTCATTTCCATAAGAACAATATCATCGACATAGAGAAGAAGGATGATGACTATACTAACAAAAGTTGGTCCAACACAATATGTGACTTTTAAACAATCTTCTAACTTGTCAATGTATATGCACCAAAAAGGGTAGGGGATAGAGGACAACCTTGCTTGACTCCTATATTGAAATTAATTTATTCTTACCAACCCTCAATACTCCTAAACTTGGCAATAACGTTCTCATACAAGCTTACTGCAACAAGTCTTATCCCAGAGGGAACTTTTAGCTCTTCTAACCTATTCCAAAGGTTAGTCCTAGGAATAGTGTCAAAAGCTTTCTTAAATTCAACAAAACAAAAAAGGAGATTGTTTTTATTGTTGTGAAACTCCTCTGCAATTATCCTAAGCATGACAAGGTGGTCCACAGTTGAATGATAACCTCTAAAACTAGCCTTTCCTTTATCTCTTTTTCTGTGGCTTTCTAGCCATATGCTTGTTTTCTTTTCAAAATACTTCCATATAGCTTGGCTATGATGGGGCTAATCATAATGGTCTTATAATGAGAGGGATTGATTTTATCCCCAATTTTAAAAATAGGTACAATGAGTAATTGAGTCCAGGGTTTAGGGAATCCTTTCTTGACTACAAAATTAAAGAGCTTGTGTATGTGAGGGATCATAATATGCCCTCCAATTTTTAATATTTCCGCTTGGTAGCCTTCAATGTCTTTATATTTCCTGTTTGCAAGTTGATTAACTCCAAACATAATGCATTCTATAGAAAAAAACTTCATCCTCTATAAAAAATTTTAGAATATTGTCCAGAACATTAAGGGATTCATATTTTTTTTTAAAGTAAGAAACTAAAAAAAATACTATCAACAAAAACAGATGTGCATACATCTCATAAACTCAAGGAAATATTAAGTTCGATGAATCAATATTCTAATACCTAGTAACTAATGTGATTGAGGATTTTAGACATTTTCTAATGAGAGATTACAAGTTCTTAGGAAAACATGGCCTATCATTAAGGGATGACATGTGATTCTAAAAGTAACTCTTATCATATGAAAAAAGTTGCTTAGAAATGTAGAAATAGGTAACTTCCATAAGCTCTCTTGTTATTCGTTAGTGATATACATTAACTCTATAAGCATGGGTGAAAAATAAAATATTATTGTAGGTAAAGCACTATTATACCTACCAAAGGCTAGGTATATTGTAATCTCCTTAACGTCAACCAAACTTTGACTTTGTATTAATCCGTTGAGTCATGATTTTTTTCCAAAGGTTAAACATTAGAGTTTAGCAAAAAAACAATTTTTCATTATCTTAAAATCGATTTATTTGGTGTTTGATTGGTTGAATGTGTGAACTGAGTTTGATTTGACAATTTTTTATCTTATTATGAGCTGTGTTGGGGAACAAAA
>ML776559.1:645953-715776 GCA_009831015.1 Picea engelmannii | reverse complement strand
ATATATATATATATATATATATATATATATATATATATATATATATATATATATATATATATATATATATATATATATTAATTTTGTTGGTCTGTGGTGCAGGTTGTAATGAATTCAAGTTTGGTTAATAGTGTTGTATTAAATTCGGGAATTGACAACACTAGTGTAGCAAACCTTGGTGGAAGGTGGTACATTATGGAAGCATTAACTTATGCATTAAATAGTCACTGCCTTATTGGTTGGTTTAGAACTCACGATCTGTCCTTTCCTTCATCCATTCTGTCCTTCGTTGGAAAGGAAACTTTATTAGAGATGACGAAGGCTAGTTTAGTTATTTTAATTATCGGGGATACCGATTATGTTCCCAAGGATATTTTGAGATTACAATCTATACCTCATATTTGACATTGATATCTGAATTTTGTTTATAAACATTGCATTGTGGGTGAGTGTTAAATGCTAGGTTACCCTTGCCATACACATTATAGAGAGTAATGGATTTGCTTTGGGTAATTCAATAATTAACACTTGTGAGCTGTGAAATCTTCAATGTTTAATCTTTGGTGTGCCAGAGTCATGTTGCTCTAAGGTTTCTTTCAACTGTGCTTGGATCCCATTCCCTGATGGGGGCGGGTGTGTTGGCAAATGTTTAACATGCAGCGTATGCTTGTCATTGATGGCAAGTACAACAACGAAGATGGCATGAGTACAGGAAGTATGTAATAGACGAGCATTATGGGAAGACGCTGCAGAGCAAATTCAAATAAGCTCAGAAGAGATAGTGCAGAGGATTGTTGGCAGATCATCGATGGCAGGATTGTTGGGAGATAATCGACGGCAAGGTCAGAGTAAGCATCGATGGAAAAACAGGAACAAAGTAAGCTCGAGAGGAGAAGCATTTCTGATTGTTGGATCCCATTCAAATTTCCCAAAAAAAGGAGGACCGTTAGATCTGTTAGTAGACAAGAAGAACGCGCAGTAGAGGAGGACAGATCTCGGGCATTAGATTCGAGAGCGGGGTTCGACTGTCATTGGATCAGGGAGAACCTGCACATTCATTAAAGTGCAAGAAGAGGCAAAATGCGAAAGGCCGAATTATGTTGGTCTAACTCCATTTCAGAGTTTCATAGATCGGGACTTGAAGGTGTCGAGAACTTACATGACGAAGTGGCGAAATCGCGAAATGGCGAAATCGTGAGAAGATCTGGGCCGTAGGATCTGGAGTAACTGCGAAGGACCAATAGCCATTAGATATGGTGAAGCTGCAAGGTGGATAGGACAGTCGTGGTCCGTTGGATCAAGAGGATACGTGGCGAAAGATCATCATGTCGTTGATTGGAAAGTCAAAGGAACGGGGTTTGATCTTAGCCGTCAGATCAAGGTGCGATTTGGACCGTCGATCCGACTCACGTCAGCAAACCACGTCAGCTAAGAACACGTGGCACAACCAGGCAATGAAAAGTGTCAAACTGATTCAACATTTCAGTCATATGTAAGTCACGAATCAGAGTGACACGTGGCAGTTATTCGACATGTGTCAATCCACGTGTGACGTTAGCAGGTTTACATCACTTCGGAGTTTCGGAAATTAGGAGTTGGAGATGTAAAATAACATTCACCACAGGAATGCCGAAATTGTGATATGCAAAATCGCGATTTAATTGTAGCCGTCAGATCAAGGTGCGATCTGGATCGTCGATCCGACTCCATTTCGGAGTTTCGCGAATCGCAATTTGGAGAGGCAAGAACACCTACCATAGGAGTCCCGAAGTCACGAACCCCGATATCGCGATATACAAAATCATGAAGAGATTAGGACTATCGAATCACTTAGAGTGTGGACCGTTGATCCGACTCCATTTCGGAGCTTCAGATATCGAGACATGGAGCGTCAAGAGACTCTACCATAGGAGTGCCGAAACCCCAAAATGCCAAAATGCGAAACACGTTTTGGCTCAACCTGTGGTCGCAGCCATTGGTCACATCGGCGGAAGATGAAGGAAGGAGCTAGTGCAGACAAGCTCCTTTTCGACGTTTCGGGGATCGCGACTTGGAAAGTCGAGAAACTTCACAACAGGATTAATGAAAAGGCGAAATGCGAAATCGTGAAAAACACATTATGAACAAGCACTTGGTCATGGCCATGGTCATATAAAGGAGGGAGCTAGAGCAGCCAAGCTCCTTTTTGGAGCTCGCGACATGGAGAGTCAAGATGTCTCATTGGCGAATCCCCGATATACGAAAGTGCGAAACGAATAAATAACGACAGAGTTAATCCAACGGTGCTGGTAAATCTGATCACGATCGGAGGGCTAATGTTTCCCCTCGCAGTCTAACTGCTGGAAACCATTGATGGTCTCTGCTAAAGGATTCGAAGAGACTTCTGTGTGATTGGAAGAGGAGCTGAAGTGTCTCCAAGCTTCTTCTGTGTGATCGACAGAGGAGCTGAAGTGTCTCCAAGCTTCTTCCAGTGAATGAAGATGATTCTTAGAGGGATTGACAGATGGATGAGAATCAAAGTCTGTAACCAGAAAACAGAGGTAAAAAGCTCGACTGTGCTGTAGATGAGGACAAGTCGAAACTACTAGAGAGGCTGAGGAATCTCAACATAACATACAATGATGCTGAACGAGTGGAAAAACGGCTAGAGAAGCTGAAGAGTCACGATGATGATCAGACAGAGCACTTGAGTTGTGGAGCATTTTGGCGCAGAGTGGGCATGCAAAGGCATGGTGAATATTGAATGCACAAAGAGCACAGAGACCATAAAAAGGTGGAACAAAGAAGAGACAGGGTGTTGTTGTCGCTGTGCAGGATAATTGAGGAGTGTGCAAGGAGGCAAAGTGCAGGAGCAAAAATGCACAGTAGAGGAATGTTTCATTGAAGGGATATGGCGCAGAGAGCATAAAAGGCAGAAGAACCGAAAGTGAAAGGGGTGTGCAGAAGACACTGATGCAGACAGGGCAGAGCAGTGTAACAGAACAACGACAAGGCTGGTAAGCCATTGAATAACTTTATATATCGCTGTAATAAGTTTTAGTAACAAGAAATTTATAGTTCAGGGTGGTTGGGAGATGCTAGGGAGGACTGTTGTCCTTAGAGGTTCAAGTGGGTGCTTGAACACAGGGAGTTGGTGCTTCCTTCTAGTTGGTGCTAGAGAAGCCAGGGAGTTGGTGCTTCCTTCTAGTTGGTGCTAGAGAAACCAGGGAGTTGGTGCTAGAGAATACAGGGAGTTGGTGCTTCCTTCTAGTGGGTGCTAGAGAAAACAGAGAGTTGGTGCTCTCAACAAGTTGCAGCTTGCAAAAACAGAGGTTGTAGCCTCACAATGAGTTGGTGCTCATATGTATGATAATTTAAAGAATGTAGATAATACCTATCATATAAAGAAAAAGAGGTTTTTATCCTGTATGGGTTTCCTCGGGAAATATATGTCTCTGTGTTTCTCATATATGTGACTGATGCTGAATGTGCCTTTGTTTATTTCCCCGCATTATTGTGATCATCATTGAGTGCCTTGTAAAGATTTTAAAAGAAGCATAATTGTTTAAGCACGGTAACAACTGATTCACCCCCCCTCTCAGTTGTCCAACAATTGGTATCAGAGCCGACCCCTTTTATCTAAGGGTAGATCCTAAATCTTAAACATGACAAGTCATGAAGGAATTTCAACCAATAAGGCCCCTATGTTCAATGGAACCAACTTTGCCTTTTGGAAAGTTAGAATGAGAACCTACATAATGGCTTTAGGTGCAGATGTCTGGGATGTGGTAGATACTGGTTATGTAAAGCCAGTTGTACTAGATAATAAGGATGACAAGCTAGAATTTAGTTTCAACGCTAAGGCTATGAATGCTATCCTAAGTGGGCTTGCAGAAGCAGAATTTGTAAAAGTTATGCACCTAGGAACTACCAAAGAAATGTGGGACAAACTCATTAGTAGTTATGAAGGTAATGGGAAGGTAAAGGATGACAAGCTTCAAACATACATAATACAGTTTGAACAACTGAAGATGAAGGAAGATGAAACTGTTGGTAAATACTTTTTGAGAGTAGAAGAAATGGTGAATGCAATGAAAGCACTTGGTGAAAAAATTGAGGAACCTTCTTTAGTTCAGAAAATCTTGAGATCTCTCCCAGATAAGTTCAACCCGAAGGTCTCTGCTATAGAAGAACTTAATGATCTAAAAACCATGTCTTTTGATCAACTTCTAGGAATGTTTACTGCATATGAAATGAGGATAGTTACAGATAAAACCACCTCTAGAGAAGCATCATTTAAAGCAGATAAGAATGAGGATTGTGAACCTGATGAAATTGAAGCAAAATTCGTGAGAAGACGAAAGAAAGGATCAGGAAAGTACCAAGGTAAGCTTCCCTTCAAATGTTTCAACTGTGGTAAGATAGGTCATTTTGCAAATAAATTTCCACACAAGAAACATGATCAAAACTCTGAAGATGAAGAGAAGCACAAATTAAGAAGATTTGATAAGAAGAAAAGTTTATGTGTAAACAATGATGACTCCTCAGAAGACTCTGATAGTAATTCTTCATGTGAAGATAAAGTAAATGACTTCATGCTTATGGCCAAAGAGGATTATGATATTGAAAACATAGGCAGTGATGAAAATGATGAAGAAGCTGTGGTTGATATGGAAGGGGAAATGATCAATGCATTGGAAGAGATTGACAAACTAAGAATTAAGAACAGAAAGCAAAACCAATTGCTGATACAGTTTGAGAAAGACAGTAAACAGGCTGATGAAGACTTTGCCCTGCTAAAAGTGGAATTAGAAGAGGCAAGGAAAATCGAGGATATTCTGAAACATCAGCAATCAGAAAAGAGGGCAAGATCTGAAGCCCTGGAAGAAGAAGTAGTAAAAAATAGGAAAGAGATGGAGAAGTTTCAAACCTTGTATCATCAGAATCTATCAAGTATCAAAGCCTCAGAAGGATTAACCACCATTATGAATCAACAAAGAAATCCAAAGATGAAAATTGGTTTGGGGTTTGAAGAGGGATCAAGTAGTGGTCAGCCAAGAAACAAAGAACCCATCAAGTTTGTTAAATCTACAACCAATGACAACCACAAACCTGCAGAAACAAAGGAAGACAATCATCCACCCAGGACGAGTAAAGAAAAAGGTGCCAAGACTGAATCTGTAGAACAAAGAAATAATGTACTCCCTGCTCAAGGACATCATCAGCATGGAAGAAATTGATTTGCTCAAAGAAGACAATCATTTTCCAGGTACAAAGAATCTTTCTATGGATATTGTTTCTATTGTTCTAACTTTGGTCATAAAGCTATAAATTGTTCCTTAAGACTTAGACATAAGCAATTAAGATTTCAAAGGAATAAATACTTGCCTCAACAAAGAATGATACAGCCAAGTAACAAACCATCACAGATTGCAAATTTCCAAACTAAGTCTAGAGACATACAACTAAGGAGGTCAAGAAATAATAAACAGTCAATGAGTAGACAATGTTGCAACAACAACTTTGACCTATTGAACAATGAGATTGAATGCTATAACTGTTACAACTTTGGCCACAAAGCTGCAAACTGCCATCTGAAGAATTACAAAGCAGACCCAAGGATAAAGTTCTTAGATAGAAAGGCCAACACATGGAAAAGGAAAGATAGTGAAAAATGTGATCTACCACTTTCAATTCAAAAACAAAAGGCCTCCGAGAATATAGAAAGTGGATGTTGCAAGCACATGACTGGAGACATGGATAAGCTTTTGTTCATAAGTAAAAGAAAAACAAAAAATGTGATCCTTGAAAATGATGAACCAGGTAAAATCAAGGATAGAGGGATGGTGAGTTTGAGTAATGACAAAGGATATGCCCAATACGTTCTACTTATGGATGGTCTGAAACATAATTCACTCAGTTCAAGTCAAAAGTGTGACAGAGGCAGTGAAGAGGTGCTCACATCCAAAGAGTGTAAGGTAAATGTAAACTCAGGACAAGTGGTGAATAAGAGTATAAGGACAATCAATAATGTTGATGTTGAATCCTCCCCTGCAAGTAAAGAAGAAGATTCAGATACAATAAAAGAATGTTCAGTTAGCATTAACCCCATGGATGAAGTAGGAGAAGAACCATGTCATAAACAGGAAGCAAAAGTCTTGAAGGTTGAGAAGGCGGACACCCAAAGCAAGTTCTTAAACAAATCCATGGCCCTGGATAAGATCTTGGATAGTCAGAGATCACCAAATGACAAATCTGGTATTGGATATAACAAAGGAAAAATCAGTACTCCTAAGAAACCTGGAACTAGTCCTTCATTTGTGAGAAAGAAAAGTAGGTTTGAGAGTGGGTGTAGCAGTTTTCTCTTGTGATTGAACATGGACATAAAACCTTGGATTGTATGCATCATGGAAGAAATATGAAATTTCAGCATTAGAAATTGAAGAGAATCAATGGGGAGATCCAAGGGTTGTTTGAACAGTAGCAATCAACAATTACGTAGAGTGTCAGTGGGGTAGCAGCCTCTTCAACAACAACATTTTGTTTTACAAAATGATATACATGACATCCTGTAGAGATAACAAGAGGAAAGACCTTGTCAAGGAAAGTTAACCTTTAGGAACAAAAGGGGAAAACAGTCAAAAGCAGAGAGATAACAGTGATAGGGGAAGTCTTCCACTCATGAGAAGAAAAGGTTGATGAAGGAGTCCGAGTAAGAGAGGTGAGCAATTTTGAGTATTCTACAGAGGATACAGCGGAAGCTGAAGATGAACAAGTCCAAGAATCAGAAAAAGAAGAATCTGGTTTGGATACAAACATCTGCAGGCCTCAAATAAGAGAGTCCTTCCTGTTAGGGGGAGTTTGTGTTGGTCTTAATATCTGATACCTCCTAAAAATACTGCCACAGCTCAGGGGGAGCATGTTCTCTTTGACATTGATGTCAAAGGGGGAGAAAAGAATTCGGGTGCCTTAGTTTCCATCAATGCCAAAGGGGGAGATTGTTGGAAAATGTTTAACAGGCAGTGTATGCTTGTCATTGATGGCAAGTACAACAACGAAGATGGCATGAGTACAGGAAGTATGTAACAGACAAGCATTATGGGAAGACGTTGCAGCATTATGGGAAGACGCTGTAGAACAAATTCGAATAATCTCAGAAGAGATAGTGCAGAGGATTGTTGGCAGATCATCGATGGCAGGATTGTTGGGAGATCATCGACGGCAAGGTCAGAGTAAGCATCGATGGAAAAACATGAACAAATTAAGCTTGGGAGGAGAAGCATTTCTTATCTTTGGATCCCATTCAAATTTCCCGAAAGAAGGAGGACCATCAGATCTGTTAGTAGACAAGAAGAACGCGCAGTAGAGGAGGACAGATCTCGGGCGTTAGATCCGAGCGCGGGGTCCGATTGTCGTTGGATCAGGGAGAACCTGCATGTTCATTAAAGTGCAAGAAGAGGCGAAATGCGAAAGGCCGAATTATGTTGGTCTGACTCCATTTCGGAGTTTCATAGATCGGGACTTGAAGGTGTCGAGAACTTACACGACGAAGTGGCGAAATCGCGAGAAGATCTGGGCTGTAGGATCTGGAGTAACTGCGAAGGACCAATAGCCGTTAGATATGGTGAAGCTGCAAGGCAGATAGGACAGTCGTGGTCTGGATAGGACACGTGGCGAAAGATCGTCATGTCGCTGACTGGAAAGTCAAAGGAACGGGGTTTGATCTTAGCCGTCAGATCAAGGTGCGATCTAGACCGTCGATCCGACTCACGTCAGCAAACCAAGTCAGTTAAGAACACGTGGCACAACCAAGCAATGACAAGTGTCAAACTGATTCAACATTTCAGGCATATGTAAGTCACGAATCAGAGTGACACGTGGAAGTTATTCGACACGTGTCAATCCACGTGTGACGTCAACAGGTTTACATCACTTTGGAGTTTCAGAAATTAGGAGTTGGAGATGTAAAAGAACATTCACCACAGGAATGCCGAAATCGCGATATGCGAAATCACGATTTAATTGTAGCCGTCATATCAAGGTGCGATCTGGACCGTCGATCCGACTCCATTTCGGAGTTTCGCGAATCGCAATTTGGAGAGGCAAGAACTCCTACCATAGGAGTCCCGAAGTCGCGAACCCCGATGTCGCGATATACGAAATCACGAAGAGATCAAGACTGACGAATCACTTAGAGTGTGGACCGTTATTCCGACTCCATTTCGGAGCTTCGGATATCTGGACATGGAGTGTCCAGAGACTCTACCATAGGAGTGTCGAAACCCTGAAATGCCGAAATGAAAAACACGTGTTGGGTCAACCTGTGGTTGCAGTTGTTGGTCACATTGGCAGAAGATGAAGGAAGGAGCTAGTGCAGACAAGCTCATTTTCGACGTTTCGGGGATCACGACTTGGAAAGTCGAGAAACTTCACAACGGGATTAACGAAAAGGTGAAATGTGAAATCGTGAAAAACACGTTATGAACAAGCGCTTGGTCATGGCCATGGTCATATAAAGGAGGGAGCTAGAGCAGCGAAGCTCCTTTTCGGAGCTCGCGACATGGAGAGTCAAGATGTCTCATCGGTGAATCCTCGATCTGCGAAAGTGCGAAACGAATAAATAATGACAGAGTTAATCCAACAGTGCTGGTAAATCTGATCACGATCGGAGGGCTAATGTTGCCCCTCGTAGTCTAACTGTTGGAAACCATTGATGGTCTCTGGGAAAGGATTCAAAGAGACTTCTGTGTGATCGGCAGAGGAGTTGAAGTGTCTCCAAGCTTCTTCTAGTGAATGAAGACGATTTTTAGAGGGATTGACAGATGGATGAGCATTAAATTTTGTAACTGAAAAACAAAGGTAAAAAGCCCGACTGTGTTGTAGATGAGGACAAGTCGAAACTGCCAGAGAGGCTGAGGAATCTCAGCATAACATACAGTGATGCTGAACGAGTGGAAAAACGACCAGAGAAGCTGAAGAGTCACAATGATGATCAGACAGAGCACTCGAGTTGTGGAGCAATTTGGCACGGAGTGGGCATGTAGAGGCATGGAGAATATTGCATGCACAAAGAGCACATAGACCATAAAAAGGTGGAACAAAGAAGAGACAGGGTGTTGTTGTCGCTGTGCAGGAGAATTGAGGAGTGTGCAAGGAGGCAGAGCACATGAGCAGAAATGCACAATTTGGCGCAGAGAGCATAAAAGGCAGAAGAATAGAAAGTGCAAGGGGTGTGCAGAAGACACTGATGCAGACAGGGCAGAGCAGTGTAATAGAACAACGACAAGGCTGGTAAACCATTGCATAACTTTATATATCATTGTAATAAGTTTTAGTAACAAGGAATTTATAGTTCAGGGTGGTTGGGAGGTGCTAGGGAGGACTGTTGTCCTCAGAGGTTCAAGTGGGTGCTTGAACACAGGGAGTTGGTGCTTCCTTCTAGTTGGTGCTAGAGAAACCAGGGAGTTGGTGCTTCCTTCTAGTTGGTGCTAGAGAATCCAGGGATTTGGTGCTTCCTTCTAGTGGGTGCTAGAGAAAACAGAGAGTTGGTGCTCTCAACAAGTTGAAGCTTGCAAAAACAAAGGTTGTAGCCTCACAATGAGTTGGCGCTCATATGTATGATAATGTAAAGAATGTAGATAATACTTATCATATAAAGAAAAAGAGGTTTTTACCCTGTATGGGTTTCCTCGGGAAATATCTGTCTCTGTGTTTCTCATATATGTGACTGATGCTGAATGTGCCTTTGTTTATTTCCCTGCATTATTGTGATAATCATTGAGTGCCTTGTAAAGATTTTAAAAGAAGCATAATTGTTTAAGCACGATAACAACTGATTCACCCCCCCTCTCAGTTGTCCAACAAGGTGTGGGGGGGATTTCCCCCCCACTATTGTTGTTAGGGGGGTCTATGGGGGGCGATGACCCCAGAGAATTTTTTTTGGAAAATTTGTCTTGTAAAATATTGTAATTTCGTAGTCAATTTGGACCGTTCATTATAAATCGTAGATCTGACGATAAAAGTTATGTTAGAGTTTTTTTTCCTAGAAGGAAACCCGCTTTTCATGAGGGAATTGTATTTTGGCTGTGTATGTGAGTGAATATTGTATTTTGAGAGAGGAGACTATGAAATAAATAAGAGGAAGTTACAATAGGTGTGCTATAGGTTGTATCCCTTCATTTTGTTGGATAATAAAAAGGAAGGACATGGCAATTTCTCTGGTGGACGTAGCCCACACTGGGTGAACCACATATATCTATGTCTCTTTTGTATTCTGTATATTCTATGTTTTATTTCCGCATTTGTTTTATTTTATTGATCCATGATCATGTTTTTCTAACAACTGGTATTAGAGCCAAAGGTAACTTGCAGGAAAAGAGGGTTCCTGGTTCGAGTGGGAGCAATGGTGGAAGATGGAAAGTTTAAGGTCGAGAAATTTAACAACCAAAACTACCAGCTATGGAAGATGCAAATGGAAGATTATTTATATAAGAAGGATCTATTCCTACCATTGAGCGGAATAACAAAGAAGCTGATGACCATGAAGGATGAAGAATGGGAGGTTCTTGACAGAAAAGCACTAGGAACGATATGGCTATGCCTGACAGCGTCAGTAGCTTTCAATATTTCAAAAGTAAATACAGCGAAGGATCTGATGGAGGCATTGGATAAACTATATGAAAAACCCTCGGCCTCAAATAAGGTATTTCTAATGAAGCGATTATTTAATATGAAGATGTTAGAAGGTGGGTCTGTTGCCGATCATTTAAATGAATTTAATACGGTTACTAATAAACTAGGTTCTGTAAAAGTGGACTTTGATGATGAGGTTAGGGCTCTTCTAATCCTGTGCTCATTACTAGAAAGATGGAATGTCTTGGTCATGGATGTAAGTAACTCTGTATCTGGTTCAAACACTCTAAAATTTGATGATGTTGTTGGTGTTATCCTTAGCGAGGAAATGCGACGAAAAAACAAAGGTGAGACATCAGGTAATGTGCTGACCATGGAGAAAAGGGGAAGAGAAAAGGATAGAGGAAAGGGTTTAGGGTTTCGCGAGAATTCTAAGAAGGGAAAATCCAAATCCAGACTAGGAAAAATAGAGTACTTGAATAGTGAGAATAAAGGACATTTGAAGAAAGACTGCAGAGCTCCAAAGAAACAAAGAGATGTACATAAAAAACAAGAAGCAAATGTAACAGGTGATGTGTTACAAGATGCTTTGATTATTTCTTTAGATAAAATTACTGAATCTTGGGTATTAGATTGAGGGGCTTCATTTCATGCCACACCCCATAGGAAATATTTCCAAGATTGTGTTCAAGGTGATTTTGTACAGGTTGAATTGGGTGATGATGCACCATGTAAAATTGTTGGCATGGGAAAGGTACAAATAAAACAAAAGAATGGAAACCAGTGGTTGTTGAAAGAGGTGAGACATGTTCCATATTTGAGAAAAAATATAATTTCAATAGGGAAGTTGGAAAGTGAAGGTTGCATATCTACATTTACAGATAAGACGTGGAAGGTTACCAAATGATCACCGGTGATAGAAAAATGAGAGAAGGTAGGTACATTGTATTTATTTACTGGTAATACTGACTCTTATATCTCTTTAGCTTCTACATGAGTTGATACAACACTTTGGCATCATAGGATTGGAAACATGAGTGAGAAGGGGATGCAAATACTTCACAAAAGGAATTTGTTGCCAGATCTTAAACAAGTTGATTTGGATTTTTGTGAGAACTGTATTTATGGAAAACAAAAGAGACTCATATTTCTCAGAGTTGGAAAGGAAAAGAAGAGTGAAACGTTAGAGATTTTGCATACAGATGTATGGGGACCAACTCATGTATCATCTCTTGGTGGCTCTCATTCTTATGTTAATTTTATTGATGATGCAACTATACAAACTTGGGTTTATTGCATTCGACAAAAATCTAATGTTTTTGAGACTTTTAAGAAATGGAAAGCTTTGGTTGAGAATGAGACAGAAAAAAGGTTGAAGTGTCTCAGATCAGACAATGGAGGTGAATATTGCAACAATGAGTTTGATGATTACTATTCATATCATGGGATTTGTAGAGAGAAGAAAGTTCCAGGAACACCACAAGAAAATGGTGTGTCAGAAAGGATGAACAAGACAATCATGGAGCATGCAAGGAGTATGAGATTGCATGCAGGGTTTCCCTTACAGTTCTAAGAAGATGCTATAGATATTGATGTTTACTTAATAAACAAAAGACCTTCAATCTCTTTGTATGGTGGCATTCCAGAGGAGGCATCACTAGTACAAAATGAGAGATAAGTGACCAGGCGACCAAAACATTTGGTCACCACAGATTTTTCAAGGGATAAATGACTAAAATTGATAAATTTTAAGTGAGCTAACTAAAAAAGACCAAGACAAATGACCACTTTGGTAAAGAGATAAGAACTAAACTAAAAAAGATCAAGATAAATGACCAAATTTGGTCACTGGATATAACTAGACTAAAAATGACCACATAACAATTGGTCATTTATTTGGTCATTTTTAGTTGTGTCACTCCGACAATGGAAAATTACAATTTTGACAATGAATTTGTACAATTTACTAAATTTTAACACTGCCGATGGATTCAGAGACCCCCCTAAATTCTAACACTACAAATGGATTCAGAGACCCCTTTCTAGGGGGTCTCTGAATCCATCTGCAGTATTAAAATTTAGTAAATTGTAGACCCCCTAATGTGTCACAACTTAACAATTGACACCAAATTAGCTATCATGACGATGTCTTAGCTGCGAGCTTATAATATGGCTTATATATCAAATATATCATCTTGAAAATTCCCATAGGAACTAGATCCAACCATGAGAAACTACTCCATATAGCCAATTATTAGACTTTATATTGCACATTGAGAGATTTAATTTGGGGGGCTTAGACAATTGACACCAAATTAGCTATTATGATTGCAACCATACTTTCATAGCAACCATAGCCTCTTTGTGCCAATGAGACATTATAGTTCTTAGTTCATGGAGTCTAGAAGTTTGATGATTGTGTAGATGCCATTTTAGAGGCATTTTAGAGCTATGTAAATATCCATCAAAGATTCAAGTGGAATCTCCTCCTCAGAGTTCATATTCCTTATTTATTAAATCAAGTTGCATGTTCAGATTGTAACTATAAAAAATTGTAAGGTTGATTCATCGATGCCAAAAATCTGCATGTTGTGGTCAGGAAATAACCTATCCCCACATGTGTGTCCACTCATTCCTTACTCAATAGTGGTTTATGTGCTCCCCTATCTATCAAAGCATATGCTTTCCATGATTTTATGTCCATGAGAGGGATTCCTTATTAACTCAATGATGTCTCTTTTACTACTGTCAAAACATCCATTTGATTTTTTTAGATACATCATTTTCTACTCATGCATCAAACATAAGATATTTGTATGCATGGGAACCTGAGTTATAACAACATGTGTGTATGGTAAAAAGGGGGAAAACCAATGTTTGCTTTGACCCAATGAAACTGATTTCTAAGTGTACTCTATGTTTCTCTTCCAAGTGTTATTCATTATGATGTCTTAGCTGAATTGTTTTGTTTCTCTAAATTTTCAGGGTAAAATATTGGTATGATGTTTCCACAAACAATATTTACTTTTTTTATTTTAAAATTGTATCATTGAGTATTATATTTATTTCAAAAGTAGTATGTAGTCCATATCTCCACTATGTCCTTACAATTTCAATTAATATACCATAATTCAAATGAAATGTTCAATTTCCTAAAGGGTATTGGATTTTAGTTATGTGCCATTGCTCTATTTGTGGGTGGATGAAATGAGATCCTTTGGAATTTGAACCCATGATTTGAGGTTGATTCCATTCTAACAATAATAAATACTCCACATGCATCAACTCATCAACTTTGGTAGAATTATCTAAGTAGTGAGTAAATGTACCCCAAATCAACAATAAGCTACTATTATTGTTGTTATGTTTCCTGCCTAAAAGGTAGTTAATGTCCATGGTAGTCATGGAGAACAATAGGAACTTCCAGGTCTCTCTTATTGGACCATTTAGGGATTCTTTTCAAAAACTCAGCTTGCTCAAGTTGAAACAAGCTCCATCCCTACTATAGATGGGCTCAAGCCTCACATTTTTTTACCCCTCTTAGATAAAATCCTAAAGGACCCATAAAAGTGGTCAAGAACCCAATCTTGTTCATATTCCAAATTCTTGTACCGACCTCTATAATATTTAACTAGGAATCATGTTTTAGTTGTAACTTTTAGACCAAAAATTTGCTTTTCATATTTTAATGCTTGTTTTTCATATTTTGGTTATTATTTCTCTTAAAGGTACTTCTTTATATATTTTTCCTATATTTAGATGCAAACTGACATCTCCCAAAAATCCACTCCCAGAGGAAAAGAAAAATAAATTATCTTTAATAACTACAATCTCTTCAAGAATCCATTACACTACTATTTCAATGACTGCATAAATTTTCCCACTAGATAAATGTGTTAAACATGTTTGTAGGGATTAGTATTGAATTCTCGGATAGAGTTTGTTTTGGGCAGCGAGAGATCAAATTTATGAAAGATTTCTGTGTAAGGGGTGTTGGGTTTTTTTGGATGAGTCGGTGTGAGGATTGAGTGTGGAGAACTTTGTTATATCTGTAATTCAATTCATCACAAAGTTTAAAATCGTGGAGTTTGTTGTGCTCAATTGGAATCGCAATTCATCACTCTCTTTCATATCGTCGAATCCATCCATGTTGATAAATCAAAGCATTACTTTACAGAGTTTGGATTGAATTCAGAGTTGCAGATTCAAAACATATGCACAGCATAGGTGAGGTACCGTCAGATGAAATTCTTTGTTGCTTGAATCCGTCGGATTGTAAACAAGCCAAGAATCTACTTAGATCGTTGATCACTGTCGATCAACGATCGATATCAATTCTATATCGCTGTTGACTAGAATCACGGTCCGGAGGGTGATAAATACCTGCAACGAGACCTGTCAGCAACTATAATTCTGCACGAATACAAATCATATGATGGGAGCCCAATCGCTGCTATAGCAGGTATAAATTTGATGTTTGATCAAAAAATTGAGATTTTATTTAAGTTACAAAGGAGAGTTTTTGCGCCATTAAGGCATCACTTTTGATTGTGTATTCCAAGTGACGGTTTTTGGTAGATAGTCGCCGAGTGTTTGATGAAATGCCTGAACGAAATGTGGTCACATGGACTGCCCTGATTGCAGCTTACTCTAAGGGTGGTTTCGATAAGGAGGTTTTACATTGCTTTCCAAAATGCGGCAAATGGGTATCAAATTGGATGAGTTCACATTCGCCAGTGTTCTTCCCTCATGCACCAACTTGGCAGCTCTGGAACATGGAAAGGAGGTTCATGAAGCCATAATTAGAAACAAATTTCAGTGGATTAGTGGCTGCGCACTTCAATCTTGGAACAACCAGGTGAATTTTTATGAACCCAGGTTTGATTCCATCTGTTAGACATAATATCTAGATACTCTGCAGTAATTAAGTGTGAGGTTGCGGCAAGCTCTGTCAATGGTAACCCATATTTCTGTACATTTGATGATGGTTTTTAGTTAATTAAATTTTGTTCTTTTAGAGAGGCGGCTAATATATGTAGAGAAGTAATTTGTTTAAGAATGTAATCTTCTGTGTGTTTGGAAGTGCAATTTCTACCTTTCCTAGAACGCCAAGTGATTTGTCAATAAATCCAGAGCGCTGACCCTCCCTTTATTCTTTGCATTCATAGTTTTCCCTCTCTCTTCAAAAAAATAATTCCTTCTCAAATACAACTAAATATCTTTCATTTTTTCTAAAACACTTGTCAATATTCTATTCAATTATAAGAACAGGTTATAAGGGACTGAAAGATCAATTTTACGGTGTTGCAAACATTTACAGTGTCCAATTTCTTGGCACAAAATCCTGATTGCTTGAAGGAAGTCGCAATGATAATTTTGCCTAATATACTAATTCTTCCAAAGACATGGAAATTAAACCAAAAAACTTTGAAACTTGCTGGGACAATATCATGGCCTTTTTTCAATTATCTTTTCCATGTGCTTGAACTAGTGGTCAATGCACAAAACAAGAAACCTACAGAGAATTGGTACATCTCCATAAACATAAAGATCATTGGATATTTTTCTGATGCCTTGCTTGAAAATTTGGAGACCTGCTTGCCTTGGCTTATTGAGTGTAGTAGAGAATTTGGGAGAGCCAAATCATTGCTTTAACTCATTCTAATACATTCATTCATGTAGCAAAGAGAAGCTGAGTTGGACGCCTCCCATTTCTAAAACAAAAATGGTCTAATATGGATAGTACAAAAATGGTCTAATATGGATAGTGAGGAAATAATTATTCAGTTGTGGAAACTCTTCTCGTCTAGATCACATTGTATGGGCCTCCTGGAATTTGTCCTCCTTTTGCACACATATCCAACTGGGTTTCTTACTTTAAACTTTCAGTGTATTACCGTGGAAACAAAATGATTGTGGTTATAGTGTCCTATGTCTACTATCCAATCATTCGGATGGGCTCCATATTTTATAGATTGTCGACATCTTGCATAACATGTTATGGTCCTATTCTTATTTCATTTGTAAAGTGGTTGCAGTAAATTCTTATGGCATGCATTCCTCCCGTAATGATCTTGAAATTCTTTATGACATTAAAGGATTATGTGTGTGTGGAGAATTAATGGAGGAAACTAGCTCATTGCTAATGCCAAAAGCATGTGTGGGAGAATGACCATCAGGATACTTTGACAATATTTATATATAGTGCTGGAAATAGAAATTCCAACCATGAAAATGCATGCCAATGCTCTCTAAATTCAAGAGGAAAATGTTACTAAACATCAAATCTGGGATGTATATGTAGGTCATGGCGTATGTGTTATCACTCCGTAATTTCCTTGGATGTGACAGGAAACACAGAGGTAACCTTCAAACCAACTTTTAGATTGGAGTCTAGCCTCTCCAATCCAGAGAGGGCTCTCTCTTTGTACTGAGTCACTTAATGTAATTGGTTGTCTTGGGTTCAATGGCTAGCTCTTTAATATAACATGGTTTGAAAAAATATGGAAGAGACCAGAGCAACTATTGGGCATGGAGTCATCAATGAGCAAGATCACAAAATTGAGTAATGAACATCAATTTCAGAGGCATGTATGGAAGCTAAGTGCTATACTTGTTCTTTTAAAGATGGATAGAAGAAAGGGAATCAAAATAAGATAAAACAGAGCACATTTAAATTGAATTCTGCATTAACTTATATGGAACTGAAAATGAAATCTTGCATCACATTTGGGTATAGAGAATATGACTATGAATTCTTAACCAGGCAAGACAAAATGTATATTCAGAAGAAGTACATTCAATGGAAATTAAGAGGGAAACACAAGCACAAGGAAACTGACTGCAAAAGGCCAACAAAGGAATCTATGAAATATAAGTCCAAGTACTTATGTCTGAGAGTTTTAATTAATACTCAAAATATTTACAATGTGCACATAGTATACTCAAGGTCCAACCCTTGAAATATTACAAACTGCTGATTCAATAGGCAAATTACGAGGCCTATTTTTAAATGAAAAATGCTTTTTGCAAAAAAATTAATAAAAAATAAAAGATAAAAATGTTCAACCTGTCAACAAAATCAAACAATGAATGAAAATAACATCAAAGCTGGAGTTGGTTGCAATAGGATCTCTAATAGCTGAGGTTGTTGGAATCTATTCTGCTTGGATATGGTTCCTTGAAATCTGGGTTGTTTAATATTGCTTGTGTCAAATCCTAACAGATCTGACACTTGTGCTCTTTGAAAGCCCCTGACTGTTGAGTTTGTGCCTAGAATCTGGGATTCAATCTGCTGCCTCAATTCGACCCCAACAGCTGATCCCATGCCTAGAAAATAGGAATGCTTTTCCATTTAAGTTTTCCATCTATTGATAACTTGGTTCTTCCCTGTAGCATATACAAGAGTTCATTATCATTTCCCAAACCTTAGTCTTTTTAGGAAAATATATTATAATATTTCCTCTAGGTTAAGCCCTCAAGCTTAGCCCTTTTTCCTAGCCTCTCAACCCCTTCCCTTTCCCTTCCCAGTGGAGCTTAGTCCCCCATACCTCTTTCTTTGTAGTTGGTCTACACACAATGATGTAATTATATTAATGATGTGAGTATTTACATATACAAAATCATGCTCCCTGGCCTTCAACATCTAGCCTCTCTGGCCTAATAAACACATAATCCTCCCATCTTGTAAACACTTGGCTCACCAACCTATAAACATAATTACAATTTAGCAGGGCTCGGCCTTGGGGTATTACCATCCCCTCCCCTTATTTATGCATTGTCCTCAGTGCATCGTATTTACATATTACAAACAAGATTTCCAAAACCTTCAAAAAGATGCGGGTATTTTGCTCACATAGCATCTTCATGCTCCCATGTTGCATCTTCAGGACCGTACCAGGTCCATTGGATCTTTACAAGCCCTATGGATCATTTCCGGAGCTGTTTGATTTTTCAGTCCATAATGCGTACCAGATGCACTTGAAAAACGCTTTCTTGCTCCACCTGAATCACATTCCAATCAATAATATGATTCACATCAGGTATATATTTCTTAAGCAATGATACATGGAATACATTATGTATAGACATAGATGCAGGAAATGCAATCATATAAGCTACTAGTCCAATCCTTTATAGGATTTCAAACGACCCACAATATCTGGCTGCCAACTTGGAACAGGTTCCCAACTTCAGGGAACTTCTGTTGGCCTTCACCTTCAAGAATACATGATCTCCCACTTTAAATTCCCTGTGAGTTCTGCGCTTGTCAGCATAGGTTTTTTGCCTGTCTTGGGCAGCCTTTAAATTATGTTTTATCTTTAACATTTGCTCTTCCATTTCCTTCAGCAACTCTGGCCCAATCACTGCTTTATCAACTGGGTTGTTCCAGCTTAAGGGTGTGTTGCACTTTCTGCCATAAAGTGCCTCAAATGGGATCATCTTCAGAGATGCCTGGTACCCATTGTTGTAGGAAAATTCTACCAAGTGTAGATAATCTTCCCATTTAGATGGTTTTTCCATCACCTACATTCTTAGCATATCCTCTCTCACTTGGTTCACCCTTTCTGTTTTCCCACCAGACTCGGGATGATAAGTTGTGCTGAAGTTCAGATTTGTTCTGAACACTTTGAATAATCCCCTCCAGAACTTTGAGGTAAACTTTGGGTCTCTATCAGACACAATTGTCTTGAGTATGCCATGCAAATGTGTTACTTCCATCATATAGATATCAACAACATTGGTTTCCTTATGAGTAGTCCTCATTGGAATGAAATGGGCAGCTTTAATAAGCTTGTCCACCACCACCATGATAGAATCATGTTGCTTTCTTGTTCTGGGTAATCCAATGATGAAATCCATTGACACCACTTCCCACTTCCACTCAGGAATGAGAAATGTCTGCAGCAACCCAGCTGGGTGTCTATGCTCAGCCTTGACCTTCTGACATTCTAAAAATTTAGCAATGTACTCAACAATCTCCCTCTTCATACTTGGCCAATAGTATTGGCTCTTGACAACTGCAACTGTTTCTTGATATCCCGGGTGTCCAACATAAGGTACACTATGTATCTCTTTCAATATCATACCCCTCAATTCATGTGAGTTGGGTACATAAATTCGGTTCCTGTATAAGAGAATTTTGTCATTTCCCAATTTATAATCTTCCACCTTCTGCTGCATTTTACCTTGATGTAATTTTGTTACCAACTCCATGTACTGCAAATCTACTTTTGCAGCTTCAGAAATTCTTCCTTTAAGATCAGTTTGATACATGCTAATGGTTGTAGCATGCAATTCATGCACTCTCCTGCTGAGTGCATCAACCACTTTGTTCTCTTTTCCTTTGACGTGCTTAATATCAAAGTCATACTCACAGAGGAATTCCAACCATCTTCTCTGCCTGACATTTAAAGTTGGATGATTAAAAAAATATTTCAGACCATTATGGTTTGTCCTCAACTCAAACCTCTTTCCCATGAGGTAGTGCCTCCACTTCTTCAAGGCATGCACTTGGCTACCAACTCCAAATCATGAGTGACATACAACCTTTCATGCTCTTTCAATTTTATGGATTCAAAACATATCACAAACCCATTTTGACTGAGGACTCCACCAAGTCCTTCTTTGCATGCATCAATGCAAACAACAAAATCTTCATTTGAATCAACAATCCTCAAAATTGGAGCATTGGTTAACAACTTCTTCAATTGTTGGAAGCTCTTTTCACATTCTGTTGTCCATTGAAACTTCACCCCTTCCTTTGCAAGGAAGTGATTGGGTGAGCAATCCTCGAAAACCCTGCAATGCATATTCTGTAGTAGCCAACTAGACCCATGAAGGATCTGACTTCTGTCACATTCTTAGGTGATGTCCACCCTTTAATGACCTCAATCTTTTCAGGGACCACTGCTATCCCTTCTTCGGATATGATATGCCCCAAATAGTGAATTCGGTTATGATAAAATGAATACTTGCTCAATTTGGCATACAATTGGTGCTTTCTTAACACTTGTAACACCATCCTCAAGTGATGTTCATGCTCTTCTTCTGACTTGGAATATACAAGGATGTCATTCAAAAAGACAATGATAAACTTGTTTAAGTATTCCCGAAAAACACCATTCATTAAGCACATGAAAACAACTGGTGCATTTGATAACCCAAATGGCACCACTATGAATTCGTAATGACCATACCTTGTCCTGAAGGCGATCTTGCTGATGTCTTCATCTCTGATCCTTACTTGATGATATCCTGACCTGAGATCAATCTTTGAGAATATCCTTGCATCCTTTAACTGATCAAAGAGATCATCGATCCTTGGCAAATGATACTTGTTCTTTATAGTCACTTTGTTCAATTGTCTGAAGTCAATACACAGTCTCAATGTCCTATCTTTCTTCTTCACGAATAAAACTGGGGTGCCCCAATGTGACACACTTGGGCATATATACCCCTTCTTCAAAAGTTCTTCAAGATGCATTTGTAGTTCCTTCAACTCTGGTGTACTCATTCTGTAGGGAGCCTTTGATACTGGAGCTGCTCCAGGCATCAAATTTATAGAGAAATCAATATGTCTCTTTGGGGGTGGTCCTGGTATCTCCTTAAACACATCTTTAAAATCTTTCAGGACTGCGTGATCCTCAAGATTGGGTACCTTATCCTTAGGTGCTTCCTGCATATGAGCAACAAATATTTGGCACCCCTTCCTGTAGCATTTCTTCAGCTGCATTGCTGAGATCTCTCAGACATTAACTACCCTAGGAATTCCTTGGACTGTTCTTGGGTTCCCTTCCTCGTTCAGGAAATTAAATGCCTTGTTATGACAGTCTAAGATGGCATGGTGTTGGTCCAACCAATCCATACCAATTAGACAGTGATATGAACCCAATGGTAGGATGTTCAAATCTGCCTTGGTACTTAGCCCATTCATGTCCACTGGACATGATTTAACCAACTCAACAACTTTTCTCTTGGCTCCTGTAGCCAGCTGCACCAGCCAAGATTTCCCATGCTTGCTTCTTGGCAATTTCAATCTTTCCACTACCTTAGGATCTATATAGCTATGACTAGCTCCTGAATCTATTAAAATAGTAAAGGCATGGTTATTGATCATACCTTCTACTTCAATCATGTGTGATTGAAACTCATATTGCTTGTTGTCTAGGGCTGCATAGATCCTTGGTACACTTCTGCCCATGTCCTCCACTCTTTTTTCTTGTTGTACATTGTGGAAAACTCTCTTTTTCACTTCTGTAAGGACAATCTCTATACTTATGGTATCCTTTATAGCCCCAAAATTGAATATGTGTATGCCTTGGCCTTTGCCCACCTACCTCATCCATTTCGTGCTCTCTAAAAGATGGTTGTCCTTGAGAACTGTTTCTGAAAAATGGTGGCTTGTTCCCCTTCTGCCTCTGTTCCCTCTTAAAATTCTTCTTGTCTTCCCAAGCTCTTTGTAAAGTAGGTTTTCCCTTATGCTGATCATATAAGCACTTGGCTCTTCTTATGGTTTCCTCCAAAGTCTTGGGATCATCATATTGAATCTTGTTACTAATAAAGGATGGAAGCCCACTCAAATACCTTTGAATCTTAACGGTCTCATCCTTGATGAATGAGACATACTTCAACAGTTCTAAAAATCTCCTTTCGTACTCATCAATGGTCATGTTGCCCAGTTTGAGTTCAAAAAAATCTTTCATCTTTTTGTCATAATACCTCTTGGTTAAGTATTTCTTCTCAAAATGCTTCTTGAATTCCTTCCATGTAACATTCTTCTCTCTGATGTGCTGCACTTGCACAAATTGATCCCACCACATGGATGTCTTTCCTTTTAGTTGATAAATAACAATTCTTCCTTCTACATGAGAAGAATAGTTATGCAGTTGGAAGTACTTCCTCATGCCAAGCAACCATGTCTCAACATCTTCATCCTTCTTGTGTTCACCATCAAAAGTAGGAGGTTTGATCTTGTTCATTTCTTATTTCAATTCAACCACGCTAGACCTCCCATGCTTCCTGACATGGGATGGACTTGAGCTGCTATGTTCTCTCCTATTGGAATGCCTTTGGGAGTGATGGTGATGTCTGCTATCACTCATTGATCTTCCTTTTCCCTTAGGGGTCTCGTGGATTCCTGATTTGCTGGAGCCACTCTCCTTATCCAATTTATTTTCAATTCTGTCCAGTCTTCATTAACTTCATATTGAAGTCCTCCTGCTGCTCTTTGGATTTCATAAGCCTTTCATTATTAGCCTTGTGGCTATGGACATCTGTCTGCAATTTTCTAATGGTCTCAACCATATTTATGTCTTCCCCATTTCCTCCATGTCCATTGGAGTTGGTTCCTTCCATACCCAACTAGACATTCATCCCTCTGATTTCATCTTCTTGACTGTAGACTACCTGTGTATCATCCATCCCTCTGCACTTTGTGATAACTCTGTTCCATTTTGACAATTGTTAATTATGCAAAAATGTGCAGCCAACAGAACTTTGTCAGGCTAATTGTTCTTAATAATTTCATGAAAACACGAACCATTCTTATTCATTAATATATATCAGACTTATTTTCTACTGATTTCCTGAGAAATTGGCTATCAGATCCAAGTTCTGGGTGAACAATTATCTTCTACTGTTCAAGACCTTTCCAATGCATGCTTCCATGCTCAATTTTGAGTTTTGAGTAGGAAGTTATGAATACTTGAACAATTTGTTTTTTCAGTGATGCAATCCCTGTACATGGATTCTTCCAACTCATAGTCGAATTGGCTCTTCGATCCGTGCTGGATCCTTTCTTCATGTTTACATGCCTTCTTTACTTCATTAGGTGCAGGTCTATACCAATAAAAAACCCCACGACTCCTTCTCTAACCCTTCTCTGTTTTCAAAAACAATTTTTGGGCACTAGCCCTTTTTCTTCGGCCCTCAAACGCATGTGACCACGAGCTGTGACCGAGTGCTAGCTGTAAGGCGCTTATCCTGTGCTTCGGGCCTCCGGGGCTCCGAAACTTTGAGCTTCAAGAGTTCTGAGGCTCCATCTTGCACTGCCTTCCGATTTTCCGAATGCCAAAACCATAAAGGAATGAGATCTATGGTCGACATTCACCTGTCAACAGACAACCGAGATTGACTCCAATTTCAGAAACTGAGAAAACCCGTTGATCGATCACTCTAAGATCGACGGTCCTGGTCGATTGCAGACCTCGAACATGCTCGGGGTTTAACAACGACCCCAACTTCCACAATGAAAAGATGTGCGATGGAGCGGGAATCACGTCCATCGTTGATCTTTCACCTTGATGGAGATCTATGATCCCGATGGATTGCGAAATATGAATTAGCGCCTTCATTAATTCTCCTTTGGATTTACGCAATGGAAGATGCACGATGGGGTGGAGATCGACGCCCACCATTGATCTTTCACCTTGATGGAGATCTACGATCCTGATGGATTGTGGAATGTGAAGTAGCGCCTTCATTAATTCGCCTTTGTATTTTCGCAATCATTTCTATCCATTGATCTATTCAGCAACCATGTGCTAGAGTGTGCTACGTGGTAGAACAAAGAAGCAGACACGTGGCCCAATCCGAGGGGTGACACGTGTCAAGTTCCAACTGGAAAAATTAGTCTTTTAAAAGCACAAAACACACTGACACATGGCACGCATCCTGTGTGCCCACGTCACCCCAGGTGATGTCATCAAGCCACGTCACTTCGATGCTTCGTAAATTCCGAACTTTGGGACTTCGATACTCCGGGACTTTGGAGATCCGAAAGTTCTTCCTTCATCATCCTTTATTTCCTTTGAATGCCGAATTCCCGAACCCCTTAACTTTTTCCGGGTCCGCGTAGTACTTATGTCATCATATAAGATGGTGACACGTGGCCCCACTGTCGAGTGACATGTGGCAGACTTAGGCTAGGTCCACGTCACCCTAGGTGACGTCATCATGCCACGTCATATATGATGCTTAGGGACTTCAGAGGATTTCCCATTTTCACACCCCAAAACTCCCGAACTCAGAACTTTCGAACACTTCCACATCACCTCCAGTGACGTCATCATGTCATGTCACTTTGGCACTCCGAGACTTCGGGGATCTCTTCCTTTCGTGCAACCACAAACCATTTCCTTCGGAGTGCCGAATTGTTGAACTTCTAAACACTTGCTAATCCACTGACACGTGTCTCTGATATCGGACGGTCCAAATTGGTTTCAAACTTCGGGAGTTCGGGGCTATGAGAGACTTCCCCACGCTACACCACAAATCCCCCAAATGATGAATGCCCAATAGGTTGATCTGCTGACACGTGTCCTCATACACGAACGATCCAGATTCACTCCAGAGTTCAGGACTTCGGGACTTCGGGACTTCGGGAGGAAGTCCATTCCGTGCACACTTCCACCAATTTCCCCGAACTCTGAACCGTCGAACTAGCTGGGAAAACCAACATCTCTCCTCCTCCTGAATGATCTACGATTGAGAGTCACTCCGAGACTTCGGAGCTTCGTGCTTCGGCTCCTTTCTCAACAAAACTTAAAAACTCGCCGAAGTAACGAAGTCCGAAGCACTTGATGGTTAACTATCATGCACCTTCTCCAGATCCAACGATTGTGAGGGGTCTGTCCCTTCCCGAACAAATCCAACAACCCAAATTTAACTTTTGTGGTTCCAAACCCACAGTCACCATGGTCTCTTTTCTCTGTTGACTTCCTTGAACCGCTAAACCTCCTGAGCTCTCCATTACCACCCAAGAGTTCTCTCATCGCCCCTTTGGCACTTTGTACATCAATTCCCTGTGGAATTTTGACTCCAAATTCCACATTCGTGGCCCATCCAGGTTCAATGTTGAAACCATGGGCTATGATACCAGATTGTAACATACCCCGCCATCCTAGGGTTGGGGCATGCTACCATAAATCTCTACTCTGTTCAACTCTGATACACACACACACACACACATATAATGCAAATTTAACAGATATAAACATTCTTCTCATACACAGATTCACGCGGAAGTGATAGTAAAAACATACATGTAATAAACACAGACAATTCTGATAAACTTCGGACATGTACTTAAACACAACATGTAAAATTAACACATAAATGGTACTTATATTTTAATTGAAGACCACCAATTGCGTGCAGACCTTCCACGAACCTCCCAGCCTTAGACCACGTTGCTCATCACTCTCAGTAGTGGGTCACCCCCGAGCTGAGACTAAACTCCACCCGGGCAAAGGGATTCCTAAGCTAGGCTGAGATTGCGAGAAGTCACACAATACAACATGACGAATTCCCTCCCATGAGCCTACTTACGCCCACAACTCACAGCCTCTCATTCCCCACATGCCTGTCCCACTCCGGGAATATGCACCTTCACTGTTCCACAGTCAATCCGCTGCTCCACTTCCCTTCCAAGGCTTTAGCAACAGGCCGGATCAGGAATTCTCAGAGCTCTGTAGCTGCTGCTGGATTCCCTTTAGGAGGAATCACTTTCCCAACAATCTCTCTCACTTGGAGAGAGTTGCTCACAATCCTGACAACCGGCTTCTTCAATCCACGGGCCTGGCAACCCGCCTTTTCAAAACCACAGGCCTGACAACCTGTTTCTTCAATCTAGCGCCTAAGTCAAACGGGTAATAACAATAGCAAGGTCGAATATGGGTTCTGGTAATGACAACAAGCCACACCAGTCAAGATAAAAGCGTGGGTAGAAACAACAAAACGACTAGGGTGTGATATGGCTCATGCATTGTGTAATCGGGTTATGTTTCAAAGGCAAGCAAGAGCTAGCGTCATAGGGTTTGCAAGTTTCATAGGTCAACGATGAAGGAATGGCTTCCTGTGTGTGAATTCCCAGTGTCTCCATGCGTACGTGAATGGGAAGCCTGGAAAGAATGGCTTAACGAACCCCCACAATGATTGAGTTTCCCACATAAAACTCCATGCGTCCTGATTGATACATGGCTCTCTTGGGAGCTTGTTCCTCTCCACTTGGAGTTCATTCCTTTCCCCCAAGGAACTTAGGATAGCCAGGTAATTTCCCAAACCTTAGTCTTTTTAGGAAAATATATTATAATATTTCCTTAGTGTTAAGCCCTCAAGCTTAGCCCTTTTTCCTAGCCTCTTAGCCCTCTCCCTTTCCCTTCCGAGTGGAGCTTAGTCCCCCATAACTCTTTCTTTGTGGTTGGTCTACACGCAACGATGCAATTATATTAATGATGTGAGTATTTACATATACAAAATCAGGCTCCCTAGCCTTCAACATCTAGGCTCTCCGGCCTAATAGACACATAAGTCTCCCAACTTATAAACACTTGGTTCACCATCCTATAAACATAATTACAATTCAGTAGGGCTTGACCCTGGGGCATTACATCGGGTTAGTTTCATTATTTATGGCTATTGTTGTGGCATTGCTCATTACCTCTAAGGCCTCCTTATTGTATTATTTTTGGTTCACTGCATCAAACCCAACTATGGAAGTGATAGCTTACTTGATTTGGTTCTAGCCATTATTACTAGTATCACCATTGGTTCATGTTCCTCCCTTTGTGACTACATTGATTCGTGAGCCTTCATCCCTCCTAAGATTCAAATTGATCAAATTTGCATTACTTTGTCTATCTCGAGCCTCCCATTTTTGCAATAAGTCGGGGAAGTTTTCTATTAGGTGCCCAATTGTCCATCAATGGTTACACCTCAACTTCCTTGAGTGAGGATAATCTTAAGAGACATGTCCCACCTCATCACATAACCCTCACATCCTCCATGGTCTCCACCTCTAGCTATGGTATCGACTTCATTAACCCATAAAGAAGTCATTTTGAAACTTTGTGCAAGTGCTTGCAGTGCTCTAGAGTTCTCCTCCTTATAGGTATTAGTGTTGTAAGAACTATGATACATGGTTATAGGTACTAATAAGTACTTATGGAGAATGCAGTACATATGTGGCAGGTGATCAACAACTTTTCAATCGTATAGTGTTCATTATCAGTCTCAACTAGAAATCTCATCAGTGGTGGGAGTGGGTTGGGAGATCCTACTCCACTCTTTAACGAAGGATAGTTGTTCACAACATGGTCTTCAGTTCTTCATACTATACACCAAACTTGCTCTCTTGTATTCCGGCTCTTAGATAATTCTTGGATCTATTTAGCCAATGTTGAAATATATGTTTTTCACAACATAATTTCAAAGTTTTGGTTGGTATTTGCAACCATGGAAGTTGATGAGCCAACTAGGGTAGTTCCTTCAGTGCAAGCAAGATACTTCTTTCCTACTTTTGTCTTCATTACTTGTGCTAATACTTCTATAGGAGTGTTAATTACCTACTGCATCAATGGAATCTTAGTAATGGTTATCATCCCTTTGATGAACCATTCCTTGTGTTGATGAATGAATGAGGTGAGATAACTTGCCCACGAGGTTGTGAAATCATTGGTCATAAAGCCAAGCACTTTCTCCCCAAAATTTGCTTAATATCCTTTAGTTCAACACAATCATGTGATTCTCTAACTAGCTTTTATAACTCTATGATGAATCCATTGTGTAACTCTAACAATTGTTTTGTTGAATTCCTTGTCAAAACTTGGACAAAGCTCATTTTCCACTAAAGTGATCTCTCTCTCAAGGTGGTCTACAATTCCACCAACTTATCATCATTGCTAGAACTAATGTTATATTACATCACAGTCTCCCTTGCCTAACAACTCGAGTAGATGCACAAGTGTCCCTTGATGAGTTATATTCAAAATGAAAACCTTGGCTCTTGATAGAATTATCCAAATTCTTAAATTATTATTAAATGAAATGATATTGGTAATGGGATTTCCTCCCTCAATTAGTTGACTACTACTTCTTGCAACAAATAATTGATTACTACTATTGTCCTTTTAATTGTTATTCATATGGACTAACTGAGGATTTGAAAGGGGGTTTACCTCTACTAGTTGCGAGTGTGCAAGGGGCATTAATCATTGCAGACTGGTTCCAATATCTTCTAATTGTACCATGTTTGCTTGAATCTTTTCCTCTATCTCGAACAAGTGGGATACATTTTCAAGTCCATCCCCATTATGCAACTCCTTACCTGCACCTTCCTTTGTTCTTTGATCTGAATTGTATTTCGATATTATTCTCTGATTTTGTGTCCTTGAATCATCTGTTTGAACTCCAACATCTACCTTAGAAAAGATGATCATAATATTAATAATAATAATTCTATAATAATGGCACATTTGATCCCTCATATCAATACAGAGAAGTTACTTGTTGACTGACCAACCAAGGATCAACATTTGTCATTGACCATTCGACCTCAACATTGACTTAACCATCATAAGAAATTCCAATGATGGGGTTCTTCTAATTCAGAAGTAGAGGCAGGGGCAATTTATAAACTTAGAAAACTAGAAAGGTGCATCTAGATTTAGTATTCCTTCCTCGTATATCAGGTTTTTCCTTTGAGAAGCTTGAAATTTGGCAAGGAAACTCAAGCTCAATCTCTATACTCTGCATTTCATACTTCAATGATATATATTTGCAGTGTTTTTGTTTTTCTGCATACAACTCTGTCAAACTCTATTGGTTGAGAGTCAAATTTGTGTAAAGATTCATGCAGACACCCAAAAATAGGAATCACTTTATTTATGGATAACATTTAGTGGGAGGAGGAAGAGAATTATGGTCAGGTACCAGGTAATTTTTGTATGGTGGGAGGAGGAAGAGAATTATGGTTTGTCTTGATGTTGATACTAAGGAGTTTTCACATCTAGTCCAAAGTAATCACTTTTATATTGAAAATCATCTCGATTTTCATCAACTTCACCCTACATTAAATATGATTTTTCCTTCTCACTCGAGAATGTAACTTTCCCAAAGATGTACAAAATATCCTATTTCAAAATGCAAATAATGCTTGGGAATTCAATCCACCACCTCCTCCTTTGTATAATGATGGCTGGGGTTGCGAGTTCCCTCCTTATTCTCCTTGTCAACATGGTTGGGGTGATACTAGTCCTACTGGTCCACATATTGATTCCAATACTATCCCTCCTCCAAAAGATGCATGCGTCATCCCCCCTTTTCCACTATTTGATCCACCTACTGATGTTCTAGATGTTTCTACTACTCTTGTTTTTGGTGATACTCATGATGTGATCCTCCTCCTTAGAATTAACACAATATTATCTTGGATGATGTTGTTTATGATGTTCTTGTTGCAAATGATAATGATAAAAATATTGATGTTCTGTGTGATTTTGATGATGAAATCCTTGTCACTTTACCTTGTACAATTCTAATTTTTAAAGTTATTGTGAATGATCCTGTGATTAAAGAAGTCCTTTCTTTTTGAGAGAGAAGTGGTAGCTTCTCTGTTTAATGTTTTCCATTCTGAGCTCTCTTCCTATCCTCTTAATTCTCTAACTATAAGAAATGTCTTTAAAAAACCTTTCTCTTCACATTCTAGGCATGGTCTTCGTTTCCTTTTACTTACATCCAAGTTTGAAAAACTAGACCAATAAATTATGTGCAAGTTAGGATACAAATGGGTGAGGATCCACTTTCTTATTGTATAAATTTGTGATTTATGAGGAGGGATGGAAGATCTTACCTCTAAGCTTGAAAAATTAGATCAACAAATTATGTGCAAGTTAGGATACAAATGGGTGAGGACCCACTTTCTTATTCTATAAATTTGTAATTTATGAGGAGGGACAAAAGATTGTGACAATTGATGAATGACTTTGACTTGAGATAAACATTGATATTTTGTAAGTGAACTATTTACACCTCTCTTTTTTTGCAGTGGTTGCTCACATTGGGTTGTGTTTTAATTAACAAGAGCAATATTAGTATGATTCTTTTGTGCATATGTATGAATTTGACATAAAATAGAAGTTTTTTTCCCCAAGGAAAACCTTGTGTGGAAATCCAAAAGATGCTTTCAAACATTCATGGATGGAATCAGAGTAAACATGTCGATATATAATAGTGTCTAACCTAGGCACCTTTTGGTGCAAAACTAGCCAAATGACAAACAACATTGGTGAGAACTAGTTGAGCTAACCCCTCTCGCTGAAATATAAGACACCTTGACACCTTCTAGCATAGAACTAGCTAAATGATCAACAACATTGATGACAATTGATTGAACTAATCCCTTCAACTAAAATATAAGTTTTTGTTATATTTTAACCATTGATGATACAAGTAGTGAAAAGTAGTGAAGTAGAGTTTGATGATACAAGTAGTGAAGTAGAATGGAACTAACGACTTTAGTCATGCTAAACAATAAACAAACTAATTAATTTATTCCTACATAACATTGTCAAGTTTAAAGTGTCGGTTCGTGGTTATACAATGCTAAACTTCGTCTCTAATCCACGGAAGAGAGGCGAGAATGATAAAAAGTATTAGGCGAGAAAGATAGAAAGTATTAAAGTTTCTATATTCCACAGAAGAGAGGCGAAAATGATAGAAAGCATTAAAGGTTCTATGTTCCACGAAGAGCGACAAGAATGATAAAAAGTATTAAAGTTTCTATAATCCATGGAAGAGAGATGATAACAATAGAAAGTATCATAAAGTGATGTCTATTTGTGGTTTATACAATGATAAACCTTTGTCTATATTCCACAAAATGTCGGTTTCTTGATCATATTGACATGTGTACTTAAATATATATTCTACACAAGAAACAAGATAATGCTAGACAAGAAACACTAGCATTCTCTTCCATAATTTCCATCTCACCCATAGTCATGTACAAAGTGTTTTTGGACCAATCACTAGTTTAACCACTAAGCTCCCTATAAATGTTAGAATAATAAATATCTATAAAACTTCTTTCCATCCTCTTCTCTTGTGAAAACAAATGTCAAAGTATCAAGTTTTGCATGCTCATGTTTCCCTTTACCCGCTCAATAACCAAATTGAAGTATCCAAAGATCTAAATCTGAGATATCACTTTTTCAATGGATATTATCATTAACAAGATAAGGGACTTCCATTTAGAAAAATTATTGGTGAATTCACCCAATCCAGTGTTAAAGCACAATTTGTGTGAAATGGGCTAGTATAACACACAACCAATTCCATATATCCTCAGAGTACCTTAGTAGGCTCCATCAAAGAAATTTCAAAGGTTTTTTTTTTTCAACCACTAGATCTATTATTTTCCTTGGATTCTTAATACTTATAGCACACCAAATAGCCTCATATGTGAAATTTACTTGACAACAAACCTTGAATGGAGGGGTTTCTTTATTCTGGAACAAACTGGCATTCCTTGCTAACCACACATGTATCCCATGACACAACCAGAGGTAGTGTTCTATGATCCTTAGGTAATGACTCATGAAACCAATGGTGCCATACAAACTAAGAGGGATTCATCTTATCAATTTCACTATCCACATGCTAAGGAGAGAGTAGCCTCTTTTACATAAGGCAACTTGACCAATAAATAATCAATAGTTTTCCCATATTGTTTACAAAGAGCACATATGCTTGGTCTCTACCATGCTCGTCTTTGCAATACATTGAATGTTAGAAATGTATTAACCAAAGATAGCCACCTAAAGATTCTAGTTTTTAAAGGGGATTTTACCTTCCAAACTAGATTTCCTCTATCTCCTTCCTCATCCCCATCAAACATTGCCTTATAGCCCAACTTAGTTGAGTATTGACTTGAGATCGTATTCATGGACCAAAAAAATGAATTTTCTCAAGTACCAATCCTTATTTCACTCCACATTAACCATTGAACAAATGCATTCCAATAGATAGCATCATTACCTTCCACAATCGACATTCCAAATATTTTCCATCCTTGATACCATAAATAAGTTTGTGGATCTACAACATCGACCAGAGAGAAAATGCCTTGTAATTGAAGGGAGGAATTGGCGGGGCAATCTATAATTAACCACACATTCTACCCATGGGTCAATCCCTACCCTTATCTTTACACCATTGCCAATCCTCCATGCTAACCAATTTCCCAATAGGGGAAAAGATAGAATGAATGCTTTCAAAATAAAAAACACATTTGAAATAGAATTGATAGGTGACCAAATCCATTCTTCAACAATATGAGGGTCTAGATATTTTTGAAGAAATACATTTTTCTAGATATTCTCGTGATTGAGGAGTCTCCGTAAACTCTTTGCTGGTAAATATTTTTAAAATTGATGAATATTTTTTAGACCCCACCCCTTGCATCTTTAGGCCTTGCTATATTATTCCATTTTACCAAAGAAATACTTTCATGTTCATTTTTCCTTGCCCATTAAAAATCAAAACATTTTTTTCTTATCTTTTCCAACATATCAATGTGAATGTAATCGAAAGAGTGGAAATGCACCAATATGGATTCAAGCACATATTTTACTAATGTCAATATACCCCCTCTTTAAATCCATTTGTTACACCAATTTATTATTATTTTTTCTATTTTCTAATATACGCATATACAATCTCTAAATCCATAAGTATTGGGTTTTAGAATGAAACCTAAATAGCTCCCTTTTGTAAACTAGAGTTACATCATTGCATGAAATGGAAGATTTCTCAATATCAACTTCCATACCTATTGCAATACAATATAAATTCAATATTTCTTTGTAATTCACACTCCTTAAAAGACTCATTCCCAAACAACAACATATCATCCACAAATGACAATTGGGATAGGGATAATGATCTTATGAGTTTGATTCCTTTTATATTTCCATTAGTCTGGTGAGCCTTAACAACTCGACTAAGAAATTTTACCACTAATTGAAAAAGAAGGGGGAATAGGGGGAAACCATGTCTAAGACCCCTTGTTGGTTTGAAAACACTGGAGGTAGATCCATTGATCAAAACTACGAGTGAAATTAAGGAAACCATCCATTGTGGTTAAATTCTTCATGGAATATTTTGAGAAAAATCCCTTTCTTCTTCACCTCTATAACCTAAACTTTGGATAAGGTTTGTAGATGACACATTTTTTTTATTTGGCCCCATGGATGTGAAAACTTGGATATATATGTTGAATTCTTTAACAAACATTCAAAGCATATAAAATTCACCATGGAGATTTAAGATAATGGTATCCTTCCCTTTCTAAATGTTTCAGTCATAAAGAAACCACATGGGATTATGACACACCAAGTTTCAGGAAAATAATAATAATAATAATAATAATAATAATAATAATTAAAAAGAAATACAAAAGAAAAAAAGAAAAGAAAGACTCACATTGAGCAATATCTACATGTGAAGTCCCACAACCATCTGACTCAAAATTTGGGATTCTTAAAACTCCAGCAACCAGATCCCTTAGGATCTCAAATAATGATCATTCGGAGGAAGAGAAACAACATCTTCTTAAGGTATTAAAGGACAATGGTTATAAGGAACATCAAGGGATCAAGGCCTTTTAGAATTCTAGTAGAGGACTTAAAAATAAGGAACACATCGAAGACATTCTTCTTTCCTTACATTCAATGGACCATGGACAAAATTGCTAGGGTTTTGAAAAGGAAGAAAATTGGTGCAACTTTCAAACCCCTAAATAGAATTAGAAACTCCCTCAAATCTATTAAGGACCCCATTGACCCCAATAATAAGAAAGGTGTCTACATGATTCCTTGCTCAAGTGGAACAATGGTGAAATTTGTCGTTACATCAAAGATTAGAATCCAAGAACATGCAATTAATATTAAGCACAATCATGTTTGTTCATCCACGTTGGTTGAACACTCAAATAAAACAAAGCACCATATTTATAGTGAGGGCACTAAAATATTTGCCAAGGTAGATCATTAATACAATAGGAAATTTAGGGAAGTTATCAAGATTGAAAAGTGGTTGAACAACCTCAATAGAGATGATGGCTAGAAATCAACCATAATCGTATCTCATCCCTAACAACCAAAGGTGAGTCAAGATAAGTCTTAGCTATTTCCCCCCCTTTCAATTCATTTTAATCCTAATACAAAATACAAATAAAAATAACAAAAACATTTATACAACTAAGTATTAGAAAAATGATAATAACCCTTTCTAATTCTATAAAACTAAGTTTGAATATATCATATAACAAAAAAAAAAAAACGAGAATATAATCTAAATCAAAATAATTCAAGTCTTTTAGAAATTCCCTCTTCTTCGTCTCTGAAATTGCTCCATGTAGGCATCAATCCAATTGGTTCCACATTACCCAACTTCTTGATTTTTATGTAGGAAATAATCTACAAGATTGTCCATCCTTGTTGCTCGCCCCCACACCTCAACCCTTCTGGAAAAAAATCAAGATCTCTTCCCCAAAAATATACATATTCTTTCTTTAGGATTTCTTTCCCCAAAATATCATCTCACGATACATTTTTATTAGCAGAAGAACCGTAGATATTAACTAGAGAGTAGGTTTTATGTGTCTCTAGAGAATGTAACTTGATCCATATACCTTTAGGAACTAAGGAAGAGTTTAGCACCAACAAAGAATGATTCCAACCAGTCACCACCCCCCATATTGACCATTGGAATGTAGGCCTACAAAGTTCTAATTATTCATAAAGCCAAACATAATCACCTTAATTTTCTCACCAATGGCCATAATCTATTGGATTAGCAACATGTTCAATTTGAGTAGCTTGATCATTTTTTCTAGATAATTTTTTGATGGAGTGAACCCAAAACCCTAATGTTAAGGGATAGGGCTATCGTGGTTGAGCTAGGTTTAAGAAATATTTCCTCCTTGGCATGGTGTGGATAGGAATTTAACCTTAATCTAGTCCCAATACTCCCTCAACATCCCCCATGCTTGATTAATCCAAACACGTTTTTATAGATCTTAAGTGATCCTTGGGGGTTTCTTAGGAAGAAGGGAATTAATCAAATTCATGGTTTCCTTACTCCCTAGATCTTCTATCATTTAATATACCATGTGTTCTCCTTGGGATGGTGATTCTATAGGCAGAGTATAAGATGAGCTAGGGATTTTTAAATCTCTCCATTAATGTTCAGACTATGAATAGCTGGCACCTATCCAGTGTTGGTCTCCACCATGTCCTTCATTCCTTTAGATTTGACTCATTACCCATGGGGTGACTTAAAACATCAAATATATGTAGAGGAGAACATAGATGACCTAAAGATGTTGTTACAACACCAAACTTATAACCTATACAAGGGGTTAAATTTGAGCTTGAGGGTAGAACACATTCCAAGTTCCCTAACCTAATCCTATGGATGCTCTCACTAGGAACTACAAAACCCCCTTTCCCAAAAGAAGAATGGGGAAAAGACTCCAACACATATGAAAATTTACAATATGAAGAGTTGGGATTAGGGATAAAATTACTAATTTTTGTAGAGACTCTGACCTTTACCATTACTTCTAGGCCCAAATGTGATTTTCCTAAGGATGACAATGGAATATCCACCTAATTGCCTTGTGATGTATCCAAACCACTAATATTTGGTGCTTGTCCCTTATTGACTACATTTGCATGCCATTAGGGCTCATGCCTCATTCCCAACAACCATTATTTTGAAATTTCCAAGCTCTTCTAGACTACTTCCCCTTCCCCGTCTATTATATCCACTCCCATTTCCACCTGTGACCTCAATTTGTTGTATGACTATATTGAGTTTTCCTTTAGTCTCAATTTTATATTAACAAGGGGAAATACACATTTATATGACCATAATAATGATAATATCTACACTTAATTGATATTCTCATGTAACCTAGAGTTTGAATATATTTTCTATTACATACTTATATCTCCACAATATCAGAAGACTCCTTGAAATCCATCTTCACCAATATCCTAGCTATAGATCACATCAATAGAGACATAATATTTTTATCGTAGCCAAGGAAACCTCCATTATTGTTCTTGATTACCTTCAATACTAAATCAAACCAAAATTCCAACGGTAAGGTGGGGAATATTTCCCAAATGGGTTCTACAAATGTCTTCTCTATTTGCGAGTCAAATAGGGTAACCAAATTTTAGCAGAGAGCATCGTAGGTCCCCAAAATAACTTCCCCATCTTTATTTTCTCCATGTCCTTTCTAGATTGAAAGATAAAAGAAATCCAAACATGGGCCAAAATATAAAAAAAATGTTTTATATCCTAGTTATTTTCCCTAGATACATAGCTAATCCATTTGGTTAGTGGTTTCTCATAAATTACACAACCAAAAATGCAATTGATCATCACTCACTCATGCATATTTAGGATTTGAAATCATGGTTATGTATTCCCCAAGCACCAAATTGGCCTCATCCTCTTTATTTAAAAGACCTACGGTTTAACCCTCTCTTCTCCTTTAGGATCCTTCACCAAGATTGGTGTTATCACCGAAAAATCGTTCACAACAATACCGATAATGGTTGAAGAAAGTACTAGTGCAACATACCAATCAACATACCTCCAACATTAACAAGATTCATTCTTAAAGTCACAAAACTATACAAATGGTTCCCTAAATTTCTTTGTAGTCTTTTAAAGGCTTGCTTGCGCACATCTACACAGGCGAACACAGCTGAATATGCACAAATTATGTGGGTTCCGCGACCGTCTCCACAAAAACACGCGTAGATGTATAAATGACACATTAATGATTTTGGTCATGCCTCACCCACTTCCAACCTAAGGTGTACCATGACAATACGCCCAAATCAGGTCAAAATATAGCCTAAGGTGCATTTAAGGACTATGAGGTACCTCCAAAAGGGCTCATATTCACACTATGAACTAGTTATGTAAAATATTGCATGAAGCCTATAAATACAAGATTGAGGTATGAAAACAAAGGAATAGTTTTATGTATTTTTATGATGTTGGATTTGTTCTTTGAGAATCCATATTTCTCCTAGAGCCATTCTAACATCCATATCAAGTGTTATCCTTCTCACCTCTTGAGAAGCTTGGCAAGTAATTCTTCACCATTTCCACTCCATTGTTATAAGAGAAAGATGCTCTATATTGGGGACCTTAAGGGCCCTCCTAAGGAGGAAGAGGGGACTCATAAGTCCCTATATCTCTCCAAGGTGTTACTCATTCAAAAATCATTTCCATTGGTTGATATTCCTTGTTCCATTTTTAAGTTTTTATTTGTCTCTCATGCATACTTAGTTTAGTTGTATTTTCCTTTTATTTAATTTATTGTTTACTTCATGGGTGATCCACTAACCAATAAAATATTGTCTATATTATCTTGCTAGTCTAACAAGGTAGTTAAGTGTTGTTTTTTTTCTCACCCAAATGACAAAAACAAAAAAATATATTAAATAAATGTATTACCTACTTATTTTAAAATTATTTTTTTTTTATTTAATTTAATTAAAAATTTGTTAGTGTTCATTATCTTGACTATTTTGTTAGTGTTCATTATATTGACTATTTTATCAATGATTGAACCAAATTTATTTCAAAGCAATGTAAAAAGCTTACAATAAAGTGAAACAAATTTATTTCAATCGCACGTGTATGTTGGTACAAATGTATTATATTGGTAGCAGTAACTATATCTCTCCCAGATTTATCGTTGCTGTATTATAGATAACTACATCTCTCATATTGAACGATAAAGTTTGCAATGATCTAAAACTAGCACAGCCGCTAACTAGTTGTCTGTTAAAACTCTTGGCTTTATTTTTAGATGTTGTATTATATATGACTACATCTTTCATATTGAATGGTAAAGCTTGCAATGATTTAAAACTAGCATAGTCATTAACTTCTTGTTGGTGAACGTCCACAGGTTTATCGCTGAAATTTTTGGTTTTATTTTTAGATGTTTAATATTATATATGACTATATCTCTCATATTGAACTTGCAATGATTTAAAACTAGCACAACCACTAACTCGTTGTTGATGAATGCCAAAAAACTTATTACTAATAAAACTCTTGGTGTATTCAATGAAACCCGCTTAATCTTGCAGGTCGGGGTTTAAGTCATCAGCTCGAAATCCGTGCTCGCCCTCACAAATTCTCGAAGTAGAATTCTCGAAAAAAACCTCGTCAATTGCCATCGCCAAATTTGAAAAAAATCTCGTTGATTGTCATCGGAGCTTTTGGAAGAAACCTCGCCGACTGCCATTGGATCTTTTGAGAGGAACTCTGCCAATGGCTTCGACAGACTTAATAACAAGTCTGCCGACCAGAACAATGGAGGAAATAGACGAAACTACCAACCGGGGGGCATAAAATGAGAACAGATTTGGTTGCAAACAATGGGTGCGCCCAGCTCCGTTATATGGATATTGAGCAAACGTTATTTTGTTGCAAACCCTAAAACCGGAAGAATAATATTAGAAGATAAACCACAAAATAATGATTGAAGAATATGAAACATAAATGTAAATCTAATACTGTAAAATGATAAAAAGTAAAATGATAAAAAGTTAATAGTAAAGTAAATTTGTAATTTCAATTAAGTTTGTTAATCATTTGAAAGTGACAATTAGATGGTCACACAGTATTTTCTTAATCATATTAAGTAAATGTTAAAAAGTAAACATAGAAGCTTTTAAAAATGCTAGAAAGTTATGAACATGAAATCTCATTCATTAATACACGATAAAAAAAATTGAAACCAAATCTATTCAATCAAATTCAAGCAACTCAATAAACTGTTAAAATCAACCAACGTGCTAATAAAATTAACTAGAAATTTTTGTTTTTAGTACACCAACACTAGCTTAGAGCTAGAGTCTTTATACTAGGAAAAGTGAGTAAATTATCCAAGACTACTACACAAGACTGTAGAACACTAAAGAAGGACAAATTCCAACTGTCGTATAGGCATATCTAGGAACCCCCTCTAACACAAGGGCTAAATAGGAGGTCACATGCTAAAGAGAAACGAAGATTACCCCTCCAAATCTTAACCAATCATAGTGGAACGAGCGTATATTGGGGGTTTTGCTTGAGTGTTACTAGTTCATTTTATCTCAGTGCTTCGTGAATCTCGAATATGTTTGCGGTCCTCAGGAGTATTATTGGCCCACTTGTTTTCATTTCTTTGGAAGAGATTTGGACTTTGTTATCCTTCCCATACTTTGGGTCCCGATTTTCGATTGTACCCCTCAGGAGGTCAACTGCGAGTTGGTAACCCTAGTGACATTTCCTAGGTATTTAAAAAGGTGACTATGGGGGGCTTCCCACGATACCTGAGGTAGACATCATATCACACCTTCAATACCCTTGGAGGGTGATCCCGTGAAGCGAGGGTTACTTGCACCAAGAAGGGTTGTTACGTGGAGGTTGGGGTAATTGCTTCTCATATCTTCATTGATGTCTTGACATCTCGTCTTCAGAAGATCCTTTTATCTATTGTTGTTTGGTTGATTACATGTAGATTTTTTCTAATGGTCATGTTCTTTTGACATCTATAGTTGGCTTTATGGATCATTATTCCTATTATACTTTCACTGTGGCCGACCAGGGTCTCCAAATATGTCATAGAATGCAAGGGTTGGATCCCAAATAACACAATATTCCAAATAACCCTTCTAACGAAGGAACTATTAATGAAGGGGTTAATTCTGAAATTGGGAGCATAGCTCCCCCAAGTGACCAGCCTAAAGGAGTGGTTGAAATAATGGAAGAAGTTTTTTCCTCTTCCAGAAATCCACCTTTGACTGGCCCTTTTGGTCAACCACTCGTTGAGTTTCCATCAACGAATTATTATGATGCTTTTTATGCTTATTGTTTTCCACCCAATATGTATTGTAGGCAATCTTCTGGCATGCATGCATCAACATCTAACTATACATATGGAATATTGATCCCCCCACTTGATCCTGAGATAGCTTCCCTAGCACACATTACCATTGTTGGCACTTATTCTTTGTGGGAAATGTCGTTGACCCTTGTTACCCCAACTCAACAACCAGTGAGTACAACTTCTCTTCCCGCATCTCTAGCGACACACTTGTATCTCTTTGTAATTCACACTCTCCTTAAAAGACCCATTCCCAAACAACAACATATCATCCACAAATAACAATTGGGATAGGGATAATGCTCTTATGAGTTCGATTCATTTTATATTTCCATTAGTCTGGTGAGCTTTAACATCTCAGATAAGACATTTTACCACTAATTGAAAAAGAACGGGGATAGGAGGAAACCATGTCTAAGATCCCTTGTTGGTTTGAAAACACTGGAGCTAGATCCATTGATCAAAACTACGAGTGAAATTGAGGAAACCATCCATTGTGGTTAAATTCTTCATGTAGTATGTTGAGAAAAATCCCTTTCTTCTTCACCTGTATAACCTAAACTTTGGATAAGGTTTGTAGATGATGATTTTTTTCATTTGGCCCCACGGACGTGAAAACTTGGATATATGTGTTGAATGCTTTAACAAACATTCAAAGCACATAAAATTCACCATGGAGATTTAAGATAATGGTATCCTTCCCTTTCTAAACGTTTCAGTCATAAAGAAAACACATGGGATTATGACACACCAAGTTTCAGGAAAAAATAAAAATAATAATAATAATTAAAAATAAATACAAAAGAAAAAAAAAGAAAAGAAAAGAAAGGAAAGAGTCACATTGAGCAATATCTACATGCGAAGTCCCACAACCATCTAACTCAAAATTTGGGGTTCTTAAAACTCTAGCAACCAAAGCCCTTAATATCTCAAATACTGATCATTCGGAGGAAGAGAAACAACATCTTCTTAAGGTCTTAAAGGACAATGGTTATAAGGAACATCAAGGGATCAAGGCCTTTTAGAATTCTAGTAGAGGACTTAAAAACAAGGAACACATCGAAGACATTCTTCTTTCCCTACATTCAATGGACCATGGACAAAAATGCTAGGGTTTTGAAAAGGAAGAAAATTGGTGCAACTTTCAAACCCCTAAATAGAATTAGAAACTCCCTCAAATCTATTAAGGACCCCATTGACCCCAATAATAAAATATATGTATACATGATTCCTTGCTCAAGTGGAACATTGGTGAAATTTGTCGTTGCATCAAAGATTATAATCCAAGAACATGCAATTAATATTAAGAACAATCATGTTTGTTCATCCACATTGGTTGAACACTCAAATAAAACAAAGCACCATATTTATAGTGAGGGCACTAAAATATTTTCCAAGGTATATCATTAATACAATAGGAAATTTAGGGAAGTTATCGAGATTGAAAAGTGGTTGAATAACCTCAATAGAGATGATGGCTAGAAATTAGCCATAATTGTATCTCATCCCTAACAACCAAAGGTGAGTCAAGATAAGTCTTAGTTATTTCCCCCTTTTTCAATTCATTTTAATCCTAATACAAAATACAAATAAAAATAAAAAATTATTTATACAACTAAGTATTAGAAAAATGATAAGAACCCTTTTTAATTCTATAAAACTAACCTAATCCTATGGATGCTCTCACCAGGAACCTAACCTAACCCTATGGATGCTCTCACCAGGAACTAGAAAAGCCCCTTTCCCAAAAGAAGAATGGGGAAAATACTCCAACACGTATGAAATTTTAAAACATGAAGAGTTGGGGTTAGGGATAAAACTACCAATTTTTATAGAGACTCTGACCTTTACCATTACTTCTAGGCCCAAATGCGATTTTCCTAAGGATGACAATGGAATATCCACCTAATTGTCTTGTGAGGTATCCAAACCACTAATATCTGGTGCTTCTCCACTACATTTGCATGTCATTAGTGCTCATGCCTCATTCCCAACAACCATTATTTTGAAATTCTCGAGCTCTTCTAGATTACTTTCCCTTCCTCGTCTATTATATCCACTCCCATTTCCACCCGTGACCTCAATTTGTTGTATGACTATATTGAGTTTTCCTTTGGTCTCCATTTGATGTTAACAAGGGGAAATACACCTTTATATGACCATAATAATGACAATATCTACATTGAATTGATATTCTCATGTAACCTAGATTTTGAATATGTTTTCTATTACAAACTTCTATCTCCACAATATCAGAAGACTCCTTGAAATCCATCTTCACGAATATCCTATCTATAGATCACATCAATAGAGACATAATATTTTTATCATAGCCAAGGAAACCTCCAATATTGTTCTTGATTACCTTCAATACTAAATCAAACCAAAATTCCAAGGGTAAGGTGGGGAATTTTTCCCAAATGGGTTCTACAAATGTCTTCTCTATTTGTGAGTCAAATAAGGTAACCAAATTTTAGCAGAGAGCATCGTAGGTCCCCAAAATCACTTCCACATCTTTATTTTCTCCATGTCCTTTCTATATTGAAAGATAAAAGCAAGCCAAACATGGGCCAAAATATTAAAAAAATGTTTTATATCCTAGTTATTTCTCCCTAGATACATAGCTAATCCATTTGCTTAGTGTTTTCTCATAAATTACACAACCAAAAATGCAATTGATCATCACTCACTCATGCATATTTAGGATTTGAAATCATGGTTACGTATTCCCCAAGCACCAACTTGGCCTCATCCTTCCTTCGATTTATACACCTATTCTTCCTCTTTATTGGAAAAACCTATGGTTTAACTGTACCTTCAACCCTCTCTTCTCCTTTAGGATCCTTCATCGAGATTGGTGTTATCACCAAAAAATTGTTCACAACAATACCGATAATGGTTGAAGAAAGTACTAGTGAAACATACCAATCAACATACCTCCCAACATTAAAAAGATTCATTCATAAAGTCACAAAACTATACAAATGGTTCCCTAAATTTCTATGCAGTCTCCTAAAGGCTTTCTTGCGCACATCTGCGCGGGCCAACACAACTAAATCTGCGCAAATTGTGTGGGTTTCACGACCGTCTCCACAAAAACACGCGCAGATGCAGAAATGACACATTAATGATTTTGGTCAGGCCTCACCCACGTCTAGCCTGAGGTGTACCATGACAAGATGCCCAAATCAGGTCAAAATATAGCCTTAGGGCCATTTAAGGACTAGGAGGTACCTCCAAAAGGGCCCCTATTCACACTATGAACTGGTTATGTAAAATCTTGCATGAAGCCTATAAATACAAGATTGAGGTATGAAAACAAAGGAATAGTTTAACGTATTTTTATGATGTTGGATTTGTTCTTTGAGAATCCATATTTCTCCTAGAGCCATTCTAACATCCATAGCAAGTGTTAACCTTCTCACCTATTGAGAAGCTTGGCAAGTAATTCTTCACCATTGCCACTCCATTGTTATAAGAGAAAGAAACTATATATTAGAGACCTTAAAGGCCCTCCCAAGGAGGAAGACGAGACTCATAAGTCCCTATATCTCTCCAAGGTGTTATCCATTCAAAGATCATTTCCATTAGTAACTAATCCTTGTTCCATTTTTAAGTTTTTATTTATCAATTGTATTTTCCTTTTATTTAATTTCCTGTTTACTTCATGATTGGTCCACTAACCAACTAACTATTGTCTATGTTATCTTGCTGGTCTAACAAGGTAGTTAAGTGTTGTTATTTTTTCACCCAAGTGGCAAAAAAACTTAAATATATTAAATAAATGTATTACCTACTTATTTTAAAATTTGTTGTTTAATTTAATTAAAATGTTTTTATTTAATTTAATTAAAATTTTGTTAGTGTTCATTATCTTGACTATTTTATCAATGATTGAACTAAATTTATTTCAAAGCAATGTAAAAAACTTACAATAAAGTGAAACAAATTTATATGTTGGTACAAATGTATTATATTGGAAAGTAGTAATTATATATCTCTCAAATTTATCATTGCTTTAGTTTTAGATGTTGTATTATATATGACTACATCTCTCATATTGAACAGTAAAGTTTTTAATGATCTAAAACTAGCACAACGGCTAACTCACTGTTAGTTAACACTGAAAGATTTAACACATATTATATTGGTAAGTCGTAATTATATCTCTCCCAAATTTATCATTGCTTTGTTTTTAGATATTGTATTATATATGACTACATCTCTCATATTGAACGTTAAAACTTGCAATGATCTAAAACTAACACAGCTGCTAACTCACTGTTAGTGAACACGGAAAGACTTAGCACAGCGACTAACTCACTGTTAGTCAACGCGGAAACGTTTAAAAGCCGGGGCTTAAGTCATCAGCTCAAAACCCGTACTCGCCCTCATAAATTTTCGAAGTAGAATTCTAAAAAAAACTTCAATTATCATCGACAAATTTGAAAGAAAACTCATTGATTGTCATCGGAGCTTTTGGAAGAAACCTCGCCGACTGCCATTGGATCTTTTGAGAGGAACTCTGCCCATAGCTTCGACAGAGTTAATAACAAGTCTGCCGACCAGAACAATGGAGGAAATAGACCAAACTACCAACCGGGGGCATAAAATGAGAACAGATTTGGTTGCAAACAATGGGTACGCCCAGCTCCGTTATATGGATATTGACCAACCGTTAGTTTGTTGCAAACCCTAAAACTTGCAGAATAATGGATTGAAGAATATGAAACCATGGTTGTTATAAGTGAATGTTGTATAAATGTAAATCTAATATTGTAAAATGATAAAAAGTTAATAGAGGAGTAAATTTGTAATTTCAATTAAGTTTGTTAATTATTTGAAGGTGATAATTAGATGGTCACACAGTAATTTTTTAATCATATTAAATAAATAAAATGATAAAAAGTTAATAGTGGAGTAAATTTGTAATTTTAATTAAGTTTGTTAATCATTTGAAGGTGACAATTAGATGGTCACACAGTAATTTCTTAATCATATTAAGTAAATTAAACAGGTTAACAAAAACTTTTAAAAATGCTAAAAAGTTATGAACATGAGAGACTAAGAATATGTTAGCATCTTCAATGTTACGATTGAAATTTATGATTAAAAGATCATTAAATATGCCCATTATCAATAGATGTATGCGTTAATACACCTCAATACACAATAAAAAAAAATTAAAACCAAATCTATTCAATCAAATTCAAGCAACTCAATAAAAATAAAAATATAGAATGGTTCAACTTTGTGAATCATCAAATTTAAGAAAAAATTGGAATTCTTCAGCTGAAAGCAAACAGTGTTTTCTATTTGGGGAACGTTGAGAATAAAGTTGATAGAATTCAGAGTGACAGTGTAGGGGCCAAACTCTTTACTTAAAAGGGACAAATTATTCTCTTTCTTAGGGGCTTGTTATCATATCCAACCGTCCTTAAAAAGGATAAATCATGGGGAACGTATTCATATGTACATCACATGCTTGTGGGTTTTTCTTGGTTTTACTCACAAAAAAAGAATAACTCCAGTGAGTTCCGCGCTTCCTGTTTTATATATATATATGTTATAATTTGAAAACAAAGGAAGTGTTGCTTTATTGTTGATCTAAATGTTTGTAGACTTTACTAGTCAAATTGTTGGGCGGAGGGAAGTCCCTTATCCCACAAACAAGAGGGTCTCATACACCAATTTGATGTGCTGGCTTGGCCGTGACTTTAAAAATAGATTATTATTATTATTATTATATAATGTTCCAAACAATCTATTACAATCTGAAAACAGAAAAAGTGTTGCTTTATTGTTGATCTAGACGTTCAAAGAACTAGATCTGTGCTGCTTTATTGTTGATGAGTGCACAGTCAAGATGTGGAATGACGTGCGCCGGCCCTTCATTAGAATATCCTCCTACAGAACTGGGGACGACCTATCAGAGGCATTCAACGAAGTGCTAGCCATAAACTATTACAAGAGCAAAATCAAGAGGACACTTTGGGGACTTTTTGACTATGTGTCGAGCTGCAAATTTTGGGCTCCAGTCGGTGTGTTCTTGGGTCTCGCCATGACTGCTATACAGACCTACTGTAGCGTGTACCAGTTAGCCTCTTCCGGTAACACTAACGGGCATGCTGCTTAGTTCGTTGATAACTCACGCACCAGAGATAGACAAAGATATAGTCCTCCACAAGACGCCACACCATCAATATGGACTGAGAACTCTTTCGTTTTTTATTCGTTGTATTTATATTGTTTGCATCGTCCTTTCTTCAATCTAGGTATTTGTATTGTTTTTTTCAATTTACCACCAAGGATATCTACACTACTATTAGAAACGAAAATATTCTTTGGTTTTCATAGTGCCATACTTTCGGATTCTTCCTTGAAATGTCATTAAATATTTGTTATTCATATTAAGAGTTTTTTTTAATGGTTTCTTTTTAACAAGCTGTCAACATAAATTTATAAGAAATCATTATTTTTTATTGTTTAAAATTCATTTTTAAATGTATAAATAAATTTAGTATGTTAAATTTTTTTGGAAGTATTTGGATTATATAAAACTAATCACTCAAATATTAAATCTAACAATTTCTTACTAGATTTCGAGCAAATATTCCTCTAGAAATAGCCCTAAACAAATCATTTCTTACAACGTATAGACTACATCTTTTTAAAATTTCATAACAAGACATTGTTAAACTAATGTACACGACAAAGTTGTTTCTCTTCAAACACTGTTATTGAAAATTTGTTGGTTTATCGAGAGATGATTTGCATCATGATAGCTACTCAATTATAAAATTTGTTGGTTTATCGAGAGATGATTTGCATCATGATAGCTACTCAATTAAGCATTGAAGATTTGCATGTACCGATGCTTACTTACCTAATCCATTTAAATATTTTGTGGTGTTTATATGTATTTTTTTTAGAAAATTTTTGTAAGATTTTTCCATTTTCTATAAAATATTTTGGCTTTAATTTTGAGGGATTTAATCAAATTTAAATCTGAGTTATTAATAACATTGAAGAAATTCTAGCCTCCAGAGGTAGCTTAGTTGGCATGTGCCATGATATGAAGTGTTATGTTTGATGAGGTTCCAAGTTCAAATCCTCTTTTACGTGTGCCTATGAAAGGGGCATAAAGCACTCAAAAAGGGCCACTCACACTTCACCAAAAAAAACTAATAAGAAAATTGTCAAAGGAATGAAGTCCTTCTAATACAATATTTTCAAACAAAATGGACTTTTAAACCCCAACAATTGTCACTAAAAATGCTAAAGCATTACAACATAAGCATACTTAAAACATGAAAATGAAAATCATGATGGATTGGGTACTTGACCATTAGTCATATATGGAGGGAAATAATGTTGGAGAAGAATCATGATAATTCTCTTCCATGATTTTCATCCCATCCATAGCCATGTTCAAAGCATTTTGGACCAATCACTAGCATGACCATTGAGCTCCCTATAAATGTGAGAATAAATGAGAATATGAGATATACCTTTTTCCACTGGTTATTCTCATTAACGGGGCTAGGGAATTTTATTCAACAAAATTATTGGTGCATTCATCCAATTGAGCCTTAAAGCACAATTTTGTAAATTAGACCCAATGATGTGTTAAATTTTCTAATTTTCAGATCTTATAATTATTGAATTACACACTAAAAATATCAACAAGAGTCAGCAAACTTGATGAGAGGTTATTGTAAGTAAATATTATATGAGATGATATGGATGATTTATTATATATTATATATTTGGGTAGAGTGTCATTTCATTAATGAACATGTCTTTTCTATTATTGTATTTTCATTAATTAATTTATTATTAATTATAAGTAAATATTATAACATATATATATATAATATTTATTATATATAATTAAACATTATATTATAAATATATTATTTATATATTATATTTATGTTGGTGATTATTTTCTCACATGCATGTCTAATTAATATAGATTACTCCATCCTAGAGTAGGCAATGTGAGAGCACCTCGATTCTATCCACTCCTTGTCACGACAAAGACTATGCTTGATCCATTCACCACTAACAAAGCCTATCATTCTCTCTTGGTCAAATAAACATGACCAATCTAGGAGAATGGCTCTCCGAGGCTACTAACTGGAGAACCATCAACATCTTGGGCCATTCACCACTAGCATAGCCTCGTGACTAAATGTATCATCCTCCCTTGGTCAAATCAACATGACCAATATGGGAGAATGTACTCCCGATTTTGAAACATCAACATGATGATCCCGTTTTACCAAAGCAATACATTCTTGTTCATTTTTGTTTACCCATAAAAAAATAAAACATTTTTTTCTTATCTTTTTCAGTATACCAACAAGAATGTAGGATAAATAGTGCCAATACACTGTTGTTTTTCTTCATATAAGATATAATCGATATATTATTACAATAATGAGTGTTCCATATATAGGGAATATATGGTGACCATCCATGAAAGGATGTGTCCCTTAAATAGTCAATAACTATTTATTATTATCATTTACTTATTATATATGATATTTAATAATCAATAATTATATTATTAATTGTTATTCTAAGAGAATTTCTTCCCGATATTGTCCAAACATCAACACTCCCTCTCAACGAGGGATACATTTTGCAACATGGCAAGCTTGTCTTTGAAGTATACAAACTTCACCCTAGACTCATAACACTTGTCTGTCAGTCTTGGGAAACATATCTCTCCTACCTGAACCAAGGTGAAACTCCTTGTGCGGTTCTTCCTCTGAGCCAATTAACTATCTCTAAGATTAGGCTCACTTTGGGTTCGCATGTAATAGCATATAACATCTTGAGTATTTATTATTCCTTGTCAAATCACCATGACTATAACAAAGACCACACCATGATCTTTCACCACAAGTACACACCTATGAGTGAATGTCGGCTTCATGATAACTGACATGTGGAAAGCAGTTCAAGCACATCAAGTCCATATTATTCATTGTCATGATCAAGGAAGGACTACGTCTGGGCCCATTTACCACAAGTGCACCTTTATTATAAATGTATCATATCTTCTTTGGTCTGCATCCCAATCTAGGAGAAGATATGCCCGAGGTTGAAACATCAATACTCTCTTTTAGTTAGGGAGGTATCTTTCCATAGTAGTACTCAACTATTGTCCAGAGACACACAGTCTCCACCAGTGGTACACAACCACCATAGTAGCAAAAGGTTTGTTACAAATGGCACTCCCATGTGGACTTCTAGAGGCTACTCCCTCTAGGAACACTTAGGATCAACTCCCCATAGTGTGTGACGTCAAGGGTCAACTCCCTCGACATGTCCTCATGTGCTCTCCACATGGGATGTTGGGCTATAAGCCCAAATGCACTTATCCCTTCTTGAATAAGTGTCCTCATAGATCAACTCAACTCAATCACATAGGAGTATGATTTGGAGAAATTTTGTCACACATGGCATTCCCATGAGGAATTCTAGAGGCTACACCCTCTAGAAACACTAGGGTCAACTCCCATAGTGTGTGATGTCAAGGGTCAACTCCATTGACATGTCCTCATGTGCTCTCCACATGGGACGTTGGGCTATAAGCCCAAACACACTTATCCCTTCTCGGATAAGTGTCATCATAGATCAACTCAACTCAGTCACAAAGGAGTACGATCTGGATAATGTCTCAGGAAGATGTAAACATCAACACTCCCTCTCAGTGAGGGAGGCATTCTCTACCATGCCAAGTCTGTCACATAAGTACTTGAACTTCGTCTTGGTTTGGTAAGAATATCAACAACCTGCTCATCTGTAGGAAGGTACAACACCAATACTTCCTTCCTTTGCACCATGTCTCAGATGTAATGTTACTTGATCTGAGTGTGGTTCGATTTGTCATGAAACACTAGATTATCTGAGATCTTCACACAAATTTGGTTACCATAATGATTAATGGTGGAATCCAGCACATGTTTAGATAAATTTGCAAGGAGCTTGCGAAGCCAGACTGCTTCATGGACTGACATACTTAATGCAATGTACTCTGCTTCTGCTGTGCTCAAAGCCACAGAAGTCTGTTTCTTGCTACACCAGGAAACCATGGAAGATCCCAAAGTGAAGCAACACTCGAAGGTGCTCTTTCTGTCCACTGTGCTCCCTGCCCAATCAGAGTCAATATATGTCTATCATATCATATCAATACTGGAAGTATATCTCATACCATGTCCAACTGTGCCTCGCAGGTAGCTCAACACATGCTTCGCAACAATCTAGTGTGTCTATATCAGTTGGCTCATAAACTGGCTAAGTGCACTCACTGCATAGAAAATATCTAGTCTGATGTTAATCAGATACATCAATGATCCAATCAATTGTCTGTACAGGGTTAGAACAATTTCTTTAGAATCAGAAGGAGACACACTTAGTTTCTTCGGATTCTTCACCATTGGTGTAGCCATGGGCTTCAAGTTCAGTATCCCAAACTTCTTCAATATCTCAATTGTGTACTTCCCCTAACTCAGAAAGATCTCATCAATTCTTTTCCACACCTCTAGTCCTAAGAAGTAGTGCATCATACCAAGGTCCTTCATCTCAAAATTAGAGGCCAACACATACTTGCATTCAATAATAAGGCTCTCTATATCAGTGAGGAATAAATCATCAACGTAGAGGACCAAAATCAGGGCCTCGCCATTAATAGTATTGTAGTATAGGCTGGGATCGATAACACTTTTGTTGAAGCCCAAAAATCATCAGGTATCCATCAATCCTCGCATAACAAGCTCAAGGTGGTTTCTTGAGTCCATACAAGACCTTCTTCAACCTGCACACATAAGACTCCATCTCATGTATCACGAAACCATATGGTTGCTCGATGTATACTTCTTCCTCAATCTATCCATTGAGAAAGGTTGTCTTTACATCCATCTAATGTACTCTCCAACCCATGGATGTTGCAGGAGAAATGATCATCCTGATAGAAGTGTATCGAGCAACATGAGCAAATGTCTCCTCATAATCTATTCCCTCCATCTGAGAGAATACTCTAGCAAAAAATCTCATTTTGTGCCTCTCGATGCTCTCATCAACTATGTGTTTGATCTTGTAGATCCATTTGGAAGTCACAACAAACTTCCCCTTAGGTCGCGGAACAATATCCCACACATCATTCTTCATGATGGATTGATACTCCTCTATCATGTCATCTCTCCATATTGGCTGACTAGATGCCTCCTCATAACAAGAAGGCTTAGAATCAATGATGTGGCTCATAGATGCAACATAGCACAAATATCTCTGAAGTCTCTTTCTATCTCGAAAGGTACCATGAGGAGCTACATGTCCTTTTGCCTCCTGTAGAGTCTGACGAGCCCATGCAAGTATCTTCCGACCTACTGCAATATCTTTGCAAACATTAACTGGAGCTATAGGATCAATGGGATCAATTGGCTCACCTATCTCCCTCTAAAAGGGAATGTCATCTTGGACCTTATTTGACATATAAAGGTTTCCTCATGAAACCAATGTCTAATACATATCAAGGTTCCCTCATGGACGCAATGTCTCATAAGACATATCGAGGTTTTCTTGTGAAACCAATGTCTTGGTTCATTCATATGACCATCTGAGGCATGCCAAGATGAAGTCTACACCATCTTGCTTGTCTATGTGCTGAAGCCTGGCTACTTCATCTTCCCCATGTCTCAGATGAAATATTGTGAGAGGCCTCTGAAGCCTCACTGCTTCCATGACTTGCATAATTGGCTACGCTATATTCTACCTCTATAGTGTTCAGTGTTATAGAAGTCTTCTTCCATGAATCCTGACTGGTCTCAAGCTGAGGCAACACCCTCTAGTGTGCTTTCAGTCAACAATACTCTCTGCCTAGTCAGAACTGTATATCTCCGCAGTGTTTCTTCATCTCCTAAAACATATCCAACTATACCACACTGGTACACTTTCTCTACTACAACTTAGTCTTCTCAAACCACATGTTGGATTAGGGTGCTTATTACAAATCACTATCTGGCTCTTTGCTTTCAGAGTAGGTCCTCCACTCTCTCTGTAACTACTCCCTCTAGGATTCTGCAACTACTCCCTTTGGGACTTTGTAACTGCTAAGCACTAAGACTAAGAGTAGCTTCTCTACTCTGTCAGCAACTGCCCTCCTCTGGGACTGCTCTCTGTGGAAATGTCTCCTCCACTCTCTCCTAGAACACACCAATGTGTCCATTCTCCTTGATAATGAAACGATTTATGAAATTTGTCATCATTCTTTGGACATTGAATGTCCCACATACACAAATCTGAACCGACTTGTCTCACAAGTACTTCAAAAACCCTAAAAGTTTCGTTCAGTTATATGTGTCTTGAATGGTCAATGTTAACCTTATTTTATTTATGTTTTTCATACAAGGGAAACTGCGCCAGCAACGTAGAAAAGGTCGAGAGGATTAAGGCACCTGCCAGTGATCCACCAAGAAATTCTGGGAGCATTAGAGTAGATATCATATGCATAGATTCCCTCCTTTCAAATGCCGAGAAACTACGTCGAGCTATTGAAAAAAGCCACAACATACTACGGAGGTTCCAACAATATTTCATCACCCAAAATGCCTAGATTTCCATTAAGTGTCGAAGATGGTTTATTTTTTATGCAGGCGAAAATAGGATCCCCGAATCCAGTTAACTTTGCATTTAATAGTAGACACGAGCATCGATTTGATCTGGACCAAGTGTCATCCTTCTTCACTATATAAACCTGGGTAGTCCTCATCCTACAGTAAGGCCTCTTGCGGTATCAATGTTTGTTTAGTCGTGGGAAACCGATGTGATGCCCAAAAAAACTGTGTATACCGCTATGGGTATACAGATACTTCTTATAGCTCTGGAACCTTGGCTTATGAAAAATTTATTCTTTCATCTCAGGCAAGGACTACATCATTTCAATGCATTTCTTTCGGATGTGGGCATGACCAAGGGAAATCTTTTTCCTGATCCGACGATATAGTCTGTATGGGAGGGGGGCCTCTATCTCTTGTTTCCCAGATTGGATCTTCCATTAACATTGTGTTCTCCTATTGTTTGGGATACATGTATAATTCTTCAGGAATCAACCTTTTATTCTTGGGTAGCACTAATTTATTTGAAGTTGGTAAGTTCAATGTCACCCCTATTATTCCAAACAAGAATTTCCCATCCTTCCACTATCTCAACCTTGAAGGAATCAAGGCTGAGATTGAAACCAATTCTATTCAATCGAATTCAAGCAACTCAATAAAAATCTAGAATGGTTCAACTTTCTGTATCATCAAATTCAAGAAAAAATTGGAATTCTTCAGCTGAAAGCAAGCAGTGTTTGCTACGTTTAGAATAAAGTTTATAGCATTCAGAGTGACAGTGTAGGGCCAAACTCTTTAGTTAAAGGGACAAATTATTCTCTTTATTAGGTGCTTGTTATCATAGCCAACCGTCCTTAAAAATGATAAATCATTGTACTGCGTACGGATTTAAAACAAATATAGGGAACTTATTCATATGTACATCACATGCTTGTGGGTTCTTCTTGGTTTCACTCACAAGAAAAGAATAACTCCAGTGAGTTCCGCGCTTCCGAGCAAAATCAAGAGGAGACTTTGGAGACTTTTTGACTATGTGTCAAGCTGCAAATTTTGGGCTCAGTCGGTGTGTCCTTGGGTCTCGCCATGACTATTATACAGACCTACTGTAGCGTGTACCAGTTAGCCTCTTCCGGTAACACTAACGGGCATGCTGCTTAGTTCGTTAGACATAGACAAAGATACAGTCCTGCACGAGACGCCACACCATCCATAAGGACTGAGAACTCTTTCGTTTGAATGAAACAAAAGTTTCTTTGGTTTTCACGGTGCCCTACTTTCGAATTCTTCCATGAAATGTCATTAAATATTTGATCCACATTTTTTAAATTTCATAAGGTGTTGGTTAAGATTAATGTTAAATTAATGTACACCACAAAGTTGTTTGCCTTCAAACTTTTTTATTCAAAATTTGTTTATTTATAGACAGATGATTTGCATCATGATGGCTGCTTAATTAAACTTTAAAAATTCCAACTTATTTTGGTTTTTATATGTATTTAAAAAAAAATTGTAAGATTTTCTCATTTTCTATAAAATATTTTGATTGATAATTTCAAGAGATTCAACTAAATTTAAATCTATGAGTTGTTAACAATATTTAGAAATATACGGGATGTGTTTCCACATTTAATAAACTCTAAAAAAAAGTCAAGCCTTTTCATTTAAAAAAAAATGTAAAGATATATTTTTGATGTGCAAGAGAGCACTAAAAAAAAGTCACTCCTTCCCATCCACCCAGGCTAGACTACGCCACACAAAACTTTCCTTTTTTACAGCTCTAATATCATAATCTAATGTTCCCCAGCCCAACTGAGGGGCATTACAATGCAGAATACACATAAAACTAAATTTTTGCTAACTAAAGTAATTCTTTTACTGTTAACAGATTTAATGTAGCTTACAGCTACAAATTTAAAGTAGATTTAACTACTATGTATAATTATAAAACAAATGCATCTAAAGCATGCTAAGTCATTCTCATTTACTCAAAGGTCGTGCACAACAATAACACATGTAAATAATTCATCAACAAGATAAAACACTTATCGTTAAACAAGAATTGTGCAATCAGCTCGGACGTTCCCCCAACCATAGACTTCCAAATCTCAACAACTAGTCACCCTCGAGTTGAGGCTAGTAATCCATAAAATAGGGTGGTCTCTCACAGTCCACTCACAGCTCATAAAACTCATAACCCAACAGATATTCTTGTACAACTATCTCAATATTTCTACCAACTCTCTTCTTTCTGACCTGCCCAACCCAAGGAATCCATCATTCATTGATTAAGGATAACCCAAGGGATGTGTCATCTATATATTAGGATTATCCCAAGGAATGTGACATTCATTTATCAAGGTTTCTATGGCATAGGTAGCTAGGAATCTCTCAGCTGGAACTCAAGGGAACTTTACCGTGAAACTCACTCTCGAGTTCACTCCACTTGTTGTTACATTGAAACTCACTCTCGAGTTCAAACTCCACTTGTTGTTACAGTGAAACTCACTCTCCAGTTCAAACTCCACTTGTTGTTACAGTGAAACTCACTCTCGAGTTCACTCTTCAAGCCTGACAACCTGGCTCTTCAATCTTCAGTTCCAAAAAGCTCCAAATATCCGCTCTCCATAGTTGTACCCGCTCCAATCTCTCTTTCTTTTTAATTAACTAATTTATTTTGTAATATTTCAAAATTTTAATAACCATATAAAGAAAGTACCACTATTCATCTTGTTTTAATTTGTCATTTTCAACTTTCAAAAATTTAACAGATATTACATACTATAACATCATATAATGAATAACATCATATATAATTGGTACATCATACAATGAATAACGGGTGCATTTACTACAATGGAGTGTATCTTCTTATATATCATTGTTGACTAAGTAAATCATTTTCACCTATAAATATGAATTAAATAAATTTACACAAAACGTAAACATTAACATATCTTCAAATAATAAAGTAACTCTCAGCATTAACATGAAAGTACCCAAAACTTTTATGAAAATTAAATAGAAAATTAATCAATGATTGAACCAAATTTATTTCAAAGCAATGTAAAAAATTGAAACCAAATCTATTCAATCAAAATCAAGCAACTCAATAAAAATCTAGAATGGTTCAACTTTCGGTATCATCAAATTCAAGAAAAAATTGGAATTCTTCAGCTGAAAGCAAGCAATGTTTGCTATTTGGCCAACGTTTAGAATAAAGTTTATAGCATTCACAGTGACAGTGTAGGGGCCAAACTCTTTAATTAAAGGGACAAATTATTCTCTTTCTTAGGGGCTTGTTATCATATCATTGTACTTCGTACGGATTTAAAACAAAGATGAGGAACTTATTCATATGTACATCAGATGCTTGTGGGTTCTTTTTGGTTTCACTCACAAGAAAAGAATAACTCTAGTGAGTTCCGTGTTTCCCGACTTAGTGATATATATATATATATATATATATATATATATATATATATATATATATATATATATATGTTACAATTTGAAAACAAAGGAAGTGTTGCTTTATTGTTGATCTAGATGTTCAAAGAACTAGATCTGTATAGGAGACTAGATTAGATTTAGATATTTGTGATCACTAGACTGATGGTTGAACCTCTAATGCATTAGCCAATGGAGTGGGTTGTACAAATTAAAGAGATGTTTGACGATAATAATTCTATAGCAAACGCGGATACGAGTCTGCGCGTGGCGACGCCTCTACTGAATATGAAACCAGAGGCTTATATTCCTCGGATGCTCTACTTTGGTCCTTACCACATTAAAGACTCTTGTTCTGCTGGAAGTAAGAATTCAGTCGTGCAGGCATACAAAGGCAAGTCCGCAGCCATACTTTCGCAGAAACTATGAAATTGTGGTAAGAGCTTCGACGATGTAGTTGAAATGATGGAACAGATGCTGCCAAAAATTGGGCTTTTCTATGACTGGGTTATAAAAGACGGTGAGTACACCAAGAAATTCACTTTCGCGATGGCCGTAGATTCAACCTTTCTGTTACTTTTCTTGCTTCTTCCACCACTAGTGGGTCGTCAAAGTCCAGACAGTCCCAGATTAGTCGATGACATGATCAGTTTTTATACGATGTATGAAACCTCTATGTGGGACGATATTACGAAGCTGGAGAATCAGATTCCACTATCAATATTGAAAGGAGTTTTTGAGAAAGTGAAAGAAGCTTTCTTATCCGTTGAAGGCCATTGGGACTTCAATCCATTGTTGTTCCACAGGGTTCGGGACTTCAATTCCTTTCGAGATAGAGTTCATAGATGAACATAATGAGGTTAAACTAATTGATGATGCAATAGCAAGGGAGTCACATTTGTTGGGTTACGTGCATGCATTCGCTTCACGATTCCTGCATATACAAACTGGCGGAGAGGACAATGGGGCAAAGCCGACATTATTGCAACAGTGTAACAACTTTCTGGAAAAAACTTGTTTTATAGGTCTGTCTTTTTCTCCCCCCTCTTCCATCCATTGAACATCGGTTTCTAAAGGGATTCATTGCAATGCAGTTGGCCTGGGTTGGGATTAAATTCAAATCGTTCTACAAGTTGTCAGATTGAATGCTAGCTGCTTAGTTCGTTAGTAACTCACACGCCAGAAAAAGACAAACATATAGTCATGCACACATTGAACCGATGCCACACTGCTATAAAAAGTCAAGATTTTTATAGCTTTAAATATTTCAACTCAATTAAGATTTAAAGATTTCAACTTATTTTGGTTTTTATATGTATTTTTAAAAAGAAAATTTTGTAAAATTTTTTCATTTTCTATAAAATATTTTGATTGGTAATTTCAAGAGATTCAACTAAATTTAAATCTATGAGTTATTAACAGTATTAAGAAATCTAAGGGATGTGTTCCCACATTCTTAAATGGTATCTCTAATAAACCCTCTCTGTAAACTAGTGCACTTAATTTAGAGGGATTTCATGGGCTGGCACAAACTAGCAAAATACTCAACAATATGGTGACAATCAATTGAGTTAACCCCTTGAGCTTATGATCTTTATATGTAGAATTCATTTTTTCTATTAATTTGGAACCGATGCCACACTGTTATAAAAAGTCAAGCTTTTTCATTTAAAAAAGAAATGTAAAGATACATTTTATATGTGCAAGAGAGCACTAAAAAAAGGCCACTCATTTTATATCGATAATGGAACGTTCCCATCCACCCAAGCTAGGCCACGCCACACAAAACTCTCCCTTTTTACAGATCATACCATAATGTAATGTTCCCCAACCCAGCCGAGGGACATTACGATGCGGAATACACATAAAACAAAATTATTGTTGACTAAAGTAATTATTTTACTGTTAATCGATTTCCTGTAGCTTACAAGTACAAATTTAAAATAGATTTAGATATTGTCTATAACCATAAAACATATGCATCTAAAGCATGCTAATAATCAACATGAAATGCAAATAAACAACTCATTACAACAACATATAAGTCATTCTCATTTACTTCGTGCACAACAATAACACATGTAAATAACTCAGCAACAAGATAAAACACTTATCTTTAAACAATAATTGTGTAACCAGTTGCTTGGGACGGACGTTCCACCCAACCATAGACTGACTATTCCAAATATCAATAGCCAATCACCCTCGAGTTGAGGCTAGTAATCCATCAAAGAGGGTGGCATATCACATTCCACTCACAACTCATAAAACTCATAACCTAATTAATAATCTCCTACAACTATCCCGATTTTTTTACCAGATCTCTTCTTTCTCACTTGTCCAACCCAAGGAATGCATCATTCATTTATCAAGGATAACCCAAGGGATGTTCCATCCATTTATCAGGATTATCCCAAGGAATGTGTCATTCATTTATCAAGGTTTCTATGCATAGGTAGCTAGGAATCTCTCAGTTGGAAACTCAAGGGAACTTGCTGCTAGAAAAACTACCAGCAAACCAACAACAAACACTTGTTGTTACAGTGAAACTCACTCCAGAGTTCACTCTTGAAGTCTGACAGCTTGACTCTTCAATCTTTAGCTCCAAAATGCTCCAAATACATTCCATCTTGCTCTAGAATCCGCTCTCCATGGTTGTGCCCGCTCCAAGCTCTCTTTCTTGCTCTCTCATTTTCATCATGCACAAAAACTTCCTATCTAAGAACTGTTTTCCCCATCCATACGAATTTCCTCCCTTCGGCTTGCCTTTCTTCACTCACACTCTTCTCCAAGCTGATTGTACTCAACCCCCGTGTGCTCAATAACTATGGGATGTGACCACTCACACCCACCCTCTTACAATATTCAATGATTGGCTTTGGAAACACTCAATAAAATCCTCCATTTTTAAGGTCCACAGATTATCCTCCATCTTCTACATGTGACACATAGAAAATCCCCCAATAATCATGTAACCCATCTTAAGGAAAAAAATAACTAATCCACTACTCATTAATGTGTGTGTACTTGTTTAGGAAACTAGTGGATACATGTGGACCTTGTCAAACCCCATTCTCATTAATAAATTTGATGCAGTCTTCCATGATCTCTAATAATCCTATAAACTCTTGATAATACATTAAGAGAATTCACATTAAAACTGCATCTAAAGGGGTTCCACTATTAACTTATAAATAAATGTGTTAGGGTTTCATTTGACATACAAAAAAGAAGAGCAAAGTTATACTATCAAAATTTGATTGGAGAGATTTGAACCATTATTCATTCTACAAAAGGGTTTGACTTGCTTATGGATTTTACATCAAACTCTTACCAATGACATTATTTTATTTGGATTTTGTTTACATGGAAATAAATCCAGAGTTGCAAATGATAAGAGCTTGCATAATACATTTCAAGATGCCTAAATCTTTGTAGAAGGATGCAGATTTTAGGCTTGTACTGAACTCTCACCAAATCTTGACTATTTATTACAATCATCAAATCATTATTATTGCTATCCTAGTGGCTATTTATTATAATCCTCAAATCATTATTATTTCTATCCTAGTGTTTTTCAACTCAGTTTCCTATTTACAAACCATTCTAAAGCATGAATCTAACATCCAAAGTCTATTTGGAAAGAAGTTTTGAAATGAAGGCCTAATAATTTGTTTTCCTTGTTCAAAATTTGAAATACTCATGCGATTATTAGTTAGAATATGCACTTCTCAAAGGTGCATGATTATGTGTTCTCTTTTATGGGTGCATTTCAAACTTATGTGTTTGGTGTCATATCAATTTTACTAAAGCTTAAAATGTTAGTTTTGTCACAGCCACCTTTAGTTTTGTCACATCCATGATTATGAGCCACCTTTAATGGATTTATATAGATGGTACCCTTGTCTCCATCAAGTTATGAGTTTAGATGAACAACTTTGTTTTGCATCGCTAATCATCTAAATACATGGAAGAATTTTTTATTTCAATTCTAATCTTTATCCATTATTAACTTTATTACAAAATATTTATTAACAAAACAAAAAATGTTGCATTACAAAACAAAAAAATATTTCATCTCAAAATTATTTGGTCAGGTACCAAGTAATTTTTGTATGATGGGAGGAGGAAGAGAATTATGGTTTGTCTTGATGTTGATACTAAGGAGTTTTCACATCTAATCCAAACTGATCACTTTTATATTGAGAATCATTTCGATTTTCATCAACTGCACCCTACATTAAATATGATTTTTCCTTCTCACTTGAGAATGTAACTTTCACAAAGATGTACAACATATCCTATTTCAAAATACAAATAATGCTTGGGAATTAAATCCACCACCTCCTCCTTTGTATAATGATCGTTAGGGTTGTGAGTCCACTCCTTATTCTCCTTGTCAACATGGTTGGGATGATACTAGTCCTAGTGGTCCACATACTAATTCCAATACTACCCCTCCTCCAAAAGATGCATGTGTCATCCCCCCTTTTCCACTATTTGATCCACCTACTGATGTTCTAGATGTTTCTACTACTCTTGTTTTTTGTGCTACTCATGATGTGATCCTCCTCCTTAGAATTAACACAATATTATCATGGATGATTTCTTTTATGATGTTCTTGTTGTAAATGATAATGATAAAAATATTCATGTTATGTGTGATTTTGATGATGAAATCCTTGTCACTTTACCATGTACAATTCTAATTTTTGAAGTTATTGTGAATGATCCTGTGATTAAATAAGTCCTTTCTTTTTTGAGAGAGAAGTGGTAGCTTCTCTGTTCAATGTTTTACATTCTGAGCTCTCTTCCTATCCTCTTAATTCTCTAACTATAAGAAATGTCTTTAAAAAACCTTTCTCTTCACATTCTAGGGAGATTTTGAAAATTCCAAGGGACAAACAAGGGGAAAACCAAGACATGTTGGTGGAGATGTCCAGAAAAGTGTAGAAGAATATGTTTAAAGAAATGAACATAATTTTGTCACAAGAGGAGCCATCCCAACTACAATGTGCATAAGATGTATGTAATCATTTGTTTATTCTTTTATGTACATTGAATTTAAGTATCATGTGAAATACTAATTTTCGATTGTTTTGTTGCAGAAAAGAAAACAAATAGAATCCATCCATCACATAAGACAAGACGATGAGGAATAACATGATTGATCACAAACTTTGTGAGTATTTGTGTTTTTGGAATTTCTTAAGATATTTTTTTTTTGTGATCTTTATATTTAAATAATTAATTTACACTTGTCCATGGATATTTTCTACTAGGTGCTAACATACAAAGAGGAGCCAACCCACGAATTGATAAACATTGGGTTAAGTATGGGTTTTGAGTATATGTTGAAGAATGAAAGTTTAATAGAACAATCCGTAAGTAGCTATGTTGTTTAACCTCCCTTGTTTATAATTAATGGAAAAACAAGAAAACTTTATATTGATTGTATTGATTATGCTTTTGATCCGGATTATTTTCGGCACGAAATGAGAGCGGAGATATAATAAAGAAATGTACAAATATATCTTGTATATCCAATAATATAACATAAATATATTAGAGATGCAACCATAAACACAAATATACAGTAATAGACAATTTCTATTAATGAGTGAAATGTACAAAACTGTAGAATTACAAAGTGAAAGACTCGCTAGAATGGTGGCAGCTTATCTCTGAGAAGAGATGTGATGACTACTCACATTCGCAAGAAGATGATTACAATGAGGCTCTAAAGGACTTTCTAACATAAAGAAAATCCAAAACCCCAACCTTGGAAGATGAAAAACAACAATTTTGTGGACCCCGTTTTGGGTAGTTTGGTGTATCAACTTCCCAGGGGCGTAACTTTGGCATACGATCTCTGTTTGGGGTGCACGATAGTTAGTTTGAAAGGTATCATTGACAAGATTCATTTTGGGGGCTCAATCAAATCCTTTGGCTATCGTTGAGGTGCTTGATCCCAAAAAAAAACATTCAGGCCCTCAAAATGGCCCCGGAAGTTTAGGAACCGAAAAACTGCTAAAAATAGTAAGTTGCCAAAAGACTATTTTGAGCCAATTGGAATAGGTGGGTGGCCACCGATATCCACTTGGATAAATCCGCTCTCCTTAGGAAACAATTGTCTCCATTGCATTGAGTGCCTGGGGGAGAGGGAAAAGTGTTTACTGAATCTGCATCTTGATGAGCTGCTTGCCTTACTGGAGAAGTTGTATTGCTTAGCTTGTTGAAGGTTGACATGAACTTGTGGCTAGAAGGGTTGGAATTTTTAACCAGTATGGCTACATGAGATTCTTGTTTGCAGAAGGAATCTTTACTCTTTGTTGGAATCTTGTCGACTTTCTTTTGTTAGATAGAAGGTGCTTGGGTTGAGGTTGCATTGGTTGTAGTGTTCTTCTGTTCACCTTTTGAACGGATTGTGAAGAAGCTGAATTTTGTAGTATGAGATACTACCTTGCGACACTGTTTAGGTGGTATAGTAGTTAGAAATACCTCTGGTACCTTGTAGAGATGACCCCCCAGAGTAATAATGACACTACGGGGTTGAGACTCATAAATAACATGGCGCTTCCACATATATGGCTATCCCAAGAGAACATCACAGACATCGAGTGGGGAAACATCACATAATACATTATCCTTAAAGGGATGGATGTCGTATGACAATCGACACTACTGACTAGCATGAAGATCTCATCCCTGGCAAAGCCACCCGATGTTGTATGGTTGCGAGTGTGGTGTTGTCGAAAATCCCAACTGTTTGACGACCTTTGCTAAGATGAGGTTCTTATGGCTTCCATTATCAACAATAAAATACAGCGAGGTCCCCTTCACCCACATCTGTGAATGAAAAAGAAACCCCCCATCTTCAAGATCTGTGGGTTCTTCTGGTTGAATTGTTTTAGTCATGACAATAACAATGGGGTTTACATCAATGATCCATCTTATACCAGTATTTTCTGAATTAGGGTTTGGCTCCTTGTCTTTGATCTCGACTGCCAATGACTATTTTGAGCGACATTCATCGGTGTTGTGCCAGGGGATTTTGTGGAAATCACACCATTTTCCATTGTCCTTCTTCGTCTTTTCGTTACCCTTATTTTCATGTGGCTTGGACTGGTTTTCTGAAGGTTGGTTGTTAGGGCCGTCTTTACCATACTTTAGTTGTTTCGAATTTGCAGAACCGAACTCTCGCTTGTTCTAGTGCTTAAATTTTTGCTTGATTTTAACAACATATCGATAAGCAACACCCAATGATGAGATGTCCAGGAATTCCATTTCAGTTTGGATGTATCTATATAGAGCCCCACGACATTTCAGAACCAGATGTCGCTCAGAGTCTTTGATACACAACTTAGTGCGCAAGGTATGGAAGGTATTGGTGAACTCTGACACTGCTTGGCCCCTCTCTTTCCATAGTGTGGTCCATCTCATGTATTGGTCGTCATATTTTCCAACATGGTAATATTGTTCCTTGACTGCATCCACAAAAAAAACTCAAGTGGGCTCGGCCCCATATATTCCAGACTCCTCTATGGAACTTTTATCCCAGTAAGTTTCCCACAAATGTTTGACATGGGGGAGAGCCTTAAGGAGTGAAAAGGTGATATTTTCCCTATCAGAGAAATTATGAACAAAGAAATAACCTTTTAGCAGATTTAACCATTTTTCTAGGGCATCTGCATCTATCTGTCCTTGAAATATGGGAATATCAAAATTAACTTGTACCTTGAAAGGAAACATGCCTCCAAAGTGGCCACTTGATGAATACGCACCTGTTGTTATCGACAAGCGTTGAAGGATGTGGGAAAAGTTTCCATCATTTCGTCCCGCTGTCACGTGAGAGTTTTCTCAAACAACAAATTAATATAATCATCTGCTCTGTCGTTTTTCTTTTCTTCCAACATGGAGGGTTTATTAGGCGTGCGAGAGCCATGTTTCTCAAGAGATACATTCTCGAGACCCAACTTGCTATAATCGAACCTCGTCAGGGACATGCACCGAAAAAACGATCAAGAGCAGCCTGCTCTGATACCACTGATCCATATTATTTTCGGCACGAAATGAGAGCGAAGATATAATAAAGAAATGTATAGAGATATCTTAGATATCCAATAATATAACAAAATTATATCAGATATGTAACCATAAACACAGAGATACAGTTATACACAATTTCTATTAATGAGCGAAATGTACAAAACTGTAGAAATATAGAGTGAAAGACTCGCTAGAATGGTGGCAGCTTATCTATGAGAAGAGATGTGACAAATACTCACTTTCACAAGAAGATGGCTACAATGAGGCTCTAAAGGCTTTTTTAACATAAATAAAATCCAAAACCCTAACTCCAGAAGATGAAAAACCAACAATTTTGTGGACCCCGTTTTGGGTAGTTTGGTGTATCAACTTCCCAGAGGCATAACTTTGGCATACGATCTCCATTTGGGGCACACAATAGCAATTAGAGCCTTTGATAATCATTGATGTGTTCTATCCCAAAAAAACTTCATTTAGGACCTTAAAATGGCCCCGAAAGTTTAGGAACCGAAAAATTGCTAAAAATAGTAAGTTGCAAGAAGACTATTTTGAACCAGTTGGAATAGGCGGGTGGTCATTGATATCCACCTAGATCAACTTTTTCATGTCGTATTAAACATATAGGAAACAAAATATGGAATGTAGACATCATAACAGATTTTGAGAAAATTCATGAAGCATGGCTTCAAAAGAATGTGTATTGTTTATGAAAGACTTGGTGCTAAGGTATGTTTTTTATTTACACAATCATGTATATTCTACTATATATATAAATCTAGATATACTTATTACAATTTATTTCTATGTTTGTAGATGCAAGATGACAGGGTAGAACATAAAAAACAAGCCGATCAAAAAAACATTATGTTAAAAAACCAAAGTACAATATCACCTACAAATGATGAAGAAATGGCATGCACATAGCTTGAGCAATGTCAACAATTCATCTGATGAATGAAAATCAATATAATTGAATGTTACTGCAAGTTATAAGTTTTGGAATATTCTTTGAAAATCAGGGATTTTGTTTAATGTACTCGACATATTGTCCCAGTTGCATGAGGACATGTTACCGATAAGTTTAACAATTACAAATTGTTTGCAATTTGATTATTGCACTAGACCTTTACGTTGTCCCTTTTTGTATGACAATGGGTCTCTTATTCATATATAGTAAATTGGGTTTCTTATTTCGTTGCATTGTCAAATGTTGTAAAATGTTGCGTTCCTAAATAATTAATATGTGGACGATTTACATTGTTACAAATAACAGAGGTTTAATTGGTTGGATAACGCATTAATGCAATCATTATATCTAAATGCAATAACATAAATATACAAATATATTTTTATAAGAAAATATTCTATAAAAAAATATTTGATTTTGAAATAATTAATTGAAAATTTGTAAAAAAAAATGAATTGAAATATATACATATCAGTGCACTATATTATTTTGAACTCACTAGACAATGTGTGCCATAATATAGACATCAGTGCATTTTGAGGATTCATACACTCTGGTATATATTAATTATAATAATTCACCAGACTATTGAGAAAACACATCATTCCATAAATGATATAACGTAAAATAATATTTTCTGTTTCAAAATTGTACGGTGCTCATGTTTGAAATATTGACTAGGGCACTAAATGTTTTTTCATACTAGTGTGTTACGTTTATAATATGCACCGAGAATCTAAATATTATTTACACACTAGTGCCCTTACTACATTATACGCACCGGTGCATACTAAAAATAATGGTGCCAAGCTATCAATACGTACTAATTACAGAAGCACCGAGGCACATGCTATATTAAATGCACCAAGTTTCAGGATATCATGATTTCACTGGGGCTAACTATAATTTAATTGCACTGGGACAGACTAATCCTAAAGTGTATTGGTGCTAATTATAGCTTAATCGCACCGGGGTGGACAAATCCTAAAGCGCATCGATGCATCATAATAAAAGAATGTGGAATCGGTGTGTAGTAATTATAAGAGAATCGGTGCTTTGCATATGACAAAAAATGAAGAACTGATGTGCAATAGTTATAAACACATCGAGGCATTTTTTATTATATTCAGATACAAGGTGTTTTTATTATATTAATGTACTAATGTGTTTTATTATATTAATGTATCAATGTGATTTTTTCAATACCGCACCGGTGCATTTTGACAAGAAAAGCATTAAAAACAACCTTTGCCCGCCCTTTTTTTTTTAGTTATATAGAACATCTGCTAAAACCTCCACATCCAATAGAGGAGGTTGTAGTAGAGGTTTTTTTGAAATTTTTTCCAAATTTTGTTACACTAAAAACCTCCACTAGAAAGTGTCGTCCTTGTAGTGATCTGTAACTTCTCCTTTGATCCTTTTTTGAAGCCAACTTTGGAAGATAATAACACAAATAATCTAGTCACTAGTTATTAATTTAGAGGCCTTCTTATGTTTTGAACAGTCACAAAAAACTATGTATATTATCAGTAGAGTTCCTTATTAGTCCTTTTAGAAGGTATAGTTACAAAAAGCAATTTTCTCCTGTGAATATCTTATGAAATCATAGTATTTTTTAACAGTGTTGTCAACACTCGAGGAGTGTATTTTCTTTCATCTCGAATAAAAATACAATTTTTTTCTTAGAAAAAAAAATTATTTAAAGCCACCAACTATAAAAGTACTTACATTTCAACATCACATACATTTTTGCAAATATAAAGTGGTATAATGTGTCAATTTTCACATGCAACTCTATGTGACTAATTTTCAGATCTGAGAAATTGCTTCCTAGTGAACCAACAGTAACACCCTAGCTGTTATCACTGAAAAATTCTACTCTGAAAATTAATTACTGAAAAACATATGCAGCGGAAACAAAAAGATCAGAGATGAATCATCAATACACATGAGAGAAAATTTTAGTGTTGTAATCTTGTTATCATTAGAAATCCTGAGGGAAAAACCAACCGTCTCAGCCAATACAATATCACCAAATTTGAGGACACCTTGTCCTCCAAGGTCACAAAATTGAGAACAACTTTGTTCTCCAATACATATCAAAAAGTCAAACCTCAACAATAATATGGAAATATCTTTTTCCCACGAATCTTTTGTAGACCAGCTGTACAGACTGCTGACATCACTTGATAGCCTGTATGGATCTGCACTTTACCAGAAAACCAGATATGTGCTTCACCTTACTGGCAACCCACAAGCATACGTTGTTTTCTCTCCTGCAAATCACGTATACTTTATATGTGATTTGTCCTTATGCAAACCACACATATACGCACTTTGTCCTCCTACAAATTGTGTATGGTGCAAAAAATTTGCTCCACACATGCGACCTTCTTCGCCTCTCTCTTCTAGGCTAGATTCGCCACCTTGCATAATTTTCCTTTGCTGAGATCTACAATCCTCCTAGCACAAGTGAAAACTAACTTATGCTAGCTCCATTATGTCTCCACTTACTCTACATGATATATTGAAATGTCACAATGACATCTCTCCTTTATATACAATCCTTAGGGGTCACCATAGAAGCCCCTCCACAAGTCAACATAAAATTAGGCTTTCCTTGTGGGTATGAAGCCCCAACACAAGCCCACAAATCCCATCACCAAACCCATGGATCCTCCACTCAAATCGAAGGGGGTTTTCACCAAACCGAAAGTTTCATGTGGTTCCCACGATGATTCCCACATGCCCAACACCTAGGGTCATGTGAGAATACCTACACAAAGCTACAAAAATAAACACTCCCTCTTAGCAAGGAATGTATTCTCACCACACTCCACAAGTGAGAATGCTTCCTGATGCTACCAAAGCATCAAAACTCCCTCTTAGAGAGAGAGGAATTACATCCTCCATCATCACCTGGAAGCATCTCTGTCTCCCGCACTGGATCCTCTACCACAATTGCTCTCCAATCTGTATGATTGGATGCTCCCTCTGTCACTGAAGCAAATCAAACTCTCCATTCCTCCTAACTAGCTGCATCTTTGGTCACTGAAGCAAATCCTACTCCCCAGTCCTCCTAACTAGTTGCATCCTCGGTCATTGAAGAAAATCCTACTGTCTTGCATGATCCCATCCTAGAAGATATCCTAATCCTAGAATCCTCCTGGCTCTAAACCTCTTGTCTGGCAATATAGAACCATGAAACCCTCCTAATAGTCTTGGAATATTCCTCTCCCTCTCTCTCTCTTGGACCTAAAGGTTGGATCCCTCTGAGCGACTAACTCTCCCTCTGAGCCTCTTGACTCCCTATGAAGTCAACTTCCCTATGAATCCATTGACTCCCTCTAAAGTCAGACTCCCTCTAAGTCTACACAACTTCTCGAGCTACCTGCTCCCTGTCCACTTTCCTCTGCACAGTCTTGGGAGGATGCTCACCCCCACTGGATCCTGAGGGTTGAATCCCTCTGAACTCTGGCTCCCTCTGAGCCTGTACTACTGGCAGATTTGCTTGTCTCACCACTAGTGGAACTAGCTACCTCACCACTGGTGGAGCTACTTGCTCCCTCTAGGATACTGGTGGGGCCACCTACCCCACCACTGGTAGAGTCATCTGCTCCTCCTCGTCAGTCTCTCTGTTCCTGCTAGTCACAACACACATATGTTGGCCCCTCAACCTAACTCCAAGAACCATCATTGATCTAAAGCTATATTGTCTGGGTACAAACAATACATGTCCAACTCGAAACAATATGTGGTACCCATTCGTCTCAAACTTTGAGACTGAAAGGACACTCCTGCTGAGTTCTGGCACCCATAACACACTTCACACCCTCAACACCTCTCATGAATCCAAACAGAACAATATTGTTCCAGATCCTTGTACTGTATGCTTGGCTCCTTGGCCAAGCTCCATACACAAGTCTGAGCCAGTCTCTGTGAAAGTGTCAAACAATTCTCTAGTAAATGTCATATGTAAAGATGCTCTGTTATCCACAAACCAAGTCTCCCTACTAGAAAATGTACCTGAAAGGGTGAAAACCAATGAGACCTCCCTCTGGAACTTGTCTACAACCTTATCAATATCTGCTGCTGATGCTTTCTTCCTTCTTCCCCTTCCCCTCTGGTGTGGACACTATGAAGCAAAATGACCATATTTATGACACTCAAACCATCTATATCCTCCCTAGACACCAACCGAATCTCCTCCTGGATGCAATCAGTCCATATCCTCTCAAACCCTAGAAACATCTCTTGTGCACAGATCCCCTACACAAAAAGGTTCCCAAACCTGGGAAGACCAACTCAACATCCAATAACACATGTCCATCCCAGATCAACACTATATATCCCTACTCCTCAATCCCT